>WOFM01000033.1:1398013-1998013 GCA_011428145.1 Ericerus pela
AATTCTAGCTTCATTATCTGTAGTTTGAATATATTTTTTTTATACTTTAACTAACTTCGTTTAAAATGCTTGAAAAAATGAGCATTTTTTTTTTGTAGCTACCAATTTTATTCATTTAATAAAATTTTTATCGCTGTTCAAGTATTCTTTAACAATGTCAGTTTTTAAGTGGGATTGAAGGACCTATTCCTGCCTTGATTAAAAAATGTAAATCGTTTTATTACTTCTATTATTTGCATACATTTTCAACTATCGTAAGTAGTTATAACTATTTATTTATAAAATTTTTTTTAAAATTATTTGTACCAATTTGCCATTTAGTTCATTTATAAGAAGTGAAAATAGAGCATATCCAGGGTGTAATCCTAAATCCTGAAGTGTTTAAACCAACTTGTAAGCAAAATATATTTTTAAATGCTAACTGAATTTATTCTGAATCGAAATTGATTTAATACCATGCGTGAACCATGTGTACTCATCCAAGAATTTCTTCAATGAGACTCAAGCTTATGAGTGTCAAAAATGGGTAAGTGGAGGAAGTTTCGCCCTCTCTGATTTTTATTTTGGCAGAAATATTACTCCTATTTGATAAAAAATTCAACAAACATCTCTTTTTCACCCTTAAAAAAAGATTCCAAATAACCGTAATACAGTATTTTGAGAGAGAGAGAGAGAGAGAGAGAGGAGAGAGAGAGAGGAGAGAGAGAGAGAGAGAGAGAGAGCGAGAGAGAGAGGAGAGACAGAGAGAGACAGACAGACAGAGACAGACAGACAGACAGACAGCGACAGAGAGACAGACCGATAGACAGTCAGAGAGAGAGAGACAGAGAGACAGACAGATAGACGGTCAGAGAGAAAGAGAGAGGAGAGGAATGATTTTTTTTCTTAATATTTCGATGAGCGAGGAAATTGAAAGTTTAGTTTAGAATTGAAGTCAAAATGAAAATAAAGGTAACTTCCCTTCCACCACAGTAATACTGCTATTGAAAAACACTGATAAAAAACTTTGCAATACATCTAAATCAAAACTTTGGGTCATAAAATTTTGGAATAAGTATTTAAATCTGAGTTCTACTCATTTATATAACACTATAAGTAAAGATGGACTGTAGATCCATACGATGTGACAAAGGGGTACTGAAAAAATATATAATAAAAGTGCAATAAGAGATTGGAGTCGTTAAACTGCATACAGAAATGAACATTGACGATGAAAATGTGAGATGGTTCCTATCTTAAAATAAGTAACTTATATCTATTGAAATTAATTCCTGAATGTGGACATCTACGTTAAAATCTTTTGATATCGTGCCCATTTAACAATGACTAATAGTTAAATTCGGTAATTTGAACTAGTTTAAGCTCGCAAAAAGAAAATATTTATTTCAGATAGGTACCCTACTCAAAAAAGGTTACTTTATTCAATTAACCGAAAAAGAGATTAACATTTTGAAAAACAAAAATATCAGCGCATGTTGAGAGTAAAAAATATTATAAGTGGTTTTTTGTAACACCTGTTGATAAAGTGGACGATTATGTGCACTTTGAGGGCCATTTTAAAACAATGCATTATGTAAATTTTTTAGGAATCGTTTTTACTTTTTGCACAGTCTTGTGCACATGCGTTAACTTATGCACAGTCTGTAAATACTTTATACATCGGTTTTTTATTTTATACGCTGGCTTTTACACCTGCTTACTTTATGTATTTGACTTTATACACAGTTTACACTTCGTTAGTTGTCTTTCAATAATCACGAAATTTGGTTAAAGGAGTATTTTCTATACGAGTATCAAACCTGCCAATTTTGATTTTGATTGATCAATTTGTTCCAAACTTATTAGCTATTTTGTGTAATTTTCCCTCTTTTACCCTTTGATAATGGTGCTGAAAGATTCATTTTGCAGCCTTCATCGAGGAAAACCCACTCGTTTATCCTAAAACAATTAAATATCAGAAAAAGATTAATTTTTGCCTACCTCCCCCCTCCCCACTGCCACTTACTAGATTTGAACACGGACACTAAAATCTCCGCTAATATTTTTGTAACCAGTGTAACGGCCAAAAGAGGTGGTAAAGTACCTATTTAAGACCACTTTCAGTGTTACACCATACACGAAGTATCACATACTGGAAAGCAGTGATACTTCTAAAATAATTCAAATATTTAATTTATTATCCACAGACTATCGTGGACCTTAATGTATTGAGAGACTCAACAATATTTTAAAACACACAATTGAATTAACACATTTAATGAAATAATAAATTTGTTACAATACAGTACATCAATTACTACGTTAAAACTTATACATATGGTATCACAATCCATTTGACAAGACTGTCTATTCACTAGAGACTTCTACCAGAGAAGTTCTAGGTACTTAGAAGTGACTGTCGAGGAACTGTGTCTTATTCCTCTGAATCGAGGGTTTATATACTTGTTCAGGGTACATACACGTATGTGTCGGATAGGTTAAGTGAGGTAGGGTGTTGTATTATAGGGTTGTGCTGACTCGTGGTATACTCGAGGGACAGGCACAATTAGGTCATGAATATACAGACATTATATCTATATTCATAAAATCAAATACGGGTAAATTAGTGGTTGTTTATAAAGAGTTATAGGATGATTATTGTTGATAAATATCTACGTTTTTGGTACTTGAAAATGTGTAGACGAATATGTTCGTCATTTCTAAGAATGGACAAAAATATACGTTACAACCAGAATGTAGACCAACTGTACTATACTTCGTTTTGCAATGAGGGATATTTTTGTTGTTTTTTTTTTTTTTTTTTTTTTGTTATATAATCCACAATTCTCGTCACTGCAGGAAAGAAAACCATCAAATATTTCCTAAATTTTTTTTATTAGAATTTGTAATAATTTTTCATTTCATAAAAAATAATGATTTTTGACACATTCATAAAATATTTTGAAAACATGGTACTTAATAGGTATATTTTATCGTATACATCGTATTTATGGGATATTGGTAGTTTGTTTCCAAATATATAAATATTTTATACATTACTTTATTATAAGAATGTTCGTGATATAGGTGATTTTTAAACCAAGATATCTACTTTTTCTTACGAAGCTTGCTTCCCAAGAGTTATTTTATTTTTAATTTAAACTTTTTTTTTTTCACTTAGTTAATAAAGTATTATTATGATACTTCGTCGGATTGATCAATTATCAATTTATGTGGTTACCACACTTGCCTATGGCTCATGCTTACAAACTTCGCACTCGTTGATAATTGTTCACTCGCCTCCTATTTGCGTAATATACTATTTTCTTCAAAATTAATTAAAACATTAGGTATATTCTTTCAAAGAAATTATCTTTAAAAAAATGGTATTTTTAGAAAACATACTGCAAACTAGGTTAATACATACATACGCTTGTTGTAGGTGCACAAAGTAATAAATTTTCTACCAGTGGGCAGAAATTTGATGGCGGGAGAAAAACAAGTATTTAGTTTGTTTCATTTACTACAAAAACAAAAAGCGACCCAGGGGTGACATCGTTGACAGCAAGCAACTAAATTTTCATTTTATTTGTGACGTTTGTTGTTTTGGTATTTTAAGCGTGGTTATTTTATTCACCACAATAGTATCAAAAGTGTTGACTCTGGAGTAACCATCATGCCCCACTCGAAAGAAGGTGTGAGCTGGTGTCGTCATGTTTATGGTTAGTTTAAGGTATCCAAAAGTAAACAAATGGTAAACATCACTATGCGATTTATTTGCCAAGTTGATTTTCAAACCTTTTCCAACACCAAAGCAAACACTGAACTCATATTTTGAGCTTCCAAAACCAAGCTGGTTGCTATTTGATGTTGACACAGGGTTAATCTTTTCATGGAAAATAAAATAAATCTATTTGCTCCCACTATGAAAGTATTTGGATTCACTCATCTGATCGGTCACGCGAGTTTCCTTAAATTTGTTAACTTTGCTGTCCATTTGTTGCAAAAGATAGTATTTGCAAGTGGAGTACAGATGTGTAACAAAATATACTATTATGAACATTGCTTACACAGATGTTAAATTTTAAACAAAATCTAGTAATCTGGTTTAGCATTACCTTAATTGCTGACATTGTGTCACTTACTTGGATTAATAAATATGTATTCTAAATCTCATTCTTACATAGTACCTAATTAATTTTCTGCAGCTACCTACTCCCTAATTTCTTCCATGTATATATGTATAATTTTTTTAATTTAGTTGATCTCTGGCAGCAGAGAATATAATAAATATCAAAATAAAACTTGCAGAATTTGATATAACCATAGCCTATAGGCAACGCATTGAGACAATTTAGAGGTAAAGTATTATGTTTGAATTTAAAAAATATTTCATTCCAGCTTTAGAGAGATACCTATATTTTATAAATGTCCTTAACTTTGTCCTCGGTGGAAGTCAAAAATACCATTTGCTTAGTTATAGACCTTTAGGAATAAGTTAAATTTTGCTATATTACCTTATTTTGAATTCAAAACGAAATCAAATTTTTTTCTATCACACTCTTCTTGGATGTTTGAAAAAGAAATGCAGGCAGGTAATTTGTAGCTGTATGAATTTTTGCGAAAACAAAAAAAAACTAAATCACTCTCACGAAATTTACTCACACCTAAGTATCTATCCAACTTCACGATAAGCTTTTCTTTGTGTAAAATAGTTATTTGTGATACAAGTGTATGAAGTAAATATGATTTTGACACGAGTATCAATCATCTAGTACATATAAGTACGTACATGCGTGTCACCCTTCATTTTTTAAAACTAACCCTCCCCCCCAAAAAAAAAAAAAAAAACTGAGAATTGCAACTTTTACTGAGATAACATGCAAAATTAGTACCTCCAACAGCCCCCGGGAATGAACCATAATATCAATAGGAATTAAATTTTAAATCATATTAGATATACTTTAAATCAATAACTGTACCAAATTTTGTTACAATAGCTTGAAAATGACTCCTTTTAGAGCCAAAAATGTAACAAAATCGCCCGTATCATACGTACCGTAAAGCCTATCCGCACCAAAACTGATTGGAATTGTCGCTGACCGAAAGCACATACGTATACTAAATGTCAGGCCTATCAATTGAAAATTGCCACCTGTACGCTGTTTAATAAAAAATACATATAAACTGACTTACCGGACGGACTATGCGTCCAATTCAGACCACAAACAATAGGGTTCTTCCTTAGGTGAATCCCAATATTTGTTTCAAATTTCGAAACCATTCGATCAAAATTACGCCTGGAAATGGATTCAACGCAAAAGGAGGTACATAAAAAAATTTTTTTTCAAAAATAGTGTCAAAATTTTCGGAAAATCATAAAACGAAAAACGTACCCACTCCCACTCTTGGGTCCGAATACTTGGCAATTTTAATAAGTAGAGTTTTAAATAAGAAACACGGAAATAATCAAAGTGGAGGAGTGGGTTGTAGCTAAGTAGTACAAATGAAAACTTTCGTTACAACTGAAACTTAATATTCCCTACTTTCTGACTGAATTCGCCTTGGCACTGTGACTCAACACTTATCCATAATTGAGAACGAAATTTTACAAAACTGGAAACGTTCGATTTCTCGTTCAGCTCAGTCCTTCTTTCGTCATGCCTTAAACGTACGTTTATTTCGGTTCATCTTACGTGAGTGAATCCGAAAAGAATGTTGGGAGTCGACCGTAAGGACGATTGTCGCAGTTGGTGTCGCATTTATATTATAGTCGTGGGACCATAATATGTAGAAAGCGTATAAAAAAAAATCCTAGAAAGCTACGATTCGCCTGAGAAGTTAAACATTTTGAAAGAGTCCCACCCTCCAAGATACGTATATCAAGTGCTGAACTTGGGTCGAGAGTTTCAATTCGCTATGACGGTAACAAAAACATCCTACGGTAGGTACCTGAATTCGAAGTACAGAAGTTTGTCGTGATATCTGAACGATTAAATATTTTATTCGAATAATGACATTGTAAGGCAAACAAATGACAATATTTTGATGCCGGAAATTATTACCTGTTTGCGACGAGAGGAAAGTGAAAACCGTTTTAAAACAGCGAAAATAATGGCTGTACGCTTTTCATCTTCCTGAATTTTCATGTTGAAAGTAGAACCTTCCTAAAATGGATGAATAAAATATCTTCATTTAACAAAAGTGATTTAACTTTTCACTTTTCGGAAAGGTGGCATACATGTATGTATGTATGTATGTATGTATGTATGTATGTATGTACGTATGTATATATGTATATATGTATGCGTGCATGTATATATGTATATATGTATGTATGTATGTATGTGTGTATGTAGGTATGTATATATGTGGGTGTGGGTGTGTGTGTGGGTGTGTGTGTGGGTGTGTTTTCATGTGTTCTTCATCTTACGGTATTTCTGTTGTAAAATATCGAAAATCTTTACCTTTGAAAAATAAGCTATTACTGAAAGGACTGAATTTTAACTGAACTCTGGTAAAATACCGACACTTCGTATTTTTTAGATCTCGCTATTGGAGAAAATTTGTCGTTTCCACATCGCATGATTTCAGTTTCTGTCTCATTTTCCATTTTTGGAAAATTTGTTTACTCTGCTCGAAAGAATGAACGTGACTTTTTTCTTTCCGTTTGAAAACAATAATGTGAAGAATTTCTTTTGAGTGTAACTACCTATATATTTACAAGAAAAAAGCATCGTTCGTATATTTTTCTGTTTTTTGCAAGGAAATACCACTGAAAAGAAAGAGAAAAAAATCTTTTTGACAAAGACAACTTTTTTTTTCTTTTTCATTGAGGAAAGTTGAAGCGTGGCTGTATCGAGAAAGTTGAACATGAGACGTGCTATGGCGGCCAAACAATGCGTGTAATTATGAATAAACATAATTGGAGAGGTAAACAAATCACTTTTTATCCAGTTTGCTTCCAACCGGATATTAAAATTGACGACCTCTGCACAAAAAGGTTAGTGGTGAGGATGATGAAAATTTTCCATTTCACAGCAGAAACAAACTAATGACGCCATTTTTTTGTTGGGACCTAATTTTTTAATATATATATGTTATATAAAAAGTCCTGAAGCGCCATTCTGCGGTGCTTTGGCTTGTGCCGGCCCTGAATTTCTGGCAGAGTTGGTCACAATTCAACTAAAAATTGATTCGAATACCAATCCGCGAATCCACATTTTTTTAGGAATTCGAATAAAGCAAGTGAATTCGTGAATTCGAATCTGAATTCAAATCCAAAAATCCGATTGCTCAGTTCATTGGATATTTTTTTATTGTAATGATCGAAAAAAGAAACTAAAAATCGAATTTCATTGATCTCACATTCAAAATTTATTACATATTTTATTTTTTTTGACAAAGTTTTAAAATTTAAACGAGTCGAAATGATTGTTGTGGGAACCGCCATGCCTTGTCTAATATGAAATACATTTGTCAGTTATACTCGGCGGTGAGATGGCCATGCGGTCAAGATCACCGCTTTTAGCTGGCAAATATGTAGGTCCCAGGTTTGATTCCCCGAACCGACAAAACCTACAATATAAAGTTCAAAAATCCAGTATCTTTTTTGGATTTGAATCACTGATAAGAATCCAATTTGTCAAAGTGGATTCGAATGGATTTGCCAAATGACAAAACTGAATCAAATCCAGATTATAATCTGATTGGATTTGAATCATACTTAACCCCGATGTTTGGTAACACTGTAGAATTCATTGTTTTAAAGGAGACAACCAACACCTTTTTTTGTGTCTGTGTAGGTAGTGACGCTTGCACATTGAGGGAATAATTAGCGAAATAATATGAAATAATATCGAATAATATCGGAGAAATAATATGAGCATCAACCACCTACTTTACACGCATTTCGCACATTATTTTTCCCAGATCCCCTCTCGGATAAAAATAATAATAATAAATGAATGAATGAATCAATGAATGAATGAATCAATCAATCAATCAAAAATAAATAAAAAGATAAAAAATTTTTTTTAACCAAATAATAATTAATAATTTTACTTTTTTTTAACCAAAAAAATTTTCACACCTCTCTAATTCCCCAAACCCAGAAAAAATGATGCAAAAATAATTAACTTAGTAGCCTAATATAGTTGAACCTGCTTAAAACGGAATCTGCTTAAGCTGGAATCCATCTTATAACGGAGAAATCCCATGGTCCCAAATTTTGCTTATGAAAAACACGTGTAAAGAGTACCTTGATAAAGCGGAACCTGTCTAACACAGAAACAGAAAGGCAAAACTGGTTTTAGATAAGACAATTACCTCTGTAATACGGAAATCCTTTCAAGTTAAAATGTGAAATTATTTATGGACTCTATGAAAAGAAAAAAAAAAGAGGTGGAACTATCAGCTTGGCATATTATCAATTTAGTTTGTCTCTGTTCTGCGTTCTCTATTAACTCATAATTTTTTTTTTGTGAATATAGCTACAAAATGTAGAATTTTCACTTTAAGAGAAAAGGTGGACGTTATTAAAGCTATCAAGCAAAATAAAAAAAACAATTAAAAGTGTGGTGGCTGATTTCAAATGTGGAAAAACTTAAATTTATAAAACCATTCGAGAAAAGGAAAAAATATTAGATAAATGGAATAATATAATAAACGTTTTTGTGGTTTTTTTTTTTTTTTTTTTTTTTTTTTTTTTTATAATGGTACCTGCATTTAACGGAAACTTGTTTATTAGGGAAAAAATATTGGGTCCATAGGTCTTCTGCTTCACACAGGTTCGACTGTATTACTTCAGAAAAAGTAAAAAACTGATGAAGTATAGTTGACCCATACAAGAAAGTGATCGAACGGTGCGAAAAAGTCAACTTGAAAACGCGTATGTGCTTAACGATATTTTTTCGCGTCGTATTTAAATTTGCTAATTTTTAGGCTGTCATGAGGCATTAAAATACGTGTTTTTCTGTTGGATGTTGCAAAAAATTTTTTTCCTCGTTTAATTACGACAGAACTGATTTTTATCGTACACATAGTTCAGATGGCATTTATTTAGCATTAGGTATGTTTCGTACAAACAAAAAAAAAAGTCATTATCAATTTGCCCGAGAAACATACAAAATGGCTGTAAAATAAGGGTGAAAATGGCACGTTTGTGCGTTGTTTATAATGCCTCCAGTGAATCCGCTGAGAAGTGGATGCAACAAGTGTGGTGTTTGATTTCGCATTTAAAAGCTTTTCTGTAAACTTCCGCCAAAATTCGATGAGGACTTTTTCTTTCGAAAATTAAGTGACGTTTGTATTTTTACCGAAGTGTTTCAATAATGAAATCAATATTCGCGGAGATGAAGGTGAAAAACTGATTGGAGGATATATTTCCAACATCCACCGGCGGATGACCTTACCGCTACAACTCCTTGACTTTTGCTTGTGGGTGAATTTACAGCACAAAATTACAAAATTAATAAAATTATTCGTAGGCCACGTGTTCTTAGAATATTGGGAAAACTGGTAGTAAAAAAAAAAAAAAAAAAAAAAAAAATGAAAGAAAATTTGACTGTTCTCCATTTCGTCGGTAAAATATAAATGGGTAAGACAATAATTTAACTGTGGAAGTATTACATTTATCGCAACGTCTTCAATTAAAACAAAATTTAAAAAATTAAAAATTTTAAAATATTCATCTTTATAATTCTTGCTCGAAAAACTGGACTCCGTTACTTTCTTAAAAGACTTGATTTTTATTTTCCCTTGAAATTCTTCGTAACTTCCAAGAGTCATATTTTACTAATATAACATTCCTACATCAAGTTGTTCGTTTTAATCAACACTTTAATTTACACAGAAAAAAATTTTTTGCTATTAATGAAATCTTGAAACGCGACATTAGTTCCGTAAACATTAAAATAATTAGCATAATAAATCATAGAAATGTAATCTTTATTAAACTTTCCTAAAAACATTTAATAACATGTAAGCTGAAAAATAATATAACTCACCAACTTTATGTACGAGAAACTAATATCAATTACATACGAGACATACGTGTATATTCCAAATTAAGAAAAATACAGTAATAAAATTATGAAAAAATATAGGTACAAAATGTTTCAAAATAGATAATGAAATTTTCATCGACTACGTTGACTTTTGCGTAAACAGCTACTAATAGCAGAAGCTAAATGCCACCTTGGGCATCTAAAATTACATGCCTTGATCTTGCACCCTTTACAAGACCGAGACCTAATGAAAACCTCAAAAGCATGAGCAAACTGTAAAATATCTGCAGTCTAGCTGCCTACTTTAGTAATTTTCAATATTTTTAAAGTGGGTTTTCTACGAAAATCTACTTATTAATTTGGTGCTCATGGAAGGACCAAGGAATGGGAGTAAGTACATTTTTCGTTTTATGATTCAAAAAAAATTTTGGCACTATTTTGGAAAATTCGTATGTTTGTATGTATGTATGTGTGTATGTATGTACCTATGTACTATGTATAATTATATCGCCTAAAATTTGTGTTCAAAGTTTTGAGAAAACTATCAAAAGGATAAAGCTGAAATTTTTATAGTTCAGAATTTTTCGAGAAAACTGGAGAACGAAATATTTCTGAGAAAGTAGTTTTTCTAGGATTTTGAGAAAACTACGAAAAGGATCGGGCTGGAATTTTCATGATAGATACATTTTCCTTATGTAGGTGCAAGTTTGATGGGAGTGTAGCAGTTTCTGAGAAAACTGGAAAAGAATAAATTGCTGGAGAAAATTATATGTTCATAGATTTTAAAAAATAACAAAGGGGATAGAGCTCAAATTTTCATAAAAAGTAGTCCTCAAGTATATAGGACCAGGTCTAATAGGTGTTTGTTGTCTATTGGTTCAGTAGTTTTCGTGAAAACTGGAGAACATGAAATTTCCGGAAAAGTGGTTTTTCTGAGAGGTTGAGAAAAGTATAGAAGGGGTCAGGCTAAAATTTTCACAATACATCGTTCTTACGTATGTGAAAAGTCTGATAGATGTTTGGTTTCTGTTATCTCAGTAATTTCCGAGAAAACCAGAAAAATAAAGTTACTGGAAAATTGGTTTTTCCAGAATTTTGAGGAAACTATGAAAAGATAGGCTGAAATTTTCAGGAAATGTAGTTCTTATGTCGGACCAAGTATTGGGTGAATTTGGTGCCTATTGATTCAATAGTCTCTGAGAAAAAGGTAAAACCAAAAAATAGTCGGAGAAAAGCTTGAAGTATCTTTTTCGTATTTACGGCGCAAATGGTTGAGTGCGTCTCTTCTGCATTGCGTTATTTTGGATTTTAGGTTTGTTCTTTTTTAAATGTAAATAAAAAGTGGCAAACTGGGTTTTCTAGCGAAGTATTGCTGCGCTCAATTTTTGTTTTTCTTAACTGGTTGATTCTTCACCCCCTTTCTCAAAAAAAAAAAAAAAAAATTGATATAAATTTCTTAGTTAAAATTACTTTAGCCACTGCTCATGTTATGTTCTGGCTACGAGCCTGTAGCACGTCATAATTATAGTTAACACAATACAGTATAATACCTACTGAAAAAGCACAGTTTTTTACATATTAATTAAAATACAAGATTTGCAATGTAATGGCAGAAAAAATTTGCGGGATTCCAAATCTCTTTACCGCCTCTCGAATTGAAATTCAAAAAAATAATAATCTTGCTTTGTTAAACGATTACATTTTTTTTTTTTTTTTTCAAAAAATTACTACAAAAACGGCAAAAAAAATCGTTCGTTTGGTACTGTTATACGCTTATTATAGGTATAAAAATTGAACAAAAAAGTTTTACTACAGGCGAACTCGTAAAAAAATCCGCCCAAAATGGGGAAAGAAGAATTTTATAACTTCGCTATGTATAATACGTAGACTTCCGTGCAATAATGTTGGTGGAAATTTTATGTCATGTTTTTATTGCATCCTTTTTTAAATCAAATAAAACGCCCATTCTGCAGCATAATATATTACATAAACATTTGAAGCAAATTATAATTGCACACATAGATATAAATTTTAAGCAATACCTACACGTAAGATTAAAAAAATTAAATGATAAAAATATTTGAATTAAGCTGATTCCAGAAATTTTAAATGGGCTCAATCTTTTCTTTCCTATTCAATTCTTAAGAAACGTATTAAAACCGAGAGGGTATTTTAAAAAGGCAAAAAATTTCTGTAGCTATATAGTTTATTTTATTTTTTTTTTTTAAAGATTCTGATGGCTGAAAACTCGATACTTTTACGATTTTAGTTTTCTTTTATTCTTCCTCCCGACTTCTTTCTCCATTTTCATTGGGTAGCTTAAAAACTTTTCACAAGATTTGGGCTCCCTAAATTCGAAACACGTGGCATTACAAACGAGTGTAAAGTTTTTATTTTTCCATGCAATAATGAAACAACTCGAAATTCAGTCTTTGTGGTTAGAATGGGCCTAATTTGTAGGCTATAAATTTTCATGGAATGGGTAGAGAAGAGTAAACTTATAACCCATTTTCCTCGAAATAAGGTTTTGTGGACTGATCCCTTTGGCTTGGAAGCCCTCACTCATTCCAGTGTTCACTCTGCTTTTCTGCCATTCCTTCGGGAAGCACGTCTCTTGTTTTACATCAATCCACTTATCCTGAAACACACTTTACTTATGACACGAAGCTATCTACGCCATTGGACGCAAAACATGTCCAATTATCTAGCTAATGAACCAATTTCAAAAATAAAAAATAAAGTAATAAAAATAGAAATGCGATGAAATGAGAAAAATAACCCTTTTTAAATTTCTCCAGCAACAGCCAGGGACTGCCATTATTTGAAATCGACGTTTTTTTTCCTTCATAATGCAGTTAGATACGTCAGTTCCGTCTAATATTAGGCATGACAAAATTGTTTCAATCAACGACGATTTCAATAATTCCAGTCTCTGGTTTTTGCTGGAGAAATTTTAAAATGATTATTTTTAGTTTTTTTTTTTTTTTTTTTTAAGTTAGATCTATTATTATTTTAAAATAAATTTTATTTACATAACTTAGTGATTTTTTGATTCATTTTAAGTGGGTAATTCCAGTACTTAAATCTTGCTGAAGAAATAAAAAATTTTGAAATAGTTATTTTTCTCTTTTGAAAGCATTTTTATTTTTGTAGAGTTGGTTAAAATTTTTTTTGAAAAAAACTTCGTTTCAGTGCTCTTTTGTTTCCTCGTACATTTGTGTCAACAGCAATTTCGCCTTGAAACAAACAGTTTTTTAAAGATAATTCAAAAACTATTTTATGGATTCAAAAAAAAGTGCGACCACTATGATATCAAACTCTGTCACTTGAAAGACAGTTCATGAAAAATTGGTCCCGTGGTTGTCCGGAAATTCGCGAACAAACACTACATACTACATACATACATACATACATACATACATACATACATACCTGTGTACATAAATACATATACGTACATACTATATAATTATATGGGTCAAATTAAGAACCTCCTTGTTTGTTTGTTTTTTTTGGAAGTTGGTTAAAAATTGTAACTGTTTTTAGGCATGAAGTTACTTCATTAGTTCAACTAGGTTACCTATAATCATTGAAACAGTGATTTTTTTTTTCGTCTGCTGTAACTGTTTATTAATTATTCCAATCGAATTTCTAGAAAATTGGCTTCGTGTAAATAAACGAGTAAAATTATAAATGTAAAAGCTACAACACTGAGCAGAATACCGATGGTGTAGCCTCGATAATCCATCCGAACAACGAAGTACAATGGTTGTCGATTTTAGGAGACAATAATTAAAATAAAATGGAGTTAAATATTTTATGGCTGGGATGCGTCGACTTTATCGAAATCGAAAACATAATTTGCAAAGAATACTAATCTCATTATATTTGAAATATTTGTGCGATCTCATTCTCCTTTAAAGACAACAATAAAATTTGCATTTTATCAAAATTAATTAATTTTTATTCCTTTTGCGAATCAATAAAGTACATATATTGGTATAAAATTAATTTTATAGCTTAGAATATTCGTTATGGAAGTTATGATGGATTTGCATTGTTTATAACACGCGAGCCGGGACAAAAAAAGTCCTTTTTTTTTTTTTTGAAAGACAATCGTATTAATGAATGCTATAATTACTTTATTAAGTTTGAATGATGAACGTGCTAAATTTCTTTAATTTAATTAGTGTGGACGTTTGAGAAGAAGACAGGTACCGACGCATTCATAAACACTCACATCCACAAGTGTCAATTACGTTAAAAAAAAACATTAAGTAAATTAAAATAGCTGAGGCTGAAAATAGATGGATCATAGATATTGTAGGGCGCACCTGATAGCGCATGCGCACAACTACAACAGTGACCTCGTATGTGTGAGCCTAGCTCAGTATTAAATAAGACTATTGGAAGTTTCTATAGCCGCTGGGAGAGCTATAGTCAACAAAAAATAGAGGTGATGGTGTATGTTATCAAAAATAGGTTTGTTTGTTTATAACGGATTCTATTAATGAGCCATTCACAGAATCCATTGCAAACAAACAGACCTCTCCAAATTTTTGAACGAATTCTTGATGGTTTGCTATTTCAGTATTGTTTCTGCACCCATAAAAGGACATGTGTCTGCTTCCACACCAATATATTCAACAATTTGTAAATAAATAAGTTATATCACTTATTCCTTCAAGACAAAACTAAGAAAAATCAAAGAAAAAAGAAACTTACATAAGATTTACATCGTTGATAATATACACCGTCACCTCTACTTTAGTTTGATAAAAATCCACCAGATATCAGCCACTTTGATGGAAACTCCCAATAACTGTGGTGATATAGCTTGTGAACCAAAAAATGTGTCTGCCCTACTAAATGTAGGGACGGGCCACACAACTTACCAGCGAGGGTACAAATACACCCGTCATCACTGGTAGGAAGTCACCACAGATATTTATTTATTTTTCTTGATTCTAGTTGCTCATAGAATTACTGTAGCCTTACCTACAGCTCAATATCAAGTTTTGGCATTGGGAAAAGTATTAGATTTTAACAAAGACCAAGATCAACGATACAAAACTATGGCCAAGAACAAGATCAACCATGAAAGAAATAAAAAAAGACCCAGATCGACCTTTCAATACCATAACCAACAATAACAATGACCAAGTATGTAATTGCTAAGAACAAGATAGACCGTAAAAAAAAACAGACAAAGTTCAAGGTCCAAGATCAATTATTCAAGACTTTAACCCGGTACAATATTGACTATGCAAGACCATTACCAAGAACAAAATCAAATATGTAAGAACGAGACCAAGATCAAAACCAAGACTATCGTGGTCTTAAGATTGATTTTATTTTTTCTGTTGACCATCACTAACTTAATTACTTATTACAGACATACATTTTAATCGTGTTGAAGCGTAGTGGTGAGATTTAACATTTCTGGTAATGAAGGCATTAAGTCTACATAGATTTTGTACGAGGCCTAAAAAAAACTTCAACTTTAAAAAAATTGATTATCATAATAGATAAAAAAAAATTATTTTTAATTAAAAATATTTTGCAGATCAAAACTACTTTACTCCTCCCCCCTCTGTAATTCATAATTATTTAAATACTGATCTTATAGTTGATGGAAATCGTTATTTGTGATACAAGTGCGTAAAGTAGGTGATTTTGATATGAGTGTAATCCTTGCAGCACAAGCCAAAAGTGAGTGATTTAAATCACAAAAGTAGCAATCACCTACTTCGCACGGCTGTCCCATACTATTTTTCGCAACACCTCCGTAAAAAAAAAATTAGCCAAGAAAAAACTGGTTTGGAAATGTATTTAAACAAAAACAGCAAATTTTCCTTTAATTTGCGTTTTTTCGTTTATTTATTTTCGAGTAGCTAACAACGAATAAAACTTTTAATGGAATGAAGATTTAAGTAAATTTTATCTTATTTCCAGCACTAATCTCCGCTTTTTAACTTAAAAAGCGGCTGACTTATTGATTGAAAATGAAGAGGTTTCTAGAATCCAAAAAGGGCAAACTTTCCATTAATTTTCATCTTTTTCCTTCGTTTATTTTCATGCAACTAAAGATGATTAAAAAATAGCATGAAAAGTAAATTTGAGTATATTTTCTCTTTTTTCCAGAAATTTTAACTCCAGCTCTCTAGCCTAAACAGTGACTAAGGAATCATAGTGTAAATGTGGAGAGGTTTTTAGATTCAAAAAACCGGCCAATTTTATATTGATTAGCATTTTTTTCGTTTGTTTATTTTCAAACAGATGAAGATAATTAAAAAATTATATGGAAATTTTATAAATTTTATCCTCTTTCCAGCAACGCTAATTTCAGCTCTCTAGCTTAAATAGAGGCTGACGAATCAGTAAGTGAAATAAGAAAGATTTGTTTCAAAGCTGAAATGTTGAGTTCACTGTTCAATTGAAGTGGTAAATTGATGACAGTTTTTCACAAAATCCGGACGTGTGTCATAATGTTTGATAAGACATGATGCGCATGCGCAGCCAAGGCAGTGATTTAATAATCTTAGCAAATACCAAGCTGCGGATGCGAAAAATTTTACTTTTTGACTTTGGGATAAAATCTCCTACTTCACATATAGTTAATACGCATGAAAACATTTGTTTTTGGAGTGGGTATTGTAAAAATACCTACTTTTACGTAACACATTATAATTTTTAAGATCATTGTTTTTATGAGGACAAATCAGTTTTTACATACCCATTGAATATCGGGGAGTTCAAAAATGTTTTAAACTGTTTACTTCCCTAAGATGATAAAGGAACTGTTACATTCCAGTTTCCAACGTATAAATCACAATACACACACGTTCAGTGTCACATCTATCTAGTGTGTGGATTGTACGATTGATCAAAGCAGGAAATTTATGAGCACTGTAATTTTTTTTTTTTTGTTCTTTTCAAAAAATATGAAAGAAACTAATTGTATTATGAATGATATTTTATGGGCCAATGGTTATAGGTGGCAATGAAAAATTTGAATAGATTGGCAGGGGATAGGATGCCAATCTAGCTTTGTACTAGTTCATGTCAAGTATGACTGTGATATCATATTTCATCGGTATTTTCAATTATTGATACTTGTTCTCCCAAACACAAAGAGTGTAGAGGTTTTAAAAAGTAATTAGTTTTGAAATTTGGATCATTTGTTATACAAAATAGCGTACGCATCGCGAATAAAAAGTTAGGTATTACACCTACTGCGATTACAGCACTCACAAATTTTTACCTCAGTTTTTAATAGCTCACTTTTCATCCTTGCTGCGTACTATAGGTACCATTTCTCAACACATGTCGCAAAATACGCGATTAAATCTTTCTTTTCAATTCCCAAAATGTGAAATTTCCAACCAAGGAGGAAAAATTTTTTAGCATGAACTCAAATACACTTGCTTCCCCTATGAAGGTGTTTGGCTCCTCCCATCAAACTAATCAGATAGTTTCCGTATTTGCGCATGCGCATGAGTTGCAAAAAACAGAGTTTGCAGCTCAAGTGCAACGTGAGCTTTTTTAGCTAAATATGCTATTTTGTAACATATGTATGAAATGCTCAATTTTTGAAGTATGTTTAGCATTTGTAAAGTGGCCTATTCCACAGCAGTGTGTAGCAACCCATTTTTCCCACATGCCACTCTGACAGTTTCTACTAATTTCTGCGCACCTTCTCTTGATGATTTTTTTTCAACTTCATTCACCCACGCCTCCTTTATCCGGCTGAGAAATCATTTCATTCTTTTTTTCCTACTGAAAAATTTTCTACCTAAACGGAAATTCAAACCTGCGACTCATGACTAGGAGAGGAAACACTAACGCCCATATTCACAAACATCACTTTAACCTACTTTTACTTAAATTTCACTCAAAAAACTTTTTTTTCACAATTTCGTAAATAAAAATATGGGAACATTGTATCTCTTATGAGAGTTCCAATGTAAAAATAAAATGTTATCACTTTCTTAAATACAAAATTGTGTCAAAAGTCATTTTTAAGTGAAGTTTAATCGAAGGGATGTTAAAGTGACGTTTGTGAATATGGGCCTGAGTCTACTATGTTACGAGAGTTAGGACAAATAAGCTACAAATTTGCTTATATTATAATTTGTTATCCTTTTGTTTTTCTTTTCAAATAACTGAAAATTCTTTAAATTCGGAGGAACCGATAGTTTTCTGATAGAAGCGGGAGAGGAAGATTTTTTTTTTATATATTTATTTTAAAATATTATCCTCATTTCGTTCATTCTCACACTTTCTTCTCGGGTTTTATCATTTTTTTTTTTATTCTTTCATTTCTTTGTCTCATTTTTTCACGTTTATACCAGCTTCGGAATTTTTTACACTTGTTATAAAAAGTATAGTGTCTAACAAAAGCGGAAAGGCAATTTATCTCTCGTTTGAAGTTTGCAGCACTCATAAAGTTGCTTACTTTCCGCAGAAGTAATATAATATGTATGCTGTTCCGTTCGGATGACAATACTCTGTTCTGCTGCTTGAGTGTATTTTGGAAATTCTAACCCTTACCTTAGTTAGAAAGAAAACAAAAAGTTTTAAAAGTAGTGTGTGGGGACTCACCGGTATGAGGTAAAGGGGCTCCCACCCCTTGACAACAGTTGCCGCCCCAAAGGGCAGGCAAATAATCGTCCTTGTGACATTAAACACACAAATTACGTTCGATCGTAATTACCTGTATATACTTGCAGGTAATGTACGAGTACCAAATCGTGACACAATAAGATGATGTCACTCCTTAGGCGCGTTGCGCTTTTACAAAAACTTGGCGCAGTTTGCTGGCAAGAAACTCGCTTGCTCGGCAAATACAAAAATTTTTTTGCAGACTAAGACACCTTTTAGATTGTCTAAGTAGAGTCTGCTGAAGTGGGAATTTACACCCCTCTCTTCAAAATATATAAACGAAGAGAAACCAGACAGCAGACCTGGAGGAAGAAGGTTGGACTCATCTCCCAACCCCCCAACTTCGACTTGACATTCCACAAATTTAACAAATCTGGAAGAAGGCCCTCAACACCCAGAATTAGCACGACTGGGAACTGCAATAAATAAAGAACAGTTAGCAGTTAAAATGTTGAGAAGTGGTCGAACTTTAAGCCAAAATTCTGACCCGAAAACACCTGTCCTACAAACACAGGAGCCAGTGTTTTCAACCAGCAAGGAAAGAAGTAGTTCTGTGGAATACGCTTGTCATCAGAAAGACACAGCAATGGTCCCACCACTAACCAAAAACCCACAACCATCGCAGGGAGGTAGTAGTCAGCCACAGCTGACACCTGAAGTCTTGGCACAGATTATACAACTTTTGTAATTGCAGCCAGGGCAAAACCCCAACTTCTACAGACGGAGTATAGAGATCCTGGAATTT
The DNA here is from genome assembly GCA_011428145.1 of Ericerus pela. Taxonomy (NCBI): domain Eukaryota; kingdom Metazoa; phylum Arthropoda; class Insecta; order Hemiptera; family Coccidae; genus Ericerus; species Ericerus pela. Next base: position 1,417,409 of record WOFM01000033.1, read on the forward strand.
CTGCCCAATGAGGTAGACTTGTGGTTGAACCAAAGGGCGGGCAAATAATCTTCCTTGTGACGTTAAACACACAAATTACGTTCGATCGTTATTACCTGTATATACTTGCAGGTAATGTACGAGTACCGAATCGTGACACAATAAGATGATGTCACAATTTGTACACGAACCGGCCAGCCATCTCTTATCTCAATAGGGGATGATGCGACCTGGCCGTTCTCACCAACGTACGTATTCTCTTACATACGTGTGTTTGTATGCGTGTAAATAAGCCATATATAAACCACCCGAATCGGCTCTAAAATTGCCAGTGTTTGGTCTGGTTCTGGCTTACCCGTCAAATACGAAGTGGCTGAACACGCTTAAATTCTGTAGAATTTCCTTCTGGTGAGAATATCTCTCACCACAAGGTATTCCACATAGTGCATTAGTTCGAATGTACCGGATATTCTCATTTTATCCTTATAGGTACTTTGGTTAGACAAAGTAAACAAGAAATTTAATTATCAATAATCAAAATCCAACCTACGAGAGTACAGGCTGATTGTAGAAAACTTCTATAGTACCTAAGAAAAGGACAAAACTAAAAATAGAAAGTAAAATCTATTTGAAAAGGGGTTTGGACGCAGTCAAAAAATTAATGTCTCAATTCTTCATTAATGTTTTCCTATTCGTTGTCAGAGACAGCGAATCTTCAAAGGGCATTTTATAGAACGAAAACTTATTTTTTGAAAAAATTTTTTATCTAATTTTCTGCTTTGCTGAGAATTATTGTTTTCAAACTTTTGGGTATGTTTTACGCAATAGCAAAATTTTCTCCATTTATTTTGACAATAGCAAAATTAAAAATAAATTAAATTTGGATGGTTTATGTTTTTCTTTAAAATTTCAAAATACATCATTCATCTTCGACACTGGGTAAAATTTAACAATTAATTTCAATTCGTCTTTCATGTCATTGAAAATTTTCTAATTTGACATTTTTTCTTCACAAAATTTCGACGATCGTGAGTTTGAGAGACAGAAGATTTTCAAATTTTTAATTAAATTTTTTTCTGGAGTTAACGAATTTCGATTTTTTCAAATTCGTTTTGGATAGAGAAGGAATATCTTGGATTTGAGCTGATGATACATACTGACGTGCTAATTAAATATTCAAATATAATCCAATTTTTTATCATTTCGAACAAAAGGCTTCACTTTGACCATAAAATCTCGTTAGCTTTTCATAGTAAGCTATAACACGTGCGGCTAACGCACTTGATTTTAGGTCACCATTCAAAATTGAGTAAATTCACCTTGCACTGAAGTACCCATTCGTTTTAAGAAATGTGTGAAAATTTTATGCCTCAAAAGAGTGTGACATTTATTCTCCCCTATCTTGAATATACCCTCCGTAAAATTCTCAAAAGATACCTAATCTAAATTAGGTATAGCTTAAAAAAATGACAAAAGCCCAAAATATATACTTAAAAGAGAATGAAAGGAAAGAAAAAGGTGTGATATTACCTTCATAAATAAATTGAGTACTTCAAAGGCTGGGAAAGCCGAAAGTGTGTTATGCTCATCTTCTCCCACCAGCGACAGTCTGTCCCCACTCATCACCGTAAATTTTACAGAATACTTAAAGAACTTTTTAAAATTATAGTTTTCAGATTTTATGCCATAGGGTGATTGAGATAAATGGACTTCGGTAATACAGAGAAGTAGTTTCGATTAGTTTTCTGCATTCTTTCTGCCTCTTTTTCTCTCGCTCAATCTCTCTCTCTGTCTCACTTTCTGTTTTATGTTATTTTTTTATACAGGTTATTACGTTTTTAAAGATTTTTTCACGTCTCTTCCTAGAAGGTAATTAAGCCATAAAATTTACATAATATCTGGTATGTTGGGCTTAGGTTGAAATAAAGCTTTTAATTATTATTTTTCGATACCTAGCTAAATGTTGGAAGACAGGTTTACGTATATATTTCTTTTAATTCATCGAAGATTCTGTTTATCATCAATTCTTCGTAGATGGAAGTTTAGAGGTAATCTCAAATAGGTGTAGAGGCCACTCTCTTAGACCATAGTTGACGAAAGAAAAAGTACTTTCCAACGACGTCAAATGATTTTCCCCCTTTTTTTTTTCTTTAATAATTGTAAAAAAATTAGTATTCATAAAATAACATTGAAATCACGAATCAATGAACAAAGAGTAGCAGAAAAGCGATATGTTTATGCTATTATTGTTTACTTGTTACCAGTGTCGTACAGGAAGCTACTATAAAGGTAGAGTAGGATGATTCAAAAATTTGATATAAAACTAATACGTAAATAAGTTCCTAGATTTTTCCAAATACATACCTACGTAATAAAATCGACATCGAAACAAATACCTAACTTAGTTTAAGTTTGAGACTCACATAAAAAGTTTAAATTCATTGTAATTTGTACCGTCAATAGCAGATGTTGAAAACTAGTGCACCAACATTATTTTGCATTCACTTGCAATTTTGTAAAAAAGATGTTAAAACGGGAACTTTTTTTTCTCATATGAAATTTTAAATAGATGAGAGCTCAGAAATAGGACCAATTCCAACTGGAACACCAAAATTGGAACGTATAGAATTAGAAGAACTAAATGTAGTTATCGTTTTTTGCGTATTGCTTGTTGCGTGTCGATTCGCCTCTTAAGTTATACCGAATCTGTTAGACGAAGTCCCAGTGACGGAAATACGAATAAGGCTGGTGAAGCCATTGGTCCTCAAAAACAATTTTGGTGCGCCTCAAAAAAAAAAAAAATCGTGTCAAAAATTCAGCGTATATATACTGAAGGTTAGGGGGTCTTTTGAAAACAAGAACAAGCTAAAAAAAAAAAAAAACTCCGAGTATCGCAGTTTTTTTCTGGCACCCGAAAAGAACTTCTACAACTCTTATCCACCAAAATGTTAGCCACGCCACGGCGTAGTCCTATACAAAAATGTCACTCAGATGTAATAATACTGTCAATCACCATAACTGCCGAAATATTTGAAAAAGAGGAATCATTCCATAACCTGTGCTAATTCCTCATAAATGCATATTTGAAAGGCATATTAGCATTATCAGAGTCTGTCACCGCCATACCAGCTATTGTCATAGCAGTAGATTGTCTATTAGACAGAAGTGATAGTACGGAAATCACAATTAATTTACAGCGGTTACTTCCGTTGAACTGCGCTTTGATAGTCTTCTGTGGACCAGTAGTAAAATTACTTTTTCCTTCGCAGGAAAAACGATCACACTGCACTGGTAGTTGGACCAGCCATGGTAATAATATATTTCCATTCTAATAATTTTCTATTAGATACGAGGCTTTAAGACCAGTACGCATACAGTGAAGAAGCGTCAGCTACTTCTTTCACTTTGAAAGAGAACGAAACAGAATGCAATAAGGAATCCTCATGCGAGTTCTGATTTTTTTTTTCACTCCATTCCGCTATTATGCGAGAATACACACTAATATAATATTATAGCCGAGAAAACAAATTCACAGACATTCGGTTGTATAGTGGAAATAGGGGTGTGCTTGGCCTAATTGTCAAGGATTTGGACGTACTGTTTTGAATTTCTTTACTTTGAATCCCATTGCCTCTATGTACCTATGTACCCATATACATTCTGGACACGAAAAATGTGGTCCGTAGAAAAACGAACCGTCTACAGTCGTGACAACTAGTTCCTCCTCCCTACCATCAGTCTCATACATTAATTCATCTTTTCCATCCAACAGTTTCTCTCTATATGCGTCTCACCTAGTTACTATGCATCGCACATTTGAAGGGAGAAAGAAACAAATACGCAATAAACTTCCCTTCCGGACAGAAATTCCAAGATTTTAAAATTTCACATTTACATTCTTTCCACATACAACTCTTGATACTTCGTTTATTTGTGGTTTTTTTTCTTATCCCTTTTTTTTTGTTTTTTTGTTTTTTTTTTTTTTTTTGTTACTGTTTATTTTCTCTCCGCATTCTTCCTAATTGGTCTTCAACTGTCCACGCAGTACCTACATGAAGAAAACTATGCAGTTCCTGCTGTTTTTTCATCTGATCCTATTGGCCACCTTGTTGACGAAAAGTTACTGTATTTATCATTTAGCAGCCATTAATATTTCATAGAAACGATTTCGTTGATGACTTTTTATATTTTTCCATTTGAAATTGTGAAAAATGTCTACAAGATGGCAATTTGACAATTTCCGCAACGAGTCACACGTACGAAGAAGGTAGATTCGAATCCTACGTTGAAAACTTTATGGTTCAGCAATCAAACCTATATTTTCACCACGTTTTTGGGCTCAAAAATTCATTTCCCAAGTTTACTGTCCTTTGTAATACAGTTCAAGTTTTGCGAAGCCTGTATAAAAAAAGTTGTAGCCTATCTAAAGTCTTGGCCTATACTGAGTGACACAAAAAATAGTATTTCACGCAAGTAGTTTGCAAAATGAGCGATTGTTGACGAGTTAAAAAGTTTGCTGTATGAGATGATTGTCGTGTGTGTGCAAACAAATATTGCTTATGATACTTTATTAACTAACTATGCGAATGAAAATTAGGTGTTTATTCTCGTGTTTTCGTGTGAAAAAACATGTTTTGCCGAGTACCATATCAGCGGGAGTAAAGTAGTTACTTTACCTCCCTAGGGAGAAAAGTAACAAATTATTCACTATTTGTCAAGTATAAATTACCGTTCACCATATGAGCAGGTTTTCATAGCAATCATGAGAGATGCATGAAAGTAAATTATTCAAAATTGATGAAAAAAAAAACAAGAATGCCATTTTTCGTTCGTTCTCTTAGTTAATGGAGTCGCCTAATATATTGTTTTATAATAAATAAGTATTCCAAAAGAAGGTTACCAATTATTGTATTCAATCAAGTTTTTGAAGTTCCTGATCATTGACATACGATATTCTAATCTCTGTCATCAGTAGAACTGAATAATAAAATTTATTATTAATAATAGGGAAAAATTGAACAAAACTATAGATAGTTTAGAAAATAGTATATTTTGCCACGAGAGTATGCACTTCTGTATTTGAGTTTCAGACAATATTTTTCATAACCATGCACAGCAAAATCAGTGAATCTACAGAAATGCACGTTATTGGTCAGATGGAGGAGCAAAACACATTCGTAGCACGAGCAATAAATTATACTTATTTTGCTCCTTCTGTCACATTTTTGTTCACAGGTCGCAAATTTATTACTTCGAACACTTGAAACCAGCATGTATTCGTCTACTTTGCTGCAAGTGTTAGAAAAAACTCATCCACCTAAGCTGTGTTTGACAAAGAAGAAAAGTGCTGCTCCAAAAAATTTTGAAAGGGCTATTCCGTTAATGTGTGAGTCAAGTGGTCTTCTTATTATCGTATAATATAGCAAACATTAATGGAATAGTCAGAGACATATAGTTGAAGAGATATTCAACTCTCTATATGCACTATGGTACTAAAATGTGACAAGATTTTCGACCATCATCATTATCATCATCATCATCATCATCATCATCATCATCATCATCATCATCATCATCATCAATATTATCAAATAAAAGTCAACTTTGTATAATGTTCTACGCTGCCAAAGCTGTGCATATTTGGTCGTAAAAACACACACACATTATCAAGTTATGGAACATACACAGTAAAGTAAACGAAGTTGAGAAATCATTTATGATGATGATGGTTGAGATGTTTGTCACATTTTTGTTCACCTGTTGGAGAACTATTTAGCTATATGTCTCTGGGAATACCCATGTAAAAGTTTCTGGTGCGGCACTTTTTTGCTATTTCAAATGCAGCTACAAGAGAAGAAATGAAATTTTTCACTGCCTGTTTTAAATCATGAAATAGATATTTAAGAGGAAAATCGTTGTCACACTAGTGAAAAAATGAATTTTTTTCTTCAGTATTTCAAGTTTTCTTGTACATCGCTCAAGTTACTAATCAAAATTAATTCAATAATAATGTGTTTTTGGTGTATAAGTTGCAAAAAACCTATTAGCTAAATAAAAAAGTATGACAGCTTGTTGGTTCATGCAGTAGGTATAATTAAGAATACCCACTCATTTCTCATTATCTAAATAAAGGCCTTCAATCAGCCTAAAAGAGCTCAGCCTAGTTTTCAAACATAAAAGTTTTCTAATTTTGAAAAAAATGTCCTACTGAAAGAAAATCTTGGCAATCTCTTAGCCTATCCCTCCCATTCACAAAAAATACTGCGAGAATAATATGGTTGAGAAACCTTACTTGTGCAAAAGAACGATATAGGTACCTAAAAGCCGAGTGGATAAATAAATTAGTCCTTCCACTCACACTTAAAGTACATTTTGACGCATGAGGCTACCACCCCTATTTTTTAATTTTAATGTCGTAATTAATAATCAATATATTTTTTTAATGACGCATGAGGCTACCACCCCTATTTTTTAATTTTAATGTCGTAATTAATAATCAATACATTTTTTTAATGACGCATGAGGCTACCACCCCTATTTTTTAATTTTAATGTCGTAATTAATAATCAATATTTTTTTTTTCTCTTTGGCGAATTTTAAATAATAATAATATTCGTCTGTAATAGTTTTGCTGTGGTTTTTTCATGTTCACTCTTTTTCATTTCACTCTCATTCTTCTCTCTATTTTTTCTTATCTCATCTTCTATCTTTTTCTCACGTATTTTTTTTCTCTCTCTCTCTCATATTCACAGTCATTCACCATCGATCGTCTTTAAACCTATTTTCACGAATCTTCTAGATTTTACATGTCCTTTTCATGTTTCATCTTTTGGTTTCTTTTAGTTCATTCAACTCTCTTATCATAAAACTCAGCATATATTTTTCTATTTGTAATTCTCCACCGAATCTTCTACAATGTTCCTTTTTATCTTTTTTATTTTATTCTATTAAAAATCTCAGAGGGAGAATCTGGCTTTACAGTCAGTCGTTTTTCTGAAGCTCAGTGAGCAACATGTTTTGTACTTTCATCATTTTTTTTTTCTTGGTCAATACATTATTTGTTTTTGAAAAATGTGCTAATTAATTAAAAGGCAATGGGCAATAATTCGGTGGTGCGGTTCTTGATTTGTATCTGAAGCAGAATGGCAGCATGTAAGTACATTTTCATGGAGATCCGAGGTACACAGATGTAAAAATATAGTCGTTCCACACTGACATCAGGTTCACAAATTCTGATAAAGCCGGTTGCGGGGCAACATTTTGGAGTTGCCTCCCTTTGCAAATGAGATTGATTCGTGTGTCTTTCAGCCGTGGCCATGGGTTTTTATAAAAAATAATGTGTAATCTGTTGGGTGGTGGGTCCTAAGTAGGCCCCCCTGGCATACCACAATTTTTAAAAGTAGGTGAAAGCCAGAGACATACAGCTAGTGAGATATCCAATGTTCCTAATACACTGTCATTTAAAAATATGTGAAAGATATAAAAGAAACAATTTAAGTTATATGTTCTGCATATTTTATTGTGAAAACAGACATCTCTATACCAATTCACACATGCTATCAAGCTATGACACATGCACAACAACAAACTATTGGAATTCTAAATGTTTTATACCATTCTATCATTTACCTACATGTTTTTGATGGAGCATTGGACATCTCTTTTGATGCATGTCTATGGTAGCAGCTATAACTAGCTATCTCTCAAATACACAAGCTCTTATGTTCAGTCAAAGAGGATATTTTTATTTGCATTATCATAGATTATAATAAGTAGTTCTAGGGTGATGTTGTATGTATAGTGATGTTTAAATTTGATAATCTGCAAGCTTCATCCTGGCTCCATATTAATGTCGTGGACTGTTACCCTGGCAACCCATGTTCAAATCGTTATGATAATGAATATTTTTTTTATAATTTTATTTTGTAATTTTTATTTTTTATTTGTATTTTTACATTGTATCCAGACTGGATTAGTCACATTGTTTATAATGTAGGATGCAACCATCCCCTTAAAAAACAAAATTAGAAATTTTTTCGTATTTTCCCCAATAATAAAATAAAATAAAATTAAATTAAAACACACGCACTTTGAAACGCCTTGAGCGTCTTCTGCCAGGCTAAACTCTTAGCCTCGACACGTAGCCTAACGTTTTTTCTCTCTCTTTCAAACCTTTTCGATCTTTCACACCACCACCTTATTTTTAGTGGTGGTAAAATTATAATACAACCTCAGTTGTCGGAAATTCCTTTACCTTTTTCTTCTAAATTATTATGTTTTTTCTGGTACTCTGTAATATTATGAATTTCTTATGTGAAATCATCCTTCGTTTAGTCACTGACCATTACAGGTCGAATATTTTTTCGTCTACATTTTTTATAAAACTTTCGATTTTTAATACAATATTTTTCTTTTTTAATTTGGTTTAATTTATATTCGCGGGCATCGGGCCCGCTCAAGGAAATTAACAGGGTTAATTCAGGCAGATCTTTTCTAAAAGACGCCTTCTCGGAAAATCAGTTATGAGGTAATTTTTTTCAATTCACCTTTTTTCCTGTTGCATGGTATAAAGTGGTTCAAACGATCACCTAGCTAGCTGAGCAGGTCTTGGGCTCTTAACTCGCATCTTCACCAAATTCTGTTGGTGGAGATGCTCTCGGTTCACACAATTGAGTGTGTTTTTTATTTCATGGGGAAATTATGTTAGGTTTGTATTGGGCTGGATTCTGCCACCCAGGTTCGCATACCACAATAACATTAAAAAAAAAAAATGCTGGAAAAGGCAAAAGACTTACCTTTTTATTCTGTGAGTATTTTTCATCTATCGTCTGTTTACAGACGCAACCGAAAACACTTAACATCCTCTTTGTCTGATCACAGAAGCTTATGTGTCGAATACACGTTGCTATAACAAAAAGTGTAAGAAGAAACACAGTCTCTGCACGTCTTCCAAATTCGAATTCAGATTTCAAAATTAAGCCGGGGAAAATGATTTGAAATTAGATTATTATTGAAAATCCTTAACTTATCGAATGTCAAAAGCAAAATTATTATCATGTAAACAACACCGGTACATTCACAGAATTCTATATCAGATTCGTTAAACTCTGTCGAATTTTTAGATTGGAGCAAACGTTTTTACTATCCCTTCGTGTATAGGAAGAGAGAGCCTACTTTTTTTTCAGTCGATAGCCAGAAATTTAAAATTCAGCTCACGAAAATATTTTTATTTCATTTTTTCAATCTTTAAAAAAATCTAAAATATCTTAACATGTTTACCAAAATTTTCGTTCTCATTAGCTGACATGTATTCATCACTCCGTGTAAATTATAAAAAGTTCAGAATTGTTGCTTTTTTTTTTTATTATTATTAAATCAGGAATAATTGGAAAAAAATAACGAGTAAAAAAGAATTGGTTATACGTAATTTAATCAAGAACAAAAGCGCTAAGTCTAATGATTGAAAACGAAAAGAAAAAAAACAATTGGGTGAATACAAAATTGGATAAAATAATATATTAAGTTATTCAACGATACAGTAGGAGAAAAAAGTAATTTAAATTTGAATACCTGTCGTCAAGAGAAAGTACAAACTAAAATTATGGGATAGTAATCAAAACACTACGGTATTAAATTCGTGCTTATTGAAATTATCTCAAACTGACATAAAATAAAATATTCGTGAGTACATTTTTACATGTTCAGCTATTGAAAACAAGTTTCTAGATAATATGATTACTCAAAAAAATAAAAAACAAAAACGTTGGGGGAAAAATAATAGTGCATTATAAAATAAAATTTCTAAACCCTACACCCATTTGGTTATAAAAATTTGGATTATAAAAAAAGTAACTGCTTATAATTTTACTTCCCTTTAACCCTTTTTTTTATACAGTATACATTATGCAATACTGATGATTTATACCTATTGCATGTGTTAAGCATTACACAACGTGACTAATTTGCGAGGTCATATTTTCTGGAAAAAATGAATAGAAAAACTCTAACGCAGCAGTACTTTGCTAAAAAAACCAATTTGCCAATTTTCATCCATAATTCAATAAAAATAAAAAGAAAACTGAATTCCAATAACTTGAAAAAATTGGGAAATAATATCGATAGTAATAAATTTTGTACTTGTAGTTATCGATATCTGACAAACATATAGATATATCAATACCTATTTCATTGTTATAATTTCAGATGAAAAATATTGCAAAAACTTTCCATAATTACCAATACCTTTAACAAAAATATCGATCCATCGATCCATCCATGTTTTATTGCTATAAATCGATTTTCCAAAAATTAATTAATTATTTTCTAGTTTTCTCGGAAACTACTAAACCAATAGACACTAAACTCCTTTCTGATGTGGTCCCATATAAGAAATAATTTTCATTACAATTTTAGCCCTACCTGATTGATAGTTTTCTCAAAACCATTAGCACAGAATTTTCTCAAACAATTTTCTTCTCCAGTTTTTTTCGAAACCACCAAATTAATAGACACCAAACTTCTATGAAACTTACACCTACATAAGGATAATCTATTATCAATGTTTCAGCCCCATCGCTTTTATCGTTCTCTCAGAATCTTGGAAAAACGACTTTTCCAGGAACTTTTTGTTTTCCAGTTTTCTCTGAAACTACTAAACTGATGAGCATCAAACATTTTTAGATCGGCTCCTATTTGACAACTATCTCTCGTATGAATTTCAGCTTCATCTGTTTGGTAGTTTTCTTAAAACCGTGAACACAAAATTTTGGGCGGTACATACATAAGTACATATTATACTTTAAAAAATTAGGTTAAAATGAGAAAGTGATACCAATCATTTTCTTTTCCCATGAAACAGATAATTTTTGTCATCCCCACCCCTAACCTTTCTATGAGGTCAATTTTAATAACCCATTTGCAAGCAAACTGGGTAAAAATACGTGGCGAAACACCAAACTTCTTTCAGATCTGCTCCTACATGAAAACTATCTTTCGTGGAAGTTACAGCTTTACACTTTTCGTAGTTTTCTCAAAATTTTGGGCGATTCATACAAATATAGATTAAAAAAATCACATCAAAGTGGAAAAATGGTAGGGGAGACCGGGATACCATGGAAAAAGTTTTTTCTTTTTGTCTCTGGTGCAAGTTAGAATTCAGTTATAAATTTTGAACCAATAAAATTTAAAATAAGGAACCTTCATCTACAAAACAAAACCAAAAGAAGTTATTAACATGTGATAGTTTTTTTTCTAATTCCATCTTAAAGGGAAAACCTTATTTGTTCTATGGTAAACTACACCAATGAACTATGGAACTGAGGATGGTGTACTATGGTACATGTTAAATTATATGAGAAAAAAATATTTTTCATTAAAAAAATTAAATTTATTTTATCTAATACAATATGATGTTCACTGCATCTAAAAGTAATTGTATTTAGATAACAGATGATATTTGCTATTTCAATTGTAATAACATAACTGTTAATAGAAAAATTGATTGCTTTTAAATAGTGATTCTCTCCTTATGAATTTGCTAATTTTAAGACATCTTTCGCAGTATCCTCAATTTTCTCAAAATCCAATGTTTCATGTTTTTGGGCAGTTATAATTCTGTAAATATTTTTTTTTAAATTGAAAGGTATTTTTAATATGTTCCATCGTACACGAAAAAATTTATACCATGGTACACTAGGTTCACATTTTTACTAGAAACTAACATGATATTTAATTCAACTGTTTTTGTGTACTGATAACTCTGAATTATTAATTATTGACTATTAAACTTTGTTGAAACACATTCGAATATTTGAATGCTCAACTTATCTCCCATTGGTCACACATTTTGTGAGTTATCAAAATTTTACTTTTGGAATAATTTTGATAAATATTGCAATAACTTTTGAACAACTATCTGGAAAATGATATTAAACAAGAGAAGTATTACCAGGTGTATGATATATAATGTGATGGGCCCAGAATGTCCAAAAATTAAAGGGAAGTCAGTTTTGTCCATGGTACGCTTGTTCCATAGTACCCCAGTCACCCCTAGCAATCGTTTTCTTTTATTATGAAAAAAATAATTTTCGTCATCCCCGCCCTTAACCCTTTTATGAGGTCAATTTCAATACTCCGTTTGCAAGCCAACCGGGTAAATAATCGGAACTCTTTCGTCCTATATATATTTAGCTAAATAGTTATTTAATGGCTAGAACAACAGAGTATCGGTTATAGTAGAGAATGCATGTAAGACGAAAAACGACACCACTTTCACAATCAAAATATCCTCTATTCCTAAGGTATCGAAAATTTCCAATCTTATTTTTAACTTCGAAATTCGTGTTGATTGTGATTTTTAAATCAATAACCCTATTTATTCGTTCATTTAATTAAATTATTCGAAAAAAAGATTTCCGATTATTTTACATGGGTCCGAATGGGCAGCATTATCATTCCTACTTTTGGTTACTTCCTAAAATGTGAGAGTTGCTGAGGAGTGAGCCCTGACTGAGGTGAGCCCTGACTGAGGTGAGCCCTTAGGTTACGAATATCTATACATATAACTAATTACCAAGTTGGTGAGTGGTGCTTAACACCGAGCATTTTAAATAAGTATAAGTGGTTTCTTGACCCACAAAATTGTTCTTACAACCAACCATACGTCTGAGAGTCTGTATAACCTTCGTACGTAGAGAATGAAGTTGTGGTCACAAAATTTCGGATCTTATTTTGTCTGTCTTCAGCGGCTCAGCCAGGCCTACAGACATAACAGAATAACAAAATTTCGTAGCAGGGTTAACTGATTATACGGAAATGTTCGAATACAATGTCTACTATTTCGAAGAATTTATTAAATTGATTCAGGGTTGATATTTTTCACAAGCTTAGGAAACATTTTGTTTTTTCGGGCACTCTACGCAGCACCAATCCGTTTCCTATTCGTCACCACATACCTAACGCTGAGTAACAATTTCAATTCAATTTTTAATTTTCAATCTTGGTTTCCACGAAAATTACAAGGTTTTCAAAAAAAGAGGTAGGGTGTAAATTTTTTTCGGACATTTGTTTTTCCCAAATAAGCTATTGGACACATTTTTGTTGTTTTTCGGACCACAAACACACACATCGACTTTGAAAGTTCAGCCATTCACTTACTGGACACCCTATAAGTCACAACCGATACTTATCCCTTACAGCATTATAATTTCCAACAAAAAAAAAGAAAAAAAAAGAAGAAAATAATGAGTAGGTAATAATTTTGTGGGTGAACCACGAACTAATACCTGCTCAATATACTCATATATTAGCTTAATTAGCTTATTTAACCCAATGAAAGAATTTCCCCCAAATCAAAACTGTGGGGACTCACTGGAATGAGGTATAGGGGCTCGGACCCCTCGACGACAGTCACCGCCCCAAAGGACTGGCAAATAATTGTCCTTGCGACGTTTAACAAACACAAATTACGTTCGATCGTAATTACCTGCAACTACATGCAGGTAATATACGAGTACCAAATTGTGACATATCTCGACAATCCGATGATGTAACAATCGATACACAAACTGGCCCATCATCTCTTATCACCATAAGAGATGACGCAACCAGGCCGCTCTCACTTACGTACGTATTCCTTACGTATGTGTGTTGGTGTGCGCGTAATTAAGCCAGTATAAAAATCGTCCGAACTGGCTCTAAAATCGCCAGTGTTCGCCCAGGTTTTGGCTTACCCATATGTTAAATCTGAAGTGGCTGAATTTAAATTCTGTTGAATTTACCTTCTGGTGAGAATACTTTCTCACGGCAAGGTATTCCACAAAGACTATATATGTGTACTATCGAACATTGAGAAAATGATCGATACTTGTCTGATTTTATCAATTATTTTGGTTCCAAAGCTCTTCCACCGCTGGTAGCATATTTTAAATTCGAATTGGTAGGTAGTATTACAAAGTTTCATTTCAACGTTCTCCGCTACCTCGAAGGTCATTTGTATTTTCTGCGGTTTCGCTTCGCGAACAAGTAGGTATTTATTAACATATGAATATTGCATGCTGGTATACTGTCGTCAAATTTTCGTAGTATCGGTTTAAGTAAAATAAAATGGAAAAAAAAAAAAAAGATATTTTTAAAGTTGATTTTCTGACTGTATTTCATTCGGGTATATTCAAGACGACAGATTGATATCAGCACTCTATCGTGACACGAAGGCATGGTAGAAAAAAAAAAATTGTAAATTCAAATTATACGTAGGTATTTATACTGAAAATTATTTCGGAATTATATTCGGACGGCTTAAAAATATTTTTACAATTTAACCACCGAATATTTTTGGTTAATTTACCGACAGCAAAACCAGATTAAGCTTTTTAAGACGACCATAATATTATATATAGGCATATATACCTACAGCTATATATCTACCCATCGAGTCGAATGATGCATGACGTTTGTGATGCGAATTTTTGCGTACTGCCGAAAATTACTCGCTTCGTAGATAAATATATGCTAATTTGTGTGGGACTCACTGAAACCGTTTCCATTGGTAGCTCTATATTAGCTATATTATATCGAAACGGAACTAAGTTCCGGGTAAAGGAATTTCAGATATTTTACGTGTAAAACGCGATCTCATCTCGGCGAAAGCGTTAGCAGTAAAATTTTAATTTTAATACCTTTTATGGTAGGCCTAAGTACGCCTACTCGCGTCGGAGGTAATGAACGTGAGTCGATTAAATTTCAAAAAGTATCTCGCGAAGCTTATACGGCAAATATTGCGGATCAAAAGCGTGTTAGTAGTCGGTAGCTATTGGCTGCGGTGTCGATATTACAGTTGATTAAGGTTACAATGTGCCTTCTTCGGGTACGTTTTTCATTCGTATACTACATTTTTCTCATTTACACGAAACGTAATAAAGTTGATTACACTTTTCATACGCGAACAGCCAGTTAAGCTTCGTAGGTAACGAAACAATTTTCACAATCTATCAACGTACTATTAAAAATTTACACATTTGCATTTCTTGCTCAGTCGAGTATACGTTAGAAATGATTTTTGCATTTAATTCTCATTTTGTTAAATAAAAACCATCCCCACTTAAAAATATTTCGTAATCGTGATTTTTTCTTGAACTTTGTTTTCATTTTTTTACTAGGCCTACTATCTTTTGCGACGGGGGCTTAAAAATAAATTACCAGTTTTTCTATTTGTACGTACCCTGTAGCCTATTTCAAAAACCTCATGGATTTGATGGATTTGATTTCGAATATGTAGGATAAATACCTACGGAATTTTTTTGTGGTGTTTCTCATATTTTTATCATTTTTTGTTGCAAAGTTTGTTTTCACTTTCCGTTGCATGTGACGTCATTTTTTTTAGTATGTACCTCGGGTTAAACATTTCCAATGTTCAAAGTTCTTTGGTTCTGAAAGTATCGCCTCGTGATTATAACACAATAATTACATTAACGAAAGAACCCACTGAACAATGCTTGGTTCTGAGAAGCAACATATTTGGTTTGTCCGGGGATTCAAAATCAAATATACGCGTGTACCTAAGCGAGGATAAAACAAAATATTTTCTTTTGTTTAATCGTAGAAAAAAGAAAATATTCTTAAACTACCGTTTTTCTTTATAAATTCGTACTTTATTTGCATGGCCGCAACAGCTTTATTTAAAAGAAAAAAAAAAAAAAAGTTTTTGATTCAAATAAATGAGTTATGGAGTTATGGTATTTTAAGGATGGTAAATTGGGTGGAATATTTTTATGCCACGAGAATGTAAAAAAAGATAAAAAAAATATTCAAGTGTTTTATTGTTTCACGGACAGATTGCATCTTACTGGGAAGGGGGGGGGGAGGTATTGGAAGAAGAAAGGCCTGGAAAAAGTTCAAGGTCTGTGTAATTTAGAATTTTTGGGTGTAAGAAGTTCTTTCTCTCCTCCTTTTTTACGCGCTGAATTTTGAAAAAACTGACTTAAATTATTGGGATATTCCTTCCACAAGTTGTCTCTGTTCGTCAGAATTTTGGTGATTAAATAGTTATCTTTTCTGAAAGATTACCTATTTTTATCATGATAATGCCAAAAATCTAACGATTCAAAGAAAATCTGCATAAATATATATGTTTTTTTTTTTTTTTAAATATTTCTGAAATTCCATCGTTTGCCATTCCATGCAATGAAAGTTATCGAGGAATATTAAGAGAGAACTCTCAACTGCAAATTTGTTGCTGGTTGTGCAGGCGTACGTACTAATGAAAATATTGCAACCTGTACCGTGTTAATAAGAAAATGCAATTATACGTTGTAGGTATAGTCGCACACATCATCTTCTCGCCTCTTATATGGAAAGTGACACAACTCAAAAAACATTCAAAAATCATTTTTTTTACAATATATTACGTTTTCAATATAATCATATATTCATTCAAATTAAGAAACACGTCGCCAGTTAAAATCAAGCTTTTTGTATAAGAGTGCCATGTGTCGCTTTGCTCAAACGGTGAAATGTTTGATAATGGATGAAGAATAATGGATCATATTTTCAGTCGATCGCTCCATTTAAGTGATTTCTTATCTATAGTTTCAGCGCTGAAGTATAGGCGAAAGGTTACTTTAGTGCTTTCACTTAGAGGAAAAAACGTTTAGGAATATGGCCCGTTGACACAAATTTTTATTTTCGGTCATTTTTCTTACGTTCATTTTGAGAAAACAAGCGTCATAATATTTTGACTTATAACCTCATTCCGGAAACAGGTACCCACAATAATTTTATTTCCTCGTATTTTGTGATGTAATATAAATGTTAGTTTTGCGGTAGGTACCGTAATGTCGTTCTAAGACACCAAAACTAGCTAAAAACCTGAAAAATTTCTCGTAATTCCATTATTGGGTGAAACTTTTAAGAGGATTATAAGGAAAAAAAAGAAACGAAAAACTCCGGTGCCGTAATACATAGCTACAGAAAACTCAGTTTGCCAATTTTTGTCTACAATTTAGTTGTAGAAAAACAAATCTATATAAATAAAAATGAATGTCAAAATGTGTGTGTTATAGATAATCTCAGAAATTACTGGATTGATTTTTCTGAAATTTTAACAATAAATGTGTTTTATTTTGAGGAATAATGTTATTCATCTCCGAAGTCTCTAGCTCCTTAGGTGACAAATCTGTATTGAAAAAACTAATGAAAAAGGCCGTTTTTTTTTTTTTTTAATTTTCAGCAAAAAATTCGTTTTTTGCAGCGAACAACGAATAAAGAGAAATACTAAAACACGAAACAAAATCAGTGTTTCCATCTAGGAAACTCTAGACATATTTTTCATTTTCAACTTTAATGTGTGATACATCTTCGGACACGTTATTTGAGGTGCTGAGTTCAAATTTGGTGTTCATTTTCCCATTTGACCCATTCATTTACCTCTAAGAGGCTTTGAAAATGGGAAAATTTTGATTTTCTGCATTTTTAATAGTGATACATCAGAGGACATGTTTTTTCAGGCACTGAGTTCGAATTTGGGGGTCACTTTTTCATTTGATCCATTCCTTCTATCCCCACTGGGATCTTTAAAAAATCGAATTTTAACTTTTTACATTTTTATTGTGTGATACATCACCAAATATGTTTTTCTCTCATTCTTTTCAACGATACTCCAGCCGGTCATAGACGCGTTTTTACTTCCTACCACTGTAGTGAAAATTAAAATGTTACCGTATTAAATTATCCAGTCCACGAGGGTAATGAATCTTCTTTTGTCTTTTGGTTTTCAGTTTATATCACAGTATGAATAATAACTGAGGAGAATCGCATTCTTTACCTATTGTGGTTGTTAAGTTCATATGTTTGACCTTTCCCAAGTTCAACAATATTTGTTATTCTAATCACAAAAAGGGTAAATAAAAAATTAATTGGTATCAAACTTGAACTGTAGTTTTGCAATAGCGAAGCACTGTGTGGTCAGCTAGTAAATAAATAAAAAAATAAAATAAAACATAAATTAATACAATGCAGAAAAAACGATAGTAACCTATATTGCGTCGTAAATACGAAAAAAATACTTTAAGCAAAACAAACGACTGTTTTTTTTTTTCAGTAATTTTTTATTTTTATATTACATTTTTTTTTCGGTAAGTACCAAACCAGTGGACTTGGTACAGTATAAGGACTACCTTCCGTGAAAATTTCAGCCCTACATTTCTTTCGTAGTTTTCTTCAAACCGAGAACCCAAAATTTTCTCAAGCTATTTTTTCTTTTTTCGTTTTCTCAAAAACAATACTGAACGAATAGGCACCAAACTTCTACCAAAGTTGTACACACGTAGGGACAATCTATCGTAAAAATTTTAAGCCTAATCACTTTCGTAGTTCCATCAAAAGCTTAGAGAAACCACTTTTCCAGGAATTTCGTGTTCCCCAGTTTTCTCGGAAACCAATAAACCACAGACCCTACCCCATACAGAAAATACTTTTCGTAAAAATTTCAGTTCTTCTATGCTTTTCGTAATTTTCTCAAATCCGTGAACCAAAAATTTAGAAGAACCATACATATTACATATTCTACATAAACAAAAAAGAAATCATTATGGGAAAATGGTGTCATTAGTTTTCTTGCCTTGGGGAACGGAAAATTTCCATTATCCCTACCGCTAACCCTATTTTAAGTTCAATTTTAATACCCGTTTTGCAAGTAAACTGGTAAAAAGAAATCAACGACTGTACTATTTTTTTATAGAAATTTTTGAACTAAATTTTTTATAAATTGTTTCTTAATATTTTGTCATTTACAGTACCAATTTTAGTGCCATAAATTAATGATGAATTTAAAAGTACCCATTTTTCTTCTTGTTGTTCTGAAAAATTTATGTTTTTTGATTGATGTCAGTTTTCACTCAGAGGTGCGAACGTTTATATAAGATTCTTTAGGTTATAAAACAGAAAACATGGCGAATTTCAACCCTAAGTCGGTTTATGGGATTAAAATTAATTTGGAGATTTTAATAACAGTATAATAAGCACCTACTTAAGAGAAGTTGAATATCATTTTAACATTAATGGGTGATTGGGCAGAGGTAAATGGTAATGCTGCAAGCTTGTGACACAGCCAGCTGGCATAGGTAGCTCAGTAGGTACTGACTTAATGCACCTTCTATCGAAAAGTTAAATAAACTGACATGATAGACCAAATTTCACATTTGTCGACATCGATTTCGCTTTGATTTTGTTCATCAGGTAGATCTGTTTTTCTCACAGATTTTGATCCCTTTCCAAGAATTTTGTTATTTTCCCTCATTAAATGAGAAACAATAACATATATAGATATAAATGTAAGATTCGGAACCACTGGATCAGTGATACCAGTCGCTGGGAAAATTTATTTTTCGTCGTAGAACGCGGTATAACCTGAAATTCATTTTAGGGAAGAGATTTATGGAAACCTGAAATATCAAAAAAAAATTTAGATGCTAAAAACTTGATAAAATCGTTGTGTCTTCTCCGATTATTCGCTCTTGAGAATAGGGGCTGGAGAATTTTAAACTCAAGCAAACCTCTTCCTCCCTCTAAACTGCGGTTCAGTTTTTACGATGTTGATTTTTGTGTGTATATAAATTGCTCACTATAACACAAGCCATCGGATTATTAGCATTTCAAAAACATTCGAGGCCTTCGGATGTTGTATACCACAAAATAAAATCATAAAAGCGAGTGTAATCTATTACTAAAACATTTCAACTCGAATTTTGTAAAAAAAAAAGAAAAAAAAAGAAAATGAAAATTCTCAAAGAAAAATTCTCTTTTATCGTTGCACTGAAGAACTTTTCCAACTCGAAGATATTTTCCCAAAATTTCATTGAATTTTCGACGACGATACAAAAAATTCGAAAAGAAATTGCTCTTTTCTTTCGTATTATATTCGTGTTAGTTGCGATGCAAAATTTGTTTTTGCTGCTCACAAAATAAAGTCAGAAAGTTTGTCTCATATCGATTCGCTTCTGTATAATATAAGTATAGGTGGGGAGTCGAAGAAAACTAATAAATCAAACCGAACATAACGAAAGAAAGAAAATCAAATATGAACGTTGATAATATGGAAATTAATTTTTTGCAATTTTTTCTCCATATTCACGAGGAGAAATAAAATCTATTTATAAAAAAAAAAAAACATAATTTAAAAAAAATTGACCCATATGTTTTAAAACGAAAATATATACAGGGTGACTAGAAATTAACGCTAGTCAAAATGAAAAAAATGAGATAAAAAACATCAATTAAAGTTTTAAAATATTTTTTACAATAAGACATAACAAAAGATGGTGAAACCTATCTTCGTTGATCATTTTCCACCTTTGACTATACAAGGGTTATTCATTTTATCACGCACCAGAAGAAATTAACATTGTGGTGCGTCATAAAATGAATACCTAAGTAAGATAAATGTAGAACAATTTTTCATTAACGTTGCATCAAAATTTAAAAGTAAAATGCGTGAATAAAATATAACAAAATGCACGTAAAACGAACATTTTCAAATAATTTTTTCAAAATAACCACCGGCAGCCATAACGAATACACCAGGCCTCTTTGGAATGGCCAGCAAGGTATCCTAATCTGAATTCGTTAGATCGTTTCTTGTGAGGTCACAAGTTATTGTGGTATGCGACATTGGTTAGGTAAAGACTAACCCAATACATATTCACAAATTAATTCACAACACATAATATGATTGGGGACCAAGGCTGCAAACCATCGACTACATCTGATGGTTTCAAATTAACCTAGCCTAAGCCAGCACAGTTGGCCAAGTTTTCGTTTTACTACTTTATACTATGCATCAAATAAAAATTACCAAAACGACCATGCATCCGAAGTGATGCTCAAAATATAACAAATCATCTTGTGTTACCTTGGTTTGATCCGAGGTGGCCCACTGCTAGTGAAGAATTTAACACATGATTAAAAAAAAAATCATTTTATAAATTGAACATCGAATAAATATTAAAATTGGGTGGTACTCCGTGACAAAAAATAAAGAGTGAGATGAATAATAATGAGTGATGGTATCGAGGTACACGAGTGTGGGAGATACAGCCACTGCCAATGAGATAAATAATCAGCGGTGTAAGGGGAAAGAAAGAATTTATCGAAAAATAAGTTAAATGGAGGGAGGAAAAGTGTTTGACATGAACAAATGTAGGCTAAGTGGTCAGCCTAACGTAAGATGCTCATGGCAAATTTTTAAATTTATTTTAATTCTATTTATTTTAAAATGTGTCCTCGGGTGTAGGATTAAGACATTATTATTAATACCCGTCATCATCCGTGATTTACAAATATGAAGCATATTCCACTTCAGAGGGACACAGATGTGCGATAAAGGATTACTGGGCCAAAATTACTGATGATCAATTAGCGCATGTTCATGCTGAGTTTACTGATCAACCAGGGTATAGTGTGTCGTGGCCACTGGTGGTCATTTTGAACAATTTATTTCAAAATGTTTATTTTATTTATTAATTACCTATATTAGTTTGATTCCCTAATTATTTATTTTGTTATTTTATTTCAGAATTTCACTTTTAAATTTTAGTGCAATTTAAATGACAAATCATATTACATTTGCATTACTTTTTCGTTTTGTCACCCATTATAAAATGTTAATTTTCTATGACGCGTCTATAGTATTGGATCAGTAAAGTTCCATGAACACACTGTACGTTGTAATGTCACAATATGGTGGCACAAAAGTAGGTAACCAGCGTGTACCTACTTGGTGCGTACATTCGATGTTTTGCTACAGTTAACCAATTTAGAATACATTAAATTTGATAAGGTTTTTCCTTAAAATCGTAAGGACTGAGGACATAGAGTGGGTTGAGAGTACATCATGTGGTACACAACGGTTGCCTATTTAGCGCCGGCATCTCTGACCAGAAATCATTGTTCTTTACTAATTTAGTACTATACATATGTATAGTCGGAAGTTTATTATTTGAATTTTTAAAATCCCTTCAAGGCGTAAGGCAGCTATGCAACCCACCAAACGTTAGTGAAAAACCAATTGCCAAAATTTCGATGTAAAGATATTACAGATTTCTAAAAAATATTTTCGTGTGTGAAACACGAGACGATATGAGGAAAACAACCTGCGCCGATGAATGCCGTTGTGAGACTAAAAGATGAGAATAGGGCGCATTCTTTCTCGAAGAAAAAATTTTACAGTTTATTTTCTAATTGCTATGATGGGATGAGATGTTGTTTGTTTAACTGCCGACCAGCTGACAGGTCTGTAATGTCACTAATAAAAATAAAACATTCGAAAATTTTAATTTCAGTTTTAACCGGAATTTTTTTTTGACTTATGTTACTTTTGGGTCACCCTTTATATTGTCAAAAAATCGATTTACGACCAAAAATCATAATTTTAGCTGACAACTCGTATTATAGAAACTTTTATTTAAATTGACGTATATAACTCCGTCGGGGACCTCTTTCTAACCATTTCTGAATAAATTACGTTAGTTGATAAATGATGATATTATAAATACTGATTTTTTTCTTCCTAATATCTACGCGTAAATTTTGGAACTTATTGCGAATTTATGCGTAACTGATTTTCTATAAAAAATCTCAGATTTTTCCCACACTCTTTTTTCTAGAATTCATAACTCCGTAAAAATTGTAACTTTAAGTTGCCTGGCAAATTCGTGATTCAGTTCGAAAATCTTTGGAACCTCAAAATTCTGACACAGTAAGTTCTACCAGAAGAACAAGCCCTCAATACATAAAAATTTCAAAATTCTAGGGCAGCAAGTTCTGTTAGAAAGGAGTTTGCTTATTTAAAGGTCTGCTGAAATGTAGTTCTCATGTCGAATCCGGACTGATAGTTTATTCGATGCCTGTTCATTCAGTGGTTTTTGAGGAAAATGTGAAACAAAAAATCCCATTCGTATTTACCGGTGCAAAGGGTTACGAGCGTTTTTTCTGCGTTGTATTGATTCAAATTTTATTTTTCGAAATGTAGTTGAAAATTGGCAAACTGGGTTTTCCAGCGACGTATTACTGACCTAGAATTTTTTTAAATAATTTCACACACCTGACTTTGCTTTTATTCTATAGAGAGCGCTGGGTTTTACTACAGAAAACGTTTCCTATAGCTTATAACAGCGTGTTATTTGAAAAAAATTATTTATTTTTAACGTAATTATTCGTCGTCTTCTTCTGTTTTCACGAATAAAGTAAAAATAAAGATATGTTGCGCACACCTAACAAGAAAATAAAATTAATTTTCCACTTCTTACGCTGTGACCAACAGTGGATGGCTGTGTGTGGGTTCAGCTAACTGTAATTTAGGATGGAATATAATTTCGATAAACTGATCAAGAAGATGGAGTATGGCAGGTAATGAAACTGTAAATGCATTTTTGAGTAAAAATGCAAGCGTTTTGTCAGTATTCGTAGGTTTATAACTTCATAAACTTTTCAGTTTTATTTCTCTTCGTTATAGTTTACGCACGGTTTGATAAACCCTCAAGTTTTTTAGCGTAAGGACGTTTGCCTGAGAATAGGCTCGGGTCTGCGTGAATAATGAACATCTGGAGAAATATCTGAGTGAGAATATACGATCGCGTAAACAATGTTATTTTCATCTTCCCTTTCAGTTTGTTTAAAATGGCTTTATCGTGCGGTATAATCACACGATGGCCTTCGAAAGAATTCAAAATGCTTTTGATATCGAAGAAGAAGAAGGCGAAAACGAACCCAATATTGAGTTGTTATTTCCCAGAATAAGGAGGCTTTCTGAAACGTGAAATTAACGTTCTTGTTTAGAAAATTAAATACCTGGAACGAGGATCGCATTCACGACGTCCTAAAGTTGTCTTTCCTTGTTGCACCGTTACAAAAAAGGAAAAAAAAAAAAAGAAGAAAGAACGAATTCTAAGTTGCACATTTTTACCTCACAAAATTGATTTAAAACCTTCGATTATGATTCAACCGTTAAAAAAGTTCCATGTATTAACGTACCCAGCCTATGCCTATTCCATTTTGAAGGGGAAAAAAAAAAGTTTTTTTGAAAATTGAGTATATTTTTTTTTAATTTTTAGTCGGATGGAAAGATTTGTGCAAACATTTCGAAGTTATCGGTGGTCCCACATCTCTTACAAAGAGTTTTTGGTTTTTTTTTTTTTTTGGTTTTTTTTAAAGACGTAAAAATGAGGGGGAAAAAGAAATTTAAGATCTTTTTCGGTGTCTTGGTTTCTATCTTTCCAGCGTTGAATAAATAATGTAGCAGTGTTTATTTGTGAAACTACGTTTACACAGAGAGTGCCTGTGATAGGGTGAATTTTATTATTTATATGACGATCGGAAAATTTCTTTTTTTTTTTTTAATCGGAGAATAATATTGTAGAAAGAAGTTAATAAAATATTTTTTTCAGCTTTTACTAAAGCGGTTTCTAATTTATTATCTTGATTGAATTTTGTGGCAGAGATTTCAGGGGATTTTCAAGTAGGTTTTCTTTAGAATATATACTTATTACTCTTGGTGCGGAATTAGCCCCAAGGGTTGGAGGTGGCTACGTTTTTCATTTCATGACCTCAGGAAAATTTTGGCACCAATTTAACTCAAATTCATATACGTATATGAATGTACGTTAATTTCTTGTTTCCACGGTAGAGGCCGCGATTTTTGTCTGATCATCACGAAATTTAGTACGAACATTTTTACTAAACCAAGGACCAGATTTATTGATTTTGGTGCGGATCGGCTGGATAGTACATCCGGTTCCACTATTTTTTTTTCATTTTAGCCATGAAATGCTCAATTTTGCACCAATAGCCACGAAATTTGGAATAAATATTTATTATAAATTATTGTAGCACGTTACCAACTTTGAGTGGGGATCGATCGGACAATACCTCCGGTCAGGCTTTTTTTCCTCTTTTTTTTCTGATTTACATGAACTATTCTTTTTCAAAATTTGACCATATATTCATGTATTCTTTTTTTTTTTATTTCATAACTTTGTTATATTTCTTTGGTTTTATTTTAAATTATATAATTATGTACCATGTTTTATCATCTTAATTAATTTTTCATTTTTTCAAAAAATAACGCTTTTAAGTTTCACTTTGTCTATAAACTTATAGACAATTAATGTAACCATCAAAATTCATAATTTTGAGGCTTGCTGCACTACAGTTTCTTATTTTCTGCTACCTAACTATCGTAGGCTACTCGAGTAGTGTAGTTACGGAGGATATTTCAGAGTTCAAACCACTCCCCCCAAATAGAGCCTTGAAAAAAAAATTGTGTACTGAGATCACCTCTAGCATCATTAAATTAGGTATGTTAAATTAATATTAGTTAGTACTTTTTTGCATGTTGAGAATACTGCCCAGAGTCTTGACTTATCTATGCAACTGCGCTAGATTTCCTTAATGGCCAAATACAAGAACGATATTTAAACAACAAACAGTACTTCAGTATCAGTTTTCAAAAAAAAATGTGCGTGTAAAACACTGAACAGCAAACAAACACATGTGAGAGCATCTTTTGGGCTCCGATTTATATGTATATAAAAGAATGAATGTTCTTTGGTTGCTTCGACTGTCTGCATAAATTGCAACTGCATACAATCAGACCATCCATGCTTCGTTTGTTTGCTTCTTCAAGATGTCCCTTCCTTGAATTCTGATACTTAAGTGCTGGTTGTCACTCAAGTATTGTTCATACATTCGACCCTAAACGGTGCGAAATGGTAGAAAATAGTTTTAAAAAAAAACTTGCGCAGCAATACTTCGCTAGAAAATCTAGTTTGCCAATTTTTATCCGTAATTCGAAAAGAAAAACTGAATTCCAAATACTTTAAAAAATTGTAAAATAATATGGAAAATAATCGATATTTGTATCGACAGTTATAGACATCCGACAAACATATCAATAGATCGATATTTCATTACTACTTTCAAGCAAAAAATTACAAAAACCTGTGGATAGTTATATCGATGTTTTACTGCTAAAATCCGGTTTTGCCAGGAATTTATTCTTTCTCAGTTTTCTCGAAAACTAAGGAACCAATAAGCACCAAACTCTTATCAAATCTGGTCACATATTAGGAATATCTTTCATGAAAATTTTAGTCTTGTTTGTTCGGTAGTTTTCTCAAAACCACGAATAAAAAATTTTTCCAAACAATTGTTTTTCTCCAGTTTTCTCAACAATTGCCCAACTAATAGACACCAAATTTCTATCACATTTGAACCTACATAAGGATTATCTATTGTGAAATTTTCAGTCCCATCACTTTCGTCGTTTTCTCAGAATCGTGGAAAAACGCCTTTTCTAAGAATTTTTTCTTTTCCAGTTTTCTCAGAAACTACTAAACCGATGAGCATCAAACATTTCCAGACCTGCTCCTATTTTACAACTATCTATCATAAGAATTTCAGCTTCATTTATTCGGTAGTTTTCTCAAAACCGTGAACACTACATAGGTACATATAATACTTTAAAAAAATTAGGTCAAACTGAGAAAGTGGTACCAGTCGTTTTCTTTTTGCATGAAACGGATATAATGTCTATCATCTTCACCCTTAAGCTTTCTGTGAGGTCAATTTTAATATCCCGTTTGCGAGAAAACTGGATAAAAATACAAAGGTCGTATAAGGACATTAAAAAATAAATCATAAAACTGCAATTGAGTCATCCATCCACGATTTAATTCATATTTTCTAATGGAAAAAATTCTTCGAATTCCTTACCTAAGGATATATTTTACATTACAAAACTCATTCGGGTCAACTTTTTATTCTTACAAAAAGGAAGGTGGAAAGCAAACTTTCCGTAAAATTTGCGCTCCGCAGTTTACAACATGAATTTTCTAAATTCTTTCCATTTGAAGTAGAGAAGAAAAAAACATTCATCGACTTATTTCCAGGTGAGAGATATGGAAATAAAATTGTACGAAATGAATCGCATCACAGTTGGTTTCTAGTTAAATTATTTTCCTAACCAACAACCGTACCTACATACATAATATTGAATTTAGTTCCCAATTTTTGCGTAAATAGTTGTATCTAAACCTGACGTCACGTCAACTGGAAATAAATAAATATTTCTCTCAGATTTTGCTTTTTGTTTTGCTTTTTTGGTAAGTTTCTTTGTCTAAAAAGAACCACTCAATAAATGTACTTTGAAAGTTCTGAACATTTTATTGTGGAAAATTAACATTTTGTAATTCAGCTTCGTCATAAGTCGTAACCAAGTATTGTGAAAATGGAAAAGTAAGAAAGAAAAAAAGACATGTTTTGTTACAGCCTTTATTTTCGATATTAAAAAGGCAACATGTGTTAAAAAGGGAAAAGTTTTACCGCAACTGATAACGGGATTTCATTTTCAGGGGGGAATGGTATTGGAGTTTTTAATATTTTCAAGACCTAAAATAAATTAAGAAGAAAAATTTTGCTGATCCTCACATTTTCGATACACTTTTAATGTGGTAAAAAAGAACAACAAAAATGGCTCATTTGAAAGGGAAAACTTCATTCAGGTGAAAAAGTTAGAATATTCCCATCATTCGGACGGGTTGATGCTTAATCTCCTTTCGAAAATCTACATATTAAAATTGATCTTATATTGAGACTCAGGGGTGAGGGTAGATTCATTTTCTGCTTCATGACCCCACGAAAATTATACGCATATACATTTCTGTTGAACTTAGTGCCGGTCGTAATTTTTATCCGATAGTCTTGAAATTTGGTACCCTAATTTGGATCTACATAAAGGACGAACCCCATTGTTTTTGGTTCAAATCAGCCTTAATGATTCGTCAATTTCATTCTATTATGTTGCATTTTTGGAGCTTTAATGATTTTAAAACTCGTAATTCTCAACTAATAGTCACAAAATTTGGTACAGACATTGAATATATTATATTTTATCATTCTGAAAAATTTTGTATAAAACGGCCTACCGGTTGATGAGTAGAAGTGATTTGAACAGAACTTAAACTATCGATTTTATGGATATACCATCTGGCCAATCCACACAAAAACTGACAGAATGTTACAATAGATTTTGGTTAATATTTATTCAAAAATTCTTGGCTATTGGTCAAAAATTAGGCACTAATTTTTTAGCCAAAATAAAAACAAAAATAGCGATGCTGGAAATACCGTCAGGCTGATCTACACTAAAATCAATAGGTCTAGTCCTTGGGTTTGTATTTGTGAGCGTGTGTGTATATATACACGACACCACACAATACCAAAAGGCGAAGCGTGTTCTTCTTTGTAGACATGTGTGTGCGAGCCAAGCTCAGTATTAAATTAAGCTATATAGACGAAATATATAGCCATGAGCGCAAAAAGTAGTTTGTGGACTATACGTCCACTGGTCCACTAGATGATTAATGAGTGCATAACACACTCGTTCGTCAACAATCACCCATTGCCACAGTATTAATTGTTTGTTTCAAATTTTGTTACGATTGGACAAAAATTGTGACCTGTACTGATATAACAAGAAAATGGTTAATACATAAATAATATACATACAGATAGATATATATATTTACAGGTAATGTGGCGGACATTTTGGTCCGCCAAATTACCACTCTCCTTTTTTTCAGAAAAAAATGAAGATAATGTTTTTCCCTTCAGAGGTTTATCGTGTTATGGAGTGAATTATATAAAATCGAATACTCGCCCCCTCCCAAGTTGAAACTCACCCCTCAGTCCCCCAAAATGTTTTAAATACTTGACAGTAGCTTTGGTGATTTTCTCGTTAAATTTTATAGTTAGTCAAAAGTTTCTTCATAAAATTTTCTACAATTTAGTAAATTTACAAATTTTTCATAGGCGTAATAATTTTGGAATTGAAAGCTGCCATACATTTTTTCGTACAAAGTTTTGTGTTTAGATGGCTATAAAAGTGGAAAATATCAACTTGAGGGGTGGAAACATTTATGTTCCATGATGTTCACTACCTAACACATAAACTCTGCATAATAGTTTTCCAAAATGTTCTGAAAAAAAAAAAAGATTTTTTTCCAAATCAGCAGGTAATAATTATGGCGACACAAAAGTGAAAAGGTATATACTGCTCTCAGTGGAAAAATATCAACGTTAGGAAAACAAAAAAACTAAATATACTCTCATTCTGACAGCTGAATGAGTATACATATAGTTAATAAAAAAAAGTCTACCACTTTACCTACATGTGTACATAAATTTGAGTTTTTGGTGCCAAAGTTTTCCTTGGGTTATAAACCGAAAAACGTATCTACCCTCACCTCGAAATCGTTTCATTAGGTAAAGTCTATAATTAAATTTTATTTTTAAAGAAAACCTTCTCAAAACGAAGGGGTATAATAAATGTACCATCCTGTACTTATACTGTACATTTATCGCCATGGTTTTGAGAAAACTACAAAAGTGATAAAGTTGAAATTTTCACGTACTCATAATAGGAGCCGATCTGATCGGTGTTTGTTGCTTATTGGGAGAACAGTTTTCAAGAAAACTGGGAACCAAACAATTCCTGGAGAAGTAGTTTTTCCGTGATTTTGATACAAAATTTTCTATGAAAGATAATCCTTATGGATGTTTGGTGCCTGTTAGTTTGGTAGTTTTCAAGAAAAATGTCAAAAAAGAAATTACTGGAAAAAAGCAAGTCTCCTGTGTCGCTCGAGTACTCATCCCTTTTTTGTATTTACAGCTCAAGAGGTTACTTCGTTAATTTAATCGTTTCCCATGAAAAAAGTATTCTGGAATCGGTTGAAATTAGAGCCAAAATTAATTTAAGAATTACTATCTATTAATAGGTAAGATAATTTTATCATTTTTTAAAAATTCGTTAGACTCGTGCGTTATTATAATTATGTTTTTGAGTATTACTTTTTGAAGAAATTTTATTTACCTAATTTTCAGGTTTTTATGCTTTAAGAATTTAGAATGATGAATGAACTGGCAAACGGGTACTCTAACGAAGTGATGCTGCGCCAGAGTTTTTCGTATTAAATAGTTATATACCCTTTTCGATGTCCAGGTTGAATGTACTTATACCTAAATCAAGTGAATTTCTCATTTGGTCATCAACACCATCCTCCCTCAATGACTTTAACAAGTTGGCGCCACTGAGCTGGCGTAAAATGTCGGTACCTACGGTTAAAAATATCGGTTAGCATCAAATGCAATTATTATTATTTTTTTTTTTTTTAAATGGCGGACCATGCCAAATTAGCATACCCACAAGGTTGAACATTTTACGTGACAACGTCTAATACAGAGATGAAAATTTTTTTCTGTGATAAGTTGTCCCACCTCTGACATAGCACCAAGTTTAACCTGTCATGTTCTCGATAACGAATGTATCTAACACAAAAAATGTGAAAATAAATTTGTGGGTATTTTTTTATTTTCTTTAATTTGATACGAATTATTTTTCACGCGCTTATAACGAAAATCAAACGAGCGATACGTAAAAAACTGTTTCGTATCACTTTTTGAGCCCCCTCTGGGAGAAAACTCTTCGTCAAACGCGTCTGTATTTGTAGAGTGTTATTTAGGAGGTTTAATTTGACATAAATATCGAATTATCAGCTTTCTTTGAACATTATGTCCCCTATTTTTCTTCATACTCGTGGACTACTAGGGGCAATTAAGTGTTGTATAGTGGACACATGGTGTAAAACGACACAATGTACAAATCTCGAGAACTATTTGCACTATCCACATGAAATTTAATCTGAATATATATATATATATATATATATAAAAAAACATGTCGATATACTATCGGTCCATTTTTTATAATTCAAATCAGTTTTATCTCAAAAAAGATTTTTTAGAGTCATGCTGAGTGAAAAATTTCAAAACTGCGATTTTCGTTTTCTCGATTGTAATTTTATTGAAGGTAACTAAAAAAATTTATCAATTTAGAAATTGGTCTCTGCTGCATCGAATAAAAGTATTAACCTTAAAGTTGAATCATATATTTTACGAATTCGAGATCGTTGAGGGTGGAAAGTTCGAGTGTTGTAAAGTGACATACTGAGCATGTTGTAAAATGACTCACTACAACGAATTGGTAAAACCGAAGTTGTAACTTGGTACATTTTTGTTGGTAGTTCATCATACGATCATACCTAATTAATTTGTCGTTGCATATGTCACAAATAAAGCAGAGAGGGTGGAAAAGACAAACTCAATCAATAGTGCCCATTAAACTGGGTTCCCCTTCCACTACTAGGAAAAATTTAATAATTTAATTTTTCACCAAAAATATTTCAGAAAAGTTTTGCAATATTTGAAAGACCACAGATAAACTTAAATTGAATAACTTTTATTTCAGTCGTAATTTGGCTTTTTTTTTTTTTTTTTTTTAATTTATTTTCATTACATCACTTAAAACAGTACACGTGTTGCATTGTAATATGCCCGTCTCACTTTACAACATTGTGGTGTTGCAAAATGACACAGGTGTTGTAAAGTGACACACTCAAAATTGTGAACGAAGGTATAGGGATTTGAATTCATACTTTCTCAAGTCCACTTTTTTTCTTCCAAATTGGACCAAAATTGACGGAAGTATAATAAAATGAAATTTGTTGTGTCACTTTACAACAGCTATGGCCCTACTTATGGGACAGAAATTTTTTCAAAATAAATATACCTATCAGTGAAAATAAATGTCAATTGATCAATTTACTGGTGATTGTAGAATTAGGAATCTGAAATTCGAAATTTAATTTGTTAAAAAACAAAATTTATAACTCCCCCTCCCGTCACCGTGCCGACATAATATTTAATTTAGCGAAGAAAAACGAAATAACGACGATTAGATTTTCTTAAAATGGAAAATACGAACGAAAAGAGCGAAAAACGAATAAAAATATTTTCGACGATATGCAGCAACAAAATGAGACATTTGAGCGAAGACCAATTCGAAGTGTGAGAAGGAAAGTGAAAAATTCTTTATAGTCGCATATTCAAAATATGGGAACCTTCACGTACGTCCTTTTGTCAAGCTGTGAATGAAATGAAAATATAATTTAAAAACTTGCGGAAGGGAGGTGAGGACGGTGTAACTTACGAAACAAAACGATTTATTTTCAATAGGTAGTTGAGACGTTTACACCCTTACCATGGCACGAGGCAAACTCTCTGGTAAATAAGAAAAATTTTTCATCGCCTTTTAAGCGAATGTGATAAAATTTTTCGAGCATAAATTAGCGTGAAAGCGTTTTCTTTCACGAGGGCCGCATAAGTAATATTTTGATGACGTTTAATTTGTGAATAAAACAGTCGAAACTGGAATTACAGCGCTAGACCCATTAAGCGGCATAATATCGTAAAAAGCCTTTTAGAATAAAATCGAACTACGTTCGTAAAATCTTACGTCCTTTTTTCCAATTTTGAAAACGGAATTTACTATTCGAGAACTACGTCGCAAACGAGGACAGCTTCGCTGATTATTACGTAAATTCCCATTGAATTTTTCAAGTCAAAATAAAATCCAAGACTACGGCGACGCCACTGGCTCCAAGAATGTTCTCAAGGAATAGCCTATCGCTGTTGTCTCAACCCTCCATCTCTCTAGCGTACATACATATACGAAAAATTTCACAATTATCCGTCACAATGTTTTCATTTTTATTTCAAGTCGAGTATGTTTCCAAATTATGTGTTTGAATCTGACAGTTTTTATTATAACTTAAACTACCTTCGTTTATTCGATATTGTGGTGTTGCAAATTAGTAGGTGCGATACTGTACAATTTCACCTTAGTGGAAGGCTATTTGAAAACTTTCGGGAGTTATGAATTCTATCGTTACCTATTAGTTAATTGATATTGCTGTAACGGCATAAAAGAGATCTAAATTTTTTAGATGAGACCACTTTATGTGTGTAAGCTCTTTAGAAAATAATGAAGAATCATGTAGACACATCTTTCATCTTTCCATACTTAAAATCCATCAATAGATGAATATAATACAAATCTAATATATATATGAGAGATCTCTGCAACTCACTATATCAGCGAGTGCGAAACACAAATGGTAAGAAAGAAGAAGAAGAGTCTTATTCTTAAACAGTGCATTATTGTTTAATAATTCCACATATTTTTGTTCGTGCGTACGAATATATCTGTCAATGAAATTATAGACGAATAAATCAATTACAATTGCACCGAACGAGTGAATTGCGTTGTACAAAATGCACAATTGGGTGAAGACTTCATGTTCATCATTTACAAAGCCAAAAAATAATAAATCAATGTTGAGCTTAGATATAAGTGAGCCTCTATTGGATCGTGGAACTACAACTTGTAGAATGATAATTATATACCTAGGCGCATTTTATGTCATGGTGTATTCCTATTTATGTGTCATTTTTGTTCCATAATATTTATGTATGTATGCGACATATTGGATGTAATCCCACATCAAAAATACCAGACATAAGATAGCCCAACATCTACCGACTTCAGCTAATTAACAATGCAACAAATCAATAGCTCATTCTTTCTCTCTTTCTCTCCCACTCTATATCATTTTCACTTCCCTCTCCTTCTCATTATTAGGCCCTTTTACTGCCCATTTCTTTCAGCCCCCTTCCCCCTCTATCGCTATTCCCATTTCCCTTGAAAGACAAAAACAGTTGAAATGATATGTAGGTGCACAAAAAGTTGTGAAAATTCTCTGGGTTGGGTAACTACTGAATAGAAGTCCATTTTTCTCCGACGAAGAATTCCTACATTATTGACATAAATTTCACATCTGAATATCAAAAATTTTTGTGTTCTATTTTCCTCAATAAATTATTTCCATTCGAAACAATGTATCCAACTAGCTCTATTTTCAAATAATGTGTATGTATAACACTTTTTTCAGGTCCTTTCATAGATGCACAGGGTGAGGTTGAAGCCGTTTTATCATTGATTTAGGAGACCTTCCCAATTACATTCCCAAAGTAAAACCTTTGTTAGTTATTATTGGATTATTAAACCCTTTAGTTGAATAGGCTATGAGCTTTTACTTCAATTTTGTATCGTTTTGGCTCTCCATATCGCAAAAAAGGGGGGTGCCACAAAAATGTTATAAATTTTAGGAACTCGTTAATATCATTGATATCAATATGTTTTAGGCGGTAAAATAAAATAAGATTTTTTGTAGAGTGGTTGAAGTGGTCAAAGTCCACAATTTTCTTTCTATTGAGACAACCTCCAAGCGTATAGAATGTATATGTATACCCAGCTAAACACGAAAATCCGGGTCAACATTTTGTAAAACACTAAAGTTAGCATAGATTTTTTGCACATGCGCAATAAGGCTTTTGCGCCTGTTTTCGAAGCTGTTTTCAGAATTCACTGAATTCACCAAGATTCACGTCAAAGTCTATCGATAGCTTTGAATTCATAGGACCATAACAGACTGAAAACAGACTTATTGCGCTTGTGCACAGTCCGTGCCAGTTTTACGATTTTATGATCAGACTTCCACGATGGCTTTAAACCTCCTTTGGCGTAAAAAAATAAGTTTACAAAACGACATCAAAATCCGTTCGGAAGTTCCTCAGTGATATTTGAACAACGCTTTTACCATATCATTTTATTAATATATAAACAGATGCACCAACTTTGGTAATTTAGAAGTTGAGCTTTGCCTCGTTGCTGGGGTTCTGTAAACATCGTGTCTGGCTGGAAAAACTACCGAGCGGAAAGAAAATCTGAACAAGAAGTAAGTAAAACTTAATTTTATAAATTATGGGGACAGTACTTTTCCAACTACCTACTTTATCCAATTGGATTGGGAAAGTAAAGTCGTTGCACAATTTTATGGCCTGCTAACGTGAAATATTGTTTTCGGTGCTATAAAAAGAGACCTTTATACGAAGAAAAAAAAGAAAGGATTCGTTGTCCATCAAATGAAAGCATTTTCTTTACATCGAGACAAGTTTTTCAACAGTTCGCTGTGATAATAAATGAAAATAAATCGCGTAGTTTGGTTGAATTCAAGTTGAAAGAAAACATATAATTTTCGTATCGAATAACCAGGTTCAAGTGTTTTGTAAAATAAAATGTAAAATTTTTGTGATTCATAGGTATGTTTGAGGTGTATAATTTTTGACCTCTTTTTTTTCACCTTTCTTCGGTATTTCGCATGTGAAGAAGTCATATATTCTTCAAAAACTTTCGACTTGTTTTGGTATCTTCTTTTCGTCTCTCGTTTATCATCACTCAGCACTTAATTGAAATTTTGCGGAAATTTATGAATATAAGAAAAAATTTGTTTTATATTTTAATCGCTATTTTTTTTATTATTATTTTTTTTTTGTTAAGTTAATTTAATATTTAACTATCCGTAACAAATTTTCTAGTTTTGATGCAACATTATTCGCACAAACATTCTTCAGTCAACAAATTTTTCAGCTGTATTTCGTTATACTAATTTTTTCGTCGAGTAATAGGGTAGGTACAGCAAATACGACCACGTAGCTCTTGCAATATATGCCTATATATGATATGTATTTGTTCGATTTTCTATTTAAAAAAAGAAATATAATATGAGAGTTCATTGTGGGAACCACCATACCCTGTCTAATATAAAATACATTCGCCAGTTATAGTCGGTGGTGAGATCGCCGTGCGGTTAAGTTCACCGCTTTTAGCTGGCAAATATGTAGGTCCTAGGTTCGATTCCCCGAGCCGACAAAACCTACATCTGGTGACCCTTGACGTGTGCTGGACATGCACGCACCCTAGTGGTGCATGGTGGAACTCACAACTCTCCTTCCTAACTTGAGTTGCCGATAGATGGCGCCCTATATAGTGGAAATAGAACCCGTATAGGTAGTATAAGCCTGTGTGTATAGGTATAAGAGGCGTTTCTGATTCAGCCCAACCTCCCACAGCATCTAATGTCGTTCAACTTGTGTTGAGTCTCTCCAGGGGGGGAGTGTGTGGGAACCACCATACCTTGTCTAATATAAAATACATTCGCCAGTTATAGTCGGCGGTGAGATGGCCGTGAGGTTAAGTTCACCGCTTTTAGCTGGCAAATATGTAGGTCCCAGGTTCAATTCCCCGAGCCGACATTCATACTCAACAATATTACACTGTTGTGATAAAAAAATCAACCGGTTATTGTTTGCCGTATTTTACACTACTAACCTTACCTTACTTATTTTCCCATATAGGTACTTTTATTATTTACCTGTCTGAATCCTAATCTTAAAGCATGAAAATATTTTCTTGAAATTTCAAAAACACATTCACAGGTTTCACAATTTGTAACAACGAGAGGAGGGCATTGAAAATGAATAAATATTTATAAATACACTAGCGACTAGTACCACAGGAACAAAACATTTACTTATACCTATCTATCTATACCCACGTGAATATAATTATTATATATGTATGAATGTAAGTTATTGATGCCAAAATTTTCTTAAGGTCATGAAACGAAAAACGTATCCACCTCCAATCTTGGGGACTAATACCGCACCAAGTGTAATAAGTAGATTTTCCAAAGAAGACCTACTTAAAAATGAAGAGTCGTTCAGTTTTCGTTTTCTTTCATTTTCATATTTGTTTCATAAACAACAAAACAAAGTTACTGCTAAACCACAACAAACCGAGCAAAGTTTTCTTGGGATACTTTTTGTTTTCTGTGGTTTTTTCTTTTTTGTATTCCATTGTTGCTGTTCACTGCTCTACAAAATACTAGTAAATTACTTTTACGTCCAGCTTCAGGCTATCGAATGTATTTTAACCTGTGGATGCGCCGGGTTTAACCACAAAAATGTGGGGTAAAACAGAGCTAAACCGAGCTCATTCACTGTTCAAATACTTGGCACAAACGAGTTTCAACATAATTATTGGCGAATTAATTTTTTTTTACTTTCATTTTTGAATGACGGAGACGAAGATTGTGGTTTAACAAAATTTTGCGGAAGTGAAAAAGATCAAAAAGTATTTATTTACAATGAAAATTAATTGCGAAAAATAACTGAACCGAAGTACTGTCCCCTTCAACATTTTGCGCATTGTATTCGGAGGGGCAGTTCTAGGCTGATTGGCTAATACTGTTCGAGTTTACCACAAAAAACGCTTATTTTACAAAATGAGGGGCTGGGTAATTTTAAATTAGTTGGCGAGATTCAAGAGTAATTTGCAGAGGGTAAGTGTACACTGAGTGCGCTGGTCATAATTTGAAGAATGATTAACTATTAAACTTTGAAAATATTATGTTCCATTTCATAATAAAATTTCATTATAGCCACAATCGCAGTTATAATAAATTTTCGGATGAAAATGGAGTTAAAATGCCTTATCACGTAAAAGTTGAATATTGTTTTAACAACAAATCCATTGAATAACAGTCTAAGCTGAATGACTGAAAATAGTATTCCTTACAAATAGTCAGTTGCGTAGGAATGGTGGAGGGGGTTTGTGTAAATCCCTAAATTTTTCGACTATCTCCCATACCTTCAAAAGATGATCTCAAGTTAAGCTTTTCGCCGCCCCTCCCCCCCAAAAAAACTGTGGCTACGACACAGTCAACGGTGCTTTTTTAACCACTTCAAAAAATACTAAAATCTCTTCGTGACCTGGACAGTGAAGTATTTTCCTCAACTACCCCATAAATAGCCACGCAAACTGTGAATTAAAATGCAATTAACCATGAGACTGAGAACCGAACTTTTGTTCTCTTAGCTCAGCGTTTAATTTGCTAACATCGCCTATAGCTCTCATTAAATAAGGAATTTCAAATTTGCATACCTAGTGATATCGATTCCTTTCTTCCTCAGCTGTATTATTTGAAGTTTCTGGTTCCATAATTTCAAGTCTAGGAAAGACAAACGCTATTATAGAAGCTAAAAGAATTACGAAAATTTCTTTTCTTCCAAAATTCTGTTTGAAAAGTAGAACAGTATATTCGTGTTTTGTTTCGGTCACTCGACTATAAATTATTCATTTTTTCACCGCCCGAATTATTAATCCATACGACCGAAATTATTAAGCAACAGATGCTTGACAGATGTTCGGAAATTTTTTCATTAAGTCGTCTCTATTATCCAAAAAATGGTGTACCTACTCATTTTGAATTCCTAACACACAAAATTCACATTTAAAAATAACAAGGTATCTTGTCGATTGTGTGTATTGTTTTACATAATGGCCACGAGGAAAATTCATGCTTTTGCTACACGGAACGAAAAATTCTCTTATTTCAGAATTTATCCGGCTGCTGAAAAAAATACGCAGGTAGCGAATCAGAAATAAATATTTGATCACCAAATTCCATTACAGGTAAAACAAAAAAAAAAAAACAAAAAAACAAATACAGGTAACTTAATCATAACACAGAAATAGGAGGTTTTTAAGGGGAAACCTTTTGTAAAAGATAAATGCGACGAACGTGTGAACAATAAAATTCAACCTGGCTCCATAAAGGTACTTTCTTATTGTGCTTCTGAGTGACAAATGTAAATGTTTGGACACTTTAAAGATCATTTTTCTCGTCTTTTTCTTTTCGTTTTCTTAGCGCATTTTCTACTCATGCTTTTCGAAAAACAAATAAACTCTCGTTCATTTTTTTTTTTTTTTCAAAATAAAATGAGAATTATCTGTATACATGTACTTATACGTACGTGTATAGTATTTTCTCGCTTCGAGTTTTCTCTTTGGTGATGTGGAAACTTTCTACATATTTGAACCAAATGCAGGCTTTTCAAGCATTTTTGCATATATTTACTTATTCCGAGTGTGTAGAAACAATATTAACAGTTTGTTACCTACACTTTAGGTTCCTGAAATTTTACTGGATAATTTTTTCATAAAATTTATCATTTACCTACCTACTTATACCATGGCGTGAAAAACAAAATGTTTTTAAAAATAGACTTTTTTTTTTTTTGGCAAAATATAATAATTTTCCTAATTTTTCGTCGAATGTTAGAAGAAAAGTATTCTATTTGAAAAATTTTCAACGAGTGACTTACCAAACGCGTACAAGATATTCTCCAATCACACAACTCAAATTAAGGTGATTTTTCAAAACTGAGTATATAATTAGGTATATAAAAAACTAAAAAGAGAGCACACGCCTCCTCCTAATGGTCGTCTTCACTCGTTGCACATCATTCTCTGATAAGGCTGCGGTACTCGCGGTTGTAGGTGGTGAAGTGTGAATCCAATAGTGAATCTAAACATAGTTGCCATTATAATTTTACGTTATAAATACTTTACGTAAAGTTCTTTCGGCAGACGTCGATAAAATAAGGAAAAACCTGAAAATGGTAAAAGATAAGAGCTATAAGATAAGAATACGTGAATCATCCGCTCGGTACCCACTCGTCATCCTGGCATCTTATTTATTAGATAGTGGCCGCACTCGGTCCATTAAAAATGATCTAAGGCCCATATTCACGAATGTCACTTTCACCTCCCTTCACTTAAACTTCACATAAAAATGACTTTTGGCACAATTTCGTATTTAAGAGTGTGGTAATATTTTATTTTTACATTGGAACTCTCATAAGAGATACAATGTTCCCACATTTTTAAGTACGAAACTGTGCAAAAAACTTTTTTAAAGTGAAATTTAATTGAAGGTAGGTTAAAGTGACGTTTGTTAATACGGGCCTAAATTATGGTGAGGCGCGGAGGTAAAAGTTACACAACTTGTTTTCGTCCTTTGTTCGAATTTTGAAAAGTTATTCTGAAACAAAGACAAAAACAAACTTCGAGAAAAAACGGAAGTTCGCTAATGTTGTCGGATGTTTGTTCGCGCGAAATATTAATTTTCGTGTACCGTATCCGGTAAGCATTATCTAATTTGATTTTCCTCGTGTAAATTCAATAATGATAAACGAAGAGATTGTTCGTCAGTTTGTAGGATCCATCGTCTCCGTTCTGGCGGACGCCGTAAGTGAAATAATTTGTTATTGATTTACCTACGTTATTATGTAGGTAGGTAGGTACCTAATGGATGGGTGATCACTTTTTCGTTGTAGATGTGACCTCAAAATTGATCAACGGGGCACGTTAGGGGATCGAAGAATTTTGCACGTTTCACATGGGCCAGAGATTATAATTAGTGTTCTGAATTTTTTCTCATTTTCTACATACGAGAGAAGTGCGTCGTGAAAACATGGGTTACAAATCGACATTAATTTTTCGTACGTCTCGACAAATTTTAGATCGTGCGATTTTAATACTGTTCTTGACGTACCCTGCTGCTGTGTAGGTAATAGGTGCGTTTTCCGAAGGCCACAAAACATGCGTACAAAAGTAAAATATCATTTACACAGGGTGTCCGAAAGTTAAACGGTGCAGTCGCAACAACAAACAGACTCTACTATACGCAGTGCGGGGAAATACTTTTTTTCAGAGTTATAGCCCCATCGAAGGGGGTGGTAGAATCCGAAATCTGCTGAAAGTACCCCAAAAATTAATAAAAAATCATAGCCCAGAAAGCCTCGCTAGAAAAAGTAGGTTTTCGAGAAAAATAATTATGAATTTTGATGGTCACGTTAATTGTCCATAAGTTCGTATGCGTTAATAGTATATTGCGATTTTATGAAATTTGTTAGCTGCTGACAAAATATTAGACAACGTGAAATTTAAAAATATTATTTCTCGAAATGAAAAATTAATTACGATGATAAAGTATGGTAAATAATCATGTAATTTCAAATAAAACCAAAGAAATACAATAAAGTTATGAAATAAAAAAAAAAGAAAACATGAACATGGGGTTAATTTTTGTAGAAAAAAAATTTAATGCAAGTTAGAAAAAAAAAAAGCTTCATCGGAAGTACCTTCCCGTCGATCCGTACCAAAATTGGTAGTATGCTACAATAAATTATAATAAATATTTGTTTCAAATTTCGAACATCCAAAATTTCGCATTTTATGACCAATATAAAAACAAAAATAGTGGTACCGGAAGTACCATCCGGCCGATCTACGCCAAAATTAGTAACTTTTTACAATGAATTAAAACAAATTTTTTCCAAATTTCGTGGCTATTGGTGCAAAATTTAGCATTTTATAGCCAAAATAAAAACAAAAATAATAGCACCAGAAGTACCGTCCGGCCAATGCACACTAAAATCAGTATTTCTGGTTTTTGGCTTAATAAGCATATTCGTACAAAATTTCGTGATTATCAGACAAAAATTGTGACCTGTACCATGGGAACAAGAAATTGACTTATATCTATATATATGTTTTTGAATTTGAGTTATTGGTGCCAAAATTTTCCTGAGGTCATGAAATGAAAAACGTACCCACCCCCAATCCTAGGTTTAATACTGTACAAAACGTAATAAGTAGATTTTCTAAATAAAACCTACTTAAAAATGTTCGAAATTTAGTATAGGGAAGTAAATAAGTATTTTATTTACGTTGTTCCAATATTCTCGCCTACTTTTGAAAGTTTTATTCACATCAGGGAGGAACTATTCAGTTGGTCATATCTTTTCAATCTTTTGTTGAAATGAGTCACACCAACTCATCCGGGAGAAATATATACAAAAAAAAAAGGTGTACTTGCTTCATTTTTTTGTGAAAACTCGATAGTTTTCGGGGAAAAGCAGAGATAAAAATTAAAG
Source organism: Ericerus pela (assembly GCA_011428145.1). Lineage (NCBI taxonomy): Eukaryota > Metazoa > Arthropoda > Insecta > Hemiptera > Coccidae > Ericerus > Ericerus pela. The sequence continues at coordinate 1,459,013 of WOFM01000033.1, forward strand.
TTTAATTAATTTTGTCCCTTGAGGCTAGGTCTGATAAGGGATGACAAGCGAGTTCGAGATCGATGGTACGAAAATACGAATGATGCCTAAGAAGCTGTAAGGCTCCTAAAGACAAACCAAGATATTTTCAACCCTATTTCTCTCGAAAGCCATCGAGTTTTCACAGAAAAATACGATAAATGTTTTTTGTGTATTTTTCATTCCCAAATAAGGTGGAGGAACTCATTTTTCAACATAACAAATATTCAAATATATATGACTATTTAAAAGGTGACAACAGCCTCCTCTCCACCAAATTATGTGTAAAACTTTCAAAGTTATTAGTTAGCTGAATATATTATGAGTAACATAGAAGCTTACTCTCATCCAAATTTCGGTTCTTCTGATTCATTTCCAATCTAGAGGGGTTATAACTTGAGTAAAAAACATTAATTTTAAACATTTTGAAAAAGGAACTTCTTTGTTTTTTTGACCTCAACAATCAATGCTGGAAGTTATGCCACTCAACTTCCAGATACCCTATATGACATAGATAATTTTAGTTCTTATAACTTCTTCAATTTTTTAATTAACTTATTCGTTATGAGAAGTTTTGATGTTTTCTAAAATTTTGCATCATTTCTAGCCTACCCAGCTAAGGCATGACGTATTTGTTTGTAAAACTTCAAAGAATTTCTTCAGAAAACAATTAATAATATCGTCGAATCTAGCGGCACAAATTGAAAATTAAAAGTATTGAGGTCTTGGAAACAAAAAAATTCCATCAGATTGTATTGTTGTAGAAGTATTGTAGGTTATACGAACAAACTTAATCAAAAATACATCTGAACAGGGTTCTTCGATTTGGAAAAACTTTAATTTGAAAATCAGTCAAAGAGAAGGAACTGTCACCTTAGCAATCCCTTTAAATCCATCTTAGATTATTCAAAAAATTTACCTAATTCAATTTTGCTCTCTTTCATCGTCATTTTCCACTTGCTGCGACGTCAATGCACTGAAAATTCTTCTTCCTGAATTCGGACTTCTGCTTCTCTTCATACTGCTGTTGGAACAAACTTTTATAATCAGTTGTTGAATTTTAGCTGTATTTTGTGTAGAAAGCATTTCTAATTAAAATCGTTGTAAAATAAAAGTTCGTGCTCGTTGATTCTTCCCTAGGTAAGTACTTGGCAACACTGTAACGCAAGGCAGATTCCCCTCAACCTTAGTTCAATAGTACAGCGTTTTGTTCAAAAAATCTCTAACGCAGCAGCAGCTCCATTAGAAAAAGTAGGTTTTTGAAACATGTAAAATTAGGTAGTCACTAAAAAGCAGGGCTGGCCTCACGGAGGGGGTTTGAAGGTTCAACCCCCATGATTCAAAAACAAAAAAAAAGTAAAATTAGTATCAAGTATTCTTACTTATTATTTTTAATTATAAATAATGCAACCATATCAGGTCTGCTGCTGCAATTCAACCATCATTGCATTTATTTTCAGAAAATCATTGTCGTTTACTATTTAAAATGCATAAAACTTTTAATTTAAAATTAACTTGTTCAATTTTCATTTTCAAACTTTTTAAAATAATTTTTATTAAGGAGAGGGGGGCCTCCATATCTGAAAAGGAAAGTAACGTAATATTTTCATATATTTTTAATTACAACGAACATATTTGTTGACACTGTTTTGAATACCAGTAATTTAGGTACCTGGCCCTGTAAACAAAACAACGTTACAAATTCCTTATAAACAATTTAAAACACTCGCATCAAATATTATGAGAATATGTGAATATTGTCATAATATTCAGCAACCAAATACGCTGGTCTCTCAATTATATTACAAGTCAACATATCCTTATAATAACAGGTCCCTACTTCACTTAGACTATTCACCATGTACATTTATGTACCCTGAACAGGTATATAAACCCTGGTTACGAAGTAATCGATGTTCAGTCTTAGTCCAGTTTAAGACACAGTTCTAAATACAGGGTTTAATAGACAGTCTTTGTACAGTCTAAGGGCTTATCCCAATACTCAACCTGATTATCAGTGTTTGAAATATTATTTAATGTACTTGTGTTGTACAAATTATTATTTTATTAAAAGTGTTTAAATTATTCTTTGTGTTTGAAATATTTTATAAAGTCTCTCAAAATTTAAGGTCCACAATAGTTCGTGGATAATAAATAAATTATTTTAAAATATTACAGAGATATTGATATTTTTCTGGTATTAGTATTTCTTGTATGGTGTAATACTGAAAGTGGTCTAAAATCAAACTAAAAGACTTCTTTTATGCTGTTACAGGAAATCTTTAAAAAAAAATCCCAAGGTGTGACTTTCAGGGAGCTCATAAAATAAAAAAAAAATTTGAATTTACACTTAGGTAGTAAAAAACAAAAAACCCCTCTTGAGAAAATCCTGTGGCCGGTCCTTCTAAAAAGTTATTGATAAATCGTAATTAATATTTGTTCCCAATTACGTTCCTATTGGTCCAAAATGAGGCATTTAGTAGGTGAATTAAAAACGAAAATGATGTTGCTAGAAGTACCATGCGACCGATCCACATCAAAATTTATAACAAGTTGTAATATTATTTGTTAAGAATTTCATAGCTATTGATCAAAAATTGATAATTTTATAGCTAAAACAAAAATGAAAATAGTCATATTGGAAGAACCATATGGCCGATCCATAACAAAATCAAAAAGTCAGGTCCTTGCCTTACAAGTAATATTTGTTCCAAATTTTGTGACTTAGATAAAAATTGCAACCTGCATCGTGGTAACAAGAAATTGGCTTATATATATACAAACATATATAGGTACATATGTGCATACATACATACATACTTACGTACATACGTACATACGTACGTACATACATACTTCCGTACATACATACGTACGTACATACATACTTCCGTACATACATACTTACGTACATACGTACGTACATACATACATACTTACGTACATACGTACGTACATACATACTTACGTACATACGTACGTACATACATACTTATGTACATACGTACGTACATACATACTTACGTACATACGTACGTACATACATATTTACGTACATACGTACGTACATACATACTTACGTACATACGTATGTACATACATACTTACGTACATACGTACATACATACATACTTACGTACATACGTACGTACATACATACTTACGTACATACGTACGTACATACATACTTACGTACATACGTACGTACATACATACTTACGTACATACGTACGTACATACATACATACATATATACGTATATACATATTGTGGCAATGGGTGGTCGTTGATGAACGAGTGTGTATTACACATTCGTCGACCACCTAGTGGGCCAGTGGAGTAAAATCCACAAACTATGTTTTTGCGCTCGTGGCTGTATATTTCATCTGTACTGCTAAACTTGTATATGGGCTCGGCCCGCACACTCTTCAACAAACACGCAACCGACTCTCGACTCATTGGTGTTTGTGTGGTGTCGTGTACGTACATATACACACACCCACACATATATATACACATACATACATATAAACATATGAATTTGAGTTATTAGTGCCAAAATTTTCCTCGAGTTATGAAACAAAAAACTTACCAACCCCCAACCCCAGATCTTTCCATGACACCAAGATTAATAAGAAGATTTTCGATAGAAGCCTCATTTAAAGAGAGTTCATGAGAGAAGAGCGTTTACTTAATGACTGTGTATTGTAATTTAATTTTGCACTATCGGGTAGGATTTTAATTCTCTCGAATTTTCCTCATCTTAGATTTGTAATTACTTAATTTATCAGGTAGCTCTTTATACCGGTGTTTTTATTTTTTGTGACACGTTCGTTATTGAAACCTTTCTGAAAAATTCAAACGAAAAGTACGTGACCTTTTACCTTTCTGCAGTTTTACCCAATGCACCACTATCATTGTTTTTTCATAGATTTCTCCTAATGCAGAAGATCAAGAAAAATAATACCTACTATGTATAATATTCGGCAGGCTAAAGGTAAATAAATTTATTTCGTAGCGAAATTTCTTCTCAACGAGATGTCACGTCACTGTTGCTGTATTTCAATCTTTTGGCAAAAAATAGTTTAAAGCTACACCAAACCAAAATTGAAATCAGGAGTGAGGAGGGCAAGCAAAACCAAATTCTGACGCAGGGTTGGTCAGAATATTTCTCTCTCTCTCTCTCTCTCTCTCTCTCTCTCTCTCTCTCTCTCTCTCTCCCTTTACTCTCCGTTTTATTTATTTTCTTTCATGATTTTGATTTTTTTCAGTGTCTCCTTTTTTCTTTTTTTTTATCGAATTTTAAAACAGCAGATTCTTTGCATGATAATTCAAATTCTTATTTCCCCAGAGAAATTTGTAGCAGAATGCTTATACAGCTATAGTTTCATTGGCAGGAAAACTGAGGTAAAATATAACGATTTAAGTTTATTTAATGCGACACACTTCGAAACAGCTGTGCGAATCGTATTCGGTTTGTACGGAATTGATCCGGATCTTCGTAACAAATGGACTGAGACTTATGGCCATGTACAGTATTCATGTATGGTTTTTGATTAGCCAAAATTGTGAGGGAAATTTTACCACTGTATTCTGCAGACGACGTCGGTAATATTCGGCAAAGTGTCGAAGAAATTCAATATCGGTGGGCATTCGCAGATATAGTAGGTACCTACATAATATATTATCAGAGTGCTCGATATATTTCTTGATTCTAGAAGACTGGGCACCAATATGTGTGGAGAAATCTAAGAGAGAGAAAACAAAACTGCTCGATGAAATTTAATTATACACTATAGGCCTCTCTCAATGTGTGCGCATTTCTGAAGTATTTTGCAATAAAAGTATGCGAGATAAAAATGTTTCGTTGGAAATTTTTGAAAGTCCAACACTACATATAGGCTATATCTGCTTTACTGTCTACAGTTACGGATGAAGACGTTAATGGGAACAAGAGCGTACGCAGGGGGTGGGAAGAGGCACGTGCCCCTTTGTTCCACTGAAAAATATCAAAATCATGAAAGAAAATAAAGAAAACGGAGAGTAAAGGGAGAGAGAGAGAGAGAGAGAGAGAGAGAGAGAGAGAAATATTCTGACGAACCCTGCGTCAGAATTTGGTTTTGCTTGCCCCCCCCCTCACTCCTGATTTCAATTTTACGTACACCCGAATGGAAATTTGATTGAATTTGAGAAAGGAAAAATATAATGAACGATGAAGTATGCGCAAAATTTGTATTCTATATATTTTTATTGGCCTTGAAGGTTTGTTGTATTTCGTATTCAGTACTTGATGGAGTGACTATAGCGTCCTTTATTACCAGCACCAACCTTTGATTTTTGAAAGATTTTCAAAACTTTTTAACTAATTTCGAAAGAAACAAAGGGACGGTTATCGAGGTTTTCAATTTATTCGATCCTTATAGACAACCAAACGGTTGTTATTCAGATAACATTTCAGCTTGTGCATAGATTTTGATGAAATTTTCTAAATAATGGAAGATGATCCCCACCGTGGTAGCCTCATTCTATGTTTTCCGGATTCTATAAAATCGTTTTCGAGTTTTCTGCGAAAAACTGATCACTTCAAAGTAAGAATAATGCTACGAATTCCAATAAATGAAACGGAAAAGTAATAAGTGAATCATTGTTCTTAAAAAATTGAACCAACTTGAAACAAAAAGCCAAAAAAGAAAAAAAAAAAGAAAAAAAAAGAAGAAAAGACTAAAATGAGCTGAAAATAAGAAAATAACCCTTTTAAAATTTCTCCAACAAGATATACTGGAATTTTATAAATGAAAAAGAGACAGCTCATCTTCGATGTCTTAGCTCCTAAGAAAGGCAACATAGGAAAGAAAAGAGACATTTCTTCGCCTTTGTCAGGGGCTTTATTAATTAACTATTGTACCTGCAACGATACCTACAAAGGAAAACAATATTTTTTGGAATGGTAAAGTGCATTTATGGTAACCACTTTACAAGCTTTGACATCGGGTTATTCATGAACGTTTCATTTTATCTCTACATTTCCTCTCAAAGTTTGTAGTAAGTCAAAAATTAGGTAATGTAACTTCTTTATTCCTAATTTTCAATTTTTATCTGCGTTTTCCCCCCAATTTTTTGAATTAGTCCAGAGAATTGACAACCATCCTTTTCCCATCGCCATCCACCTAGAAAAAACCAAAAAAAAACCAACACCAGCATAGTTTTACTCGAGTTTTACTCGAATACGTCTTTAAAGCAGATGTTAGGAATTTCCCAATTCTAATAGGATCCATCTATAAAATATGGTACCAGAAGCACAACAGTAGGGTAAATGTACAGAATATGAGGTGCATTATTTTGAAATTATACAAACATTCAAAAAATCACTCTAAACCAGAAATTTGTATTTAGGAATGTGGGAACCACCATACCCTGTCTAATATAAAATACATTCGCCAGTTATAGTCGGTGGTGAAATGGCCGTGCGGTTAAGTTCACTGCTTTTAGCTGGCGAATATGTAGGTCCTAGGTTCGATTCCCCGAGCCGACAAAACCTACATCTGGTGACCCTTGACGTGTGCTGGACATGCACGCACCCTATTGGTGCATGGTGGAACTCACAACTCTCCTTCATAACTTAGGTCGCCGATAGATGGCGCCCTATATAGTGGAAATAGAACCCATATAGGTAGTATAAGCCTGTGTGTATAGGTATAAGAGGCGTTTCTGATTCCACCCAACCTCCCACAGCATCTAATGTTGTTCAACTCGTGTTGAGTCTCTCTAGGGGGGGAGTGTGTGGGAACCACCATACCTTGTCTAATATAAAATACATTCGCCAGTTATAGTCGGTGGTGAAATGGCCGTGTGGTTAAGTTCACTGCTTTTAGCTGGCGAATATGTAGGTCCCAGGTTTGATTCCCCGAGCCGACAAAACCTACAAGGAACATAAACTCGTTTTGTCTATATTTGGAATAGGTGTTCAACAGACAACGAAACTAATTTTTGATTTTATGTGAATTACTTTGTTCCATGACTTAGAATGAAGACTCCAGAAAAGATTTTCCTAAAATGAGGGACCTCCTGTTCCTAATATGGGATACCACCAAAATATTGAAGTAAAACGTCGTGATTAAATGTAAAAAAATTTATTATTTTTTGCAACAAAAGTCGCAGTTAATGTTATTTATGAATTTTTGATTCCTTAACACTCTTCAATTTTTTTTCAGCCAAACTGCTCTATCAGTTTACAAGAAATAATGGTACCTTCCCCATATTTAATGCATATCCCATAATCAGAACATTTACGCTAGTATTAACATTTTGCCATATGGTTTTTAGTTTATCGGACGAGAAAAATCATAAAACAGGTTGTGTAGAATTCGTATTCGCAGAAGTGAAAGATTCGGGTAAGCACTAATTTTGTTAACATTTTTCTTTCGAACCAATTTCCATGTAAAATAGTCTTCCCACAACCGTCTTTGCTGATCGCCAGCCCGGTGTATAATTTGCGAATTTAAAAATTATTATACACGCAGATATTCATGATCGCTAAGTTGGCGCTGCCTTTGACCCCCAATTATTTAAACCTACGCTCGAAAGTCTCCGAGTCGATCTGAGTCAACCTGTTCGTATTCGAAGTTGAGAATCGTTTTTGTCAAATCGAGGGATTATTATTGTACCTACAGGTACGGTAGTAATTTTTTTGATATAGTACGACAGGATTTTTTTCTTCTTCTTCTTCTTCTTCTTCTTCTTCTTTTTACGAAGTAAAATTTAGTGTGTGGTGGATTAGTCGAATACCTATATGTATAGGTACTGTCGATCGTTATCATTGTTCTCGCCGTAAATATACTAAAGCAGTATAAGAGACTCGTAGATATTTGTTTATTATTATTTTTTCTTGTTTTTTATTCTGACGGTCGACCTCTTGTATGGTCGAAGTGCAGGAAAACCAGTTCTCGTGTAACACGATTCATTCGAGATGCTACTTCACTAGGACGCCGATATATTTTCATTGATTATTTTATAGCATATGAGGGGGAATACACGGACAATATTTTCGTCTTCCTTATTCCTAACGGAATTACGTAATAATTAATTTCGGTATTGACATTATCTACCTATTTTTTTATTTTTTTTATACATCCTACAATTTTTACAAATATGATTGATACGTGTGTAAACGAAGGTCTCTGTTCTTTTTATAGATAATTAGGGCTGTATAATAAAAAAAAAAAAAAAAAAAATAATAATAATAATAATAATAATAATAATAATATTAATAATATTATTGTTATTGTGACGATAGGTGATCGTTGACAAATGAGTGTGTTATGTACTTATCAATCGCATAAAGGGCGAGTGGACGTATAGTCCACAAACTACTTTTTGAGCTCACAGCTATATATTTTGTTTATATAGCTTAATTGAATACTGAGCTTGGCTCACACACACACATCTACAAGGAAGAACATGCTCCACCTTCTGGTATTGTGTGGTGTCGTGTATATCTACGCTTATTGTTACTTATTATTATTATTATTATTATTAATATTATTATTTCTATAAGTATATAAGTGATATTTCTAACTCGTTTAAAAAATGACTGATACATTAACGAAATTTTCATTTTTAAGTATGTTTCTTTTGAAAATCTGCTTATTACACTTGGTGTGTGTAACGGTATAGTTGTTACAAATAAACACAATAGTAGTTTAAGAGTATATTATTATAAAAAGGTGAACAGATTATTACAAAAGTATGGACAACGTAAGAATAATAATGAATTGATTCATAATAGATGATAATATACAGAACATTAGACTATTTATAAGGGTGAAGTTCGAGTGATTTGAATTGGGTATTGTGGGAGATATGAATATGATTGGTTGTTTGAGGAAAACGTATTTTAGGTAAAACCAATGAAATTAAAAGGAAATGACAAAAAGTAGGAGTGTAAGAAATTAATAAGAATTGGAATTATTGCAAGGTATCGAAATATATTCGTAGAAAAGATGACATCATGGAATATAGACGAAAACAGTTTATGGTGTACTGGAGGTGATGTCATCAGACAAGTCAAGACTTGAAAGACAAGTTTGAACTAGTCTTAAATGACGTGAATGAAAGGAAGTGTAAATAGACGGAAATATGAAGAATAATGTGGGAAAATACAAATTAATAAAGTACGAGAATATTTTGAAATAATATGTATGAAAATATCATTACAGTGTGGTATTACCCACCATGGGTGGGAGTTGGTACATTTTTTGTTTCATGACCTCATGACAATTTTGGCACCAATAACTCAAATTCATATATATATATATATATATATATAGATGGTCATATTTTGTTTTCTTGTTCCCACGGTATAGGTTACAATTTTTGTTCAATAATCACAAAATTTAGTAAGAATATTTGTACTAAGCCAAGGACAATACCTATTGATTTTGATGCGGATCACCCAGACGGTATTACAGGTACCACCATTTTTTTAAATTTTAGTTATAAAATGCTCAATTTTGCATCAAAAGCCACAAAATTTGGAATAAATATTTATTATAATTTATTACAGTAGGGTACTAATTTTGGTCCGGATCAATCAGACGGTACTTCCGGTAAACCTTTTTTTCTCTTTTTTTTCCTAATTTGCATAAACTTTTCTTTTTATAAAAATTATCCACATGTTCTTGTTTTACTTTTATTTATTTTTATAAATTTGTGGTATTTCTTTGATTTTATTTAAAATTATATGATTATTTACCATACTTTATCATCTTAATCAATTTTTCATTTCAAGAAATAATGAATTCAAATTTCACATTTTCTAATATTTTGTCAACAGCTAACAAATTTATTCAGTCCTAACATACCATTTATTCATATGAACTTGAAGACAATTAATGTGACCATCAAAATTCATAATGCTAATGCTTTTTTCTCGAAAACTTTATTTTTACAGCGAGGCTTGCTGCGCTACAGTATTTTAAATTGGTTTCCTATAAAAATCTACTTACTAATTCAGGTGTCACAAAACGACCTGTGGATGGAAGTGGGTACGTTTTTTGTTTCATACTTAAGGGAAATTTTGGTCAAAAGCTTGACTTTGTATAATGATATAAGCCAATTTCTTGTTGCCACAGTAAAGTTCCCAATTTTTGTCCGAACATTAGTATTAAATCCAAAACTTGACCTACTAATTTTGGTGCGAATCGACCGGACGATACTTCAAGTATCGCTAGGTATTTATATTTTTATTTTGTTTATAAAATTTCTAATTTCAGACCAATAACTAATAAATTTCGAATAAATCTTCACCATATTATAATCTGTTAAAAGATGCTGTTAATTTTTGTGCGGATGGGCTGGACGGTACTTCCGGTCCTGCTATTTTTGTTTTTATTTTGACTATAAAATGCCTACTTTTTAACTAATGTAGCAACGAAATTCAGAACAAATATTTATTATCTGTTTGAAAATATTATTAATTTAGTGCGAATCGGCCAGACGATACTTACGATACAACTATTTTTAAATCCTAGGTTTTCTTCAGAAAATCTGCTTACTACGCTTGGTGCGGTGTTAGCCCCCAGAGTTGGGAATGGGTACGTTTTTGTTTCATGATCTCAGGAAAATTTTGCCATCAATAACTCATATATATACACACACACACATATGTATATATATATACACGTATAGATAGATAGATATAAGTTCATTTCTTGTTCACACGGTACAGGTCTTCTTATCAGATAATCACAAAATTTGGTACGTACATTTACACTAAACCAAAGACCAGACCGATTGATTTTGGTGCGGATCCGCCGGACGGTTCTTCAGGTACCACCATTTTTGTTTTTATTTCGGCTATAAAATGCTCAATTTTGCACCAATAGCCACTTATTTTCATTTGGTGTAGTACGGTTCTTATTTTGGTAGTACAAATATTTTTGTTTTTATATTGGTCATAAAACGCGGAATTTTTGAATCATAAATTTGAAATAATATTCATCAAAATTTATTGTAGCATGCTACGAATTTTGGTGCGGATCGACCAGACGGTTCTTCCGGTAAAGCTTTTTTTTCCACTTTTTTGTTTCTTTCTGAATTGCATCAACTTTTCTTTTTATAAAAATTAGTTTTCTTTTTTTTATTTCATAACTTAATTATATTTTTTTGGTTTTATTTTAAGTTATATGATTATTTATAGTACTTTATCATCATAATTAATTTTTCATTTCAAGAAATAATGCTTTTAAATTTTACATTGTCTGATATTTTGTCAGCGTTAACACATTCCATACAATCATAACATACCATTAACGCATATAAACTTACAGACCATTAATGTGACCATCTAAATTCCTAATTCTTTTTCCCAAAAACCTACTTTTTCTTACAAGGCTTGCTACGCTAGAGTTCTTTTTATGTTTGTGCCTTTGTGCCTGCATAACTTCTCAACCTGAGCACCAATTTGGATGAACACTTTTTTTAATGATAAATGATGTTCTCATGGTGGCCCTATTAAATGTTTTTTAGAATCGATGAGGTAGTTTTGGAGTTATCTCTAAATAAAGAAACTGTTAGTTTTAAAGTAATATTGCCGCTAACGAAACAAAAAATCATTGCAAAAAACTGTTTGATCAAACAGTCTAGTCGACTTCAAAAAAAAAAAAAAAAAAAAACTGGAAAGAAAAGTAATTTTTTTGAAATTTTTGCAGTAAAATCCAATGGAATTATACTTAATTAAACAAATGAGATTACAGCGTGGTAAATAAATAATTTTTTGCAAAACGTATAACTTACTTTAAAAAAAAGACAATAAAAAATCCGTTAACAAGATAAAATTAATTCTTTTAAAATTTTTCCAGCAAGATGTAGGTCTGGGGACTGGAATAATTGAAATCGGCCTTAATTAAAAAGATTTGTTATAAAATTTTAAAATTAAAATACCTGTAACTAAATAAAAATAAATAAACATAAAACCTCATTCATTCGATGAACTAAAATTTTATAAAAAGTGATGAATATATTTTCAAAAAACATTTTAATGGAAGTGCTGTAGGGTGGGCCTATGCTTTTCTCATTTTTTATGTTGAATGACGCATGAAGTAAGAAAAGTAAAATAGCGGGTCCCTTTGAAATTCTCTTTCTTTCAAATAAAAATATTTATTGAAAAATTTATTTCCAATGAAAAAATCGAAAACATAAATTAATAACGAATAATTTCAGTCTTATTTACCGAAAGCTAATAAATCGGAACCATTCTCCAAAATATTCGTATTTTCGAAAACTCAGACTGAATTTAATTTACCTAAATCTAAAATTGTGGACTGACAGGAAAATTTCTTTGCACCATCTAATTATAACGTCGTTTCGGATCAATATAGCCTTTTTATAACCGCTACCTTGTAACGTTGCAGTGGCGCTGAGGTGGAATTGCAGCTCTCTACCTACGAAGTTCCTAGTTTAAATCCAAGCTGGCCTTAAGTTATGAAAAATTTTTTTCTGTTTTTTTCAATAGTTATTAATAAAATTAGATTTGTTTTTAGTTACAATGAGTTCAGATACTCGAATCACTCAATACTAGGTTCACTCACTGCATAGGTAGGTGGTGAGATCTTTTGGGAAGTTATGGGATGGCCACTTTGGGGAGACTAAGCGGGTGGGGCAAAGCCCACCCCTGAAGTTCACCCTGCCATTGCCGACCTAAAAAGTTGCATGCCTTGGCCAAGGCTCCCAATATCGTTCAAAAGATTCCTCTACTGGTACTGTACTGGCATCTACTGTGCTCACCAACACAAGTGAGAAACAGCTTAAAAAAAAATCAAAAAAATATTTTGTGGGAACCGCCATACCTTGCCTAATTAAAATACATTCGCCAGTTATAGTTGGGGGTGAGATAGCCATGCAGTTAAGTTCACTGTTTTAAGCTAGCAAATATGTAGGTCCCAGATTCAATTTCCCAAATCAACATAACCTACATCTAGTGACCCTCAACATGTGCTGGACATGCACGCACCGTAGTGGTGCATTGTGGAACTCACAACTCTCTTTCCTAACTTTAGTCGCCAATATATGGTGCCCCATATAGTGGAAATAGAACCCATATAGGTAGTATAAGCCTGTATGTATAGTGTGTATAGGTATAAGAAGCGTTTGTGACTCCACCCTCCAACAGCATCTAATGTCATTCAACTTATGTTGAGTCTCTCTAGGGAGGAGTGTGTGGGAACCACCATACCTTGCCTAATATAAAATACTTTCGCCAGTTATAGTTGGAGGTGAGATGGCCGTGTGGTCAAGTTCTCTGCTTTTAGCTGACAAATGTGTTCTAAAATTAAATAAATTCATATTAAAAATAAATACTAATAATAAATCAATTGTATATATAATAACATCAATAATTATAATAATATTATACATAAACATAATAAATTTATTTCCAAAGAATAACAGGATAATATAATTTAATAGATTAAATATAAAATTATGTTTATTACCTCGATGTTGAATTAATTAATAAATATTTATACATAAGGAAATATTTAATAGTTTGTTCAACTTTATTTAATTATATGATTTGAGTACCTCTGATGTTAGAGTTGGTAGGCCAGCATTGCAGTCACTATCCCACCAGGTTTTGTTGAAAAAAGTGGAGATAGTTAGCACTTACATGTTTCCCATTTGTAAATTATTTATTTTTCTCTTTTTTATTTTTTTTTGAGGGGAGGTGTAGCAAAAAATAGTGTGTGACACACGTGTATATAGTAGGTGATTGATACTCGTATGATTTTCATCCCTCTCCTTTGGCTCGTGCTGCAAAAATCACACTTAAATCAAGTTCACCTATCACCTAGGTACTTTATACACTTGTCTCACAAATAACTATTTTTTATTTATTTTTTTCTAGTAGTTTCTCCACCACATAGATCCAAACCTGTAACATCCAAGATGGAGAGCCAGTACTGTAACCACTACATCACAAGATCTTGTTGGAGGCTGGGGGATAGTTTGTACTTATTTGTTTCCTAATTGCAAAAATATTTATTTACATTAATTTTTTTTTTTTTTTAGGGAGGGTGTTGCAAAAAGTAGTTTGTGACACATGTATATATGTATATATAGAAGGTGATTGATACCCTTGCGATTCGCATCACTCGCCTTCGGCTTGTGCTGCAAAAATCACACTCTGATTAAAATCACCTACTTTATACACTTGTATCACAAATAACTATTTCGCGTCGTATTAAAGTTCGCTACTTTTTGCTCAGTACAGGGGTATTAAAAAACGTATTTCTCGGTTGGGTGTTACAAAAAAAATTTTTTTTTTTTCAATTGCGTTCTCTAGATTCTAAATTTTTTAAACTTTCAGTTTTCATTTATCTACGATCTAATTATGAACGTCTATTATATTGACTATTATTATCGGTTTCAACCAGCACTATGATACCAATTATCTTTGAATAAATGCCATAAATTTCTACAAATGTACAAAGCAGTATAGGCTTCTCGAGTGTTGTTTGTCTTCTACGTTATAATCGACAAAAATATAATTATATTGGGGACGAGTTCATACGCAACTAGTGCGTTATAAATCAGCATGCAACTATTACTGCAGATTTTCTTCGTTTCGACGTAATATAGTAGGCCGTAACCTTGACAATCGAAAAACCTCTACTCGGGTATCTTTTTTCCTTCATTACCTATACTTACGTTTGTATTTATGGTGAAACAAATTACGTCTAGATGTAAAAAAAATATATAGAAAACTAAAAAACGATTTCAGAAAAAAAACAAAAATCATATTTTCAGTTAGCAGGCAATGTAAGTACAAATGACGATTTGTTTGCACAATTTTACCGGTAGGTAATAATAATACTTGCAATAAATTATGTTCTTACGAACTCTTGGCGAAGGTGAGTACCAAAAATAATGTCGTAAATAGACTGTACAGAAATAGATATATTTACGACCTACCTGTATGTAAATGTGTCCATTTTATTCGTTGTAGGTACGTATGTGCATCTGTGAAAATAGCAATGATACGTAAAAATGAACTTGCATCTCCAACTTGTGAATTTAGTTCCAACAACAGAATTGAATATCTTGTACATACCTGTACCTGATTCGTTCGTACGGTTAGAATTAACGATAGACAAAACCAAGGTCAAGACTAAGACAATGGTAGTCGTAGTCTTGCACAACCAAATCCTGGTCGTAGGCTCGGTTATGTTTGCCAAGATTTTCACCATTAATATTGATGCCTCAATTAAGCCTATCATTCATGTCCTTTTAAAATATATAAAATCTTACTAACCAGTAAGAGACGGTTTATATTACACGATCGTTGATGTATTCGCATTAACCTGATACATAATATACATATATCTTCCTGAAACGTGCACTATCTGAGTAATACTGTGATATGGTTAACGCTTGTTATTTTTATGCTATAGGCTATTCTGAAGAAGTTGGCAGTTTTGAACTTTTATGGCAAAAGTTTAGATATATATGAGTATTTGAAGACGAATTCCAATTGGCTCCATTATAACGTCATTTATTCGCATCAGCTGAATATTATTTTGATACAGAAAAAGGAATTTGGGTTCGCGATGTTTATCTTCGTATTTCTGTATTTTGTGGAAAGAAAACATAACTTGTATATTTTTCGAAAATTTTGCTGAATTCGAAAAATTTTATCAGTGTAGGTATATTCATTTTAACTTTAGTTTAAATGGTTCTACTTCCATGCTTTCTTTTCTTGTCAAATTGAGTAGAATGAGTATGTAACGCGGTTGAATTGAATGTTTGATTGTGTGTGTGTGTACAATGCGTGTACTCATAACCACACCATTATGTTTTTACATCAATCCTTCATGAGTATGGCCTCAGCAGACATTATAATTTTTTTCCACTTTTCTAAAAGGACAAAGTTTCAATGGACATAAAATTTTAAACTAAAAAAATTTAGAAGAAATTTTTTTATAATTATTATAGAAACTGAGATACAGAGTATGGGAACTTTACTCATATGAGGTGACGGGGCTCTAACCTCTTGACACGCTGCCAAAAGGCTGGTAAATATTCTTCTTTACCTATGACGTTAAACTAAATGCACAAATTACGTTTGATCATAATTACTTGTACATAAATGCAAATAATGTACGAGTACCAAACTGTGACCAATCTAATAAATGATGTCACAATTCAGTACATGAACCCGTCTGCCATTTCTTATATATAAAAGAAATGACGCACCAACCCGTTCACATAGACGTGCCTAAATACTACATATGTGTCCTGGTGTGCGTGTAAATAAGTCCATATAATTATAAACCATCCGGACTGGCTCTAGAATCCCCAGTGTTTGCTTAGGTTTTGGCTTACTTATATGTTTATATATGAAGTGGCAGAACACGCAAAATCTGTAGATTACTTTCTGGTGAGAATATTTTTTCACGACAAGGTATTCCACACAGGGTGTTGAAGAAGAGTATTTTTTTCAAAATCATAATTATCTGCATTGTTTTCTTGTTAAGAAGCTGAAAATGAATAGATTACTATCCTTAAGATGACCGAAGAAATTAAAGTTTGCCATTAGTAGTCATCAATACTACAAATCATATTTCAAGTCAGTATACATACGTATTGTCCAAAATAACGGAAGTAAGCCATTAGAAAAATCATGAAAAATTGAAATTTTTTTTCATTATTTTTCTGATGATCTAGTTCTATAACATGCGTACACTATAAATGAGCAAGTACGAAATATGATTTATACTTGGACTGAATACATTTTGATAAGAAATTTTAGTAGGTACCTATGCCAACTTACTTGTCCAACTTTACTTCTGTATTCATTTTTAAATTCACAATAATAAAATCATGCAGATTAAAAATATATAGAAATAACTACATGTTTTTGCCACCCTGTACCTCAGCCCTTACTATCGTTATGAAGAAAGGGGCCCAAAAACTTATTTTTTAATTCTGTGTACATCCGCCCACGGAAGCATTGTGTATGGGGTAGGGTAGGGATATTTTTCTGCTAAGATTATCATTCATTTTTGTAAAAATAAAATTGATTCGTATAAAACCTTTTGATCATAATTATTCATTTCGGAGTTCGGCTGGGCATTGCAGATCTCGATGTTAAATTTTCAAGGTCTTTGGCATTATGTAAAATGTCTGCCTGGTACCCATATGGAAATCACCGTTTTCTTCATATACTTATAGTTTTTACTGTTTTTGTTTTGTTTTCGTAAAAATAAATTAACAAAAAATTTTCAGAAAAATG
The DNA here is from genome assembly GCA_011428145.1 of Ericerus pela. NCBI lineage: Eukaryota > Metazoa > Arthropoda > Insecta > Hemiptera > Coccidae > Ericerus > Ericerus pela. Next base: position 1,476,318 of record WOFM01000033.1, read on the forward strand.
AGGGAGGTCAGAAAATAGTGAAGACCAAGGGATCTGCTATCGTGGATGTGGATCCAAATATAAATTTCTTGTTATATTGATGATTTTTATTTATGAAGGAGTTGTAAATATTCTACCACTGTGTTTCTTATTGATTATATGCTATTTCATTCTGTGCTCGACAATATGACGATTATTTTTAGTGGTTCGAATAACTTTTTATTTATGAATTTTGATAACTATTACCGTAAAATCGTTAGATCGTTTGCTTAAATTAGAAGCTAATATAAAACCGTGACACTGTATCCAATGCAATCGTCTATCAATTATTTTACTGACATAAATGAAATTTTAATATTGATCACTCGCGACAGTAATATCAATTATTTTATTTAATTGTAAATTAGCCTATGGGTAATTGCTCAACAATTACAATCATACAATAAGTAGGTATACCTCTTACCAGTCAAGATGAAATATTTTGTCGAGCAAATAATATTTCTCTCTTGAAAATCTTGTTTACCACTTGTGTAACACTCTCCGTGTGTACGATCTCTTGAGTTTTTCCTTTTGGCTTACAAAAATCAATTTCCAATAACGAGCTCAAAGTTGAGAAATTCTAGTCGGTAAGTCTACTTATGTGAGTACTTCAGAACGCATATGAATTTTCAGTTCTTGTCTCTTTGTAATTCGAATGTAATACTACAAAAATTTATACGTCTAAACAACTTCTTCAACTACCTACCTATTTGTTGTATTTGGAAAGTTAAAAAAAAACTCTAGCGCAGCAAGTCACGCTTGAAAATGTAGGTATTTTTAACCAAAAAAATCCAAACAAATCAGTAAATACAAGTATTTGCCAGAATAATTGGTAAAAATTACGTTTAATGACGTGTCAAGGAAATTCATTATGTTGTATTGCAAGGTTATAAAATACGAGCCAAAATTGCTTAGCCAATACAATATCAGCAAACCTCATTTGCACACAGGTTTTTGGTTTCATCTGGAATTGATTCTTAGCAATAGTTGAAGATTTTTTCAAATCACTTCGACCCATGAACCGTTGACCCGATTAAAACCAAATTTGGCAGAATGATAGAATATTACATATTCAATACCTGTACCGAATTTTGTGATAATTTTTTGAAAATTACACATTTCAGAACCATTAAAGCTCCAAAAATTCAACATAATAAGATATGCAGAAGCTGGGTCAATGGCTCGTGGTAGGTAAAAAACTTAATTGGCGGCGATATATGATCCATTACAGCCCCTGTCGATTGAAGGGGCAACACTACGAAGCTTCAAAAATTATTACTTATAATTTTCCATATGATTTTTTTTCTTTCTTATTTGCGTGAAAACCAACTCTACTTGCGTCATTTAATAGGTAGACTTGTGTAGTCACCATACACAGAACATTTGGTCCTACACAATTGGTATTTGGATTTTTGAGAATGTCTTACGTAACAAAATTCTTGAAAATTTATACCATTTTTCTGAATTTTTGAAAGATTATAAAAAAATTATTTATGGGAAGCACCATTTTGATTACTCTATTCAATCGATTTCCTGAAAAAAATGTTATGTAACCAATCAACCTATCTTTCATAGATTGTGGAGAAAAAATTTCAGTCATTCAGTGCATTCCAAGATATTTTTAAAGGTCCAGAAATGGATTTTCAAAAAAATCAAGGAAAAAAATTCAGTACTCCAAAAAACTGCAACAGACAAGTTCCTACATGTTTATACACGCCTATTTAACTTCCTTGAATTTGTGTACAACCTGTTGCCTACATAAAAATTGAAGGAGCTAACTTATTTCATTTACTAAGGCCTGAAAAGGCCTTAGAATTCAATGAAGATATGAAAACATTTTTTCCAAAACCTATGGGAGATAGGCACTGATGGGTTACATAGAATGTTTTTGGGGAATTAATGGGGGAAATTGAATACAACAATAAAAATGGTATTTCATATCGAGAATTTTCGTGTGATCTGCGAAAAATACAGTAAAATTGTATAAATTTTTAAGAATTTTGACACTTAAAACATTCCTTCTCAAAAATCCAAATAATAGCTTATTAGCATCAAATTTTCGATGTATGGTGACTATGAATCTACTTAGCAAATGGTCCAAATGGAGCTTTTTTATCTGTGTTAATAAGTTGAGCAGAAAACCATATTGAAAATAGTAAAAATAACAATTTAAAAATTTTCTAAAACCCATATAGTGTTGCCCCTTCAATCATCAAAGAGTGCAACAGATTGTATATCATCGTCAATTAAGTTGCTTTACCTGTACCATAAGCCACTGACTCTTCTCCGCGAATGTCACTATATATTTATCAATACATAAATTTCAGCCTTTAGTGCCAAAGGTCTACTGTGGTTCATGAGACAAAAACAAACCTACCCCCGACCCTGGGTCTCAATACCAGATTGATTTAATATGCAGATTTTCTTGGAAAACCTACACAAAAACTAAATCGATTTTCCTTAGCAAATCAACTGTAAGTTCGGTTTCTGTTATTGCAAAAATCTGAATTTTCAATTTCTGTTCGTCATCAATAAGAAGGTATTTTCAGGGAAGAAAAAATTGGCTGTATAATTGAATTTATGGTCGAACTTGCTTGGTGCTGCATTACAATAAATTTGTTGCGTGTGCGTTTTGTGAGAGCTCGAGATACTTGCTGGTACATAATTTGAAAATAATACCGTCGTTAAAATAAATTACCTCGATTCGACATCCACGATAGTTTCTGAAAACGTTTAAGTATGTGAATCAATTCGAAGGGTGCTTTCTTTTGTTTTAAAGTTAAAAATTTTTATTTTCTTGTTTTGCTATTTGCAGACACACTCTGGAGGATACTAAAAGTATACCAGCGGTATATTTTTTGATATTCTTGACCGTATATTATTATTCGCCTACACAGCTCATAGCACGACATCGTTTTTCGGTACACCTATTTCTAGTAATCAGACCGAATGTCGTTTTTCACTGACAAATAAAAAAAAGCGACTGATCTAAAGGAGGAAAATTTGGTCAAAAAAAAAAAAAAAAGAAAAGAAAAGAAAGAAACATTTAGCTGACAAAATGAAAGTAAGTACATAGTTACCTGCGACCACGGAGTCCGTATAAAAACCATAAAAATTTTTTGAAGAGAGAAACAAAATATTTCAACTTCATTGAATTTCTGGTCATTTTCCCACTACCAAAATGACGCTCTGGATTTCCCAGAAGTAAATCTTCTGATTGGTCAAAGTGAAAAATCAAGCTCGCTACCTACAGAATTATGTCTTAGCTGCGAGAAAATTTGTTCACAAACAATAAACAAATAGTTGGAACCTGCTACTTTTTTCTTTATTTTTTTTGAAGTCGGTTACAAATACCCTTTGACCATATAGTAGTAATGGACCAGAAAAAAACGATGATTTCTGGTTAGACATGCAGGCGCTAAAAATCCAACCATTGTGTACCATTTGACGTACTTTAAACTACATATATCAACGAGCATAATATGAATTAATACAAGAGGCACAGTTCGGTCATTTTCAGTGAGGTTGCTATCCCCACTTTACCAAACCCTTGAAATACATAGGAAGTATGCGTTTTATTTTTGTTCATACTTCTTTAATCTGATGAGATAGCTACTTTTTTTTAACATACCTAAATAAAATTTTAGAAAATACTTCAAGAAATAAAAGGAGTTTACAAACAAGAAGTTTGAATCATTATAAGCTGAGAAAATTTAAGAAGATGAGATCATAGATCAAATTGATTTAATTTCAGGTTATCAGTAAACCATAAGACTCAAAAACAGTGAATTTGTTGGAACAATTTGATTATTGTACATGAACTAGTTGGATACACTGATATATCGTCTGGATATATTCTTTGTGTTATTGGTCATATCGACCACTATCGATTAGAACTCTTTGTTCGTCTGTATTACTAATACGACTTACTTTCTGTTGTTCTCTTTGAGTAGAATAAATATTCTTGGTGTGGTAAATGTGTTTTGTATATTTTATTTATAATTAATGACTTTGTCACTTCTCACGAGTACATCAAAACCCCCTTGATGTCCAATATGGTGGAGGCGCCGGGTACCAGACAATAATGGAAAACGGGATAATCTCCCAAGGTGAAGATTCCGCCAGGTATTCGAAAATTATGGAGTGAAAGGAGGAAAATACGTAAGTCGGTAAATATATTAAATTAATCAGTGATCACTGTAATGGCCATAAATATATAAATAATATCTTTAATATTTTTTGGTTGTTAGCCTAGACTTACATACGGAGAAATAAACGGGAGAAATGGAGAATATATATATAGATATAAATACATTTATATGCATGGTAATAATTGTTGATATTATGGAGTGTTTGAAAAACCATGGTTATGAGATGCGCATCTGGTTGTTGATCGGTGAAAAACACATCACTGGGAGAATGGGGATTTTTAAAGGAGAATATAATATACGTATATAATCAATATGGAGAATGGAGTTGTATTTATTTGTCATTATTGGTGGTCATCGGAGAAACGCCGTACAATATATTGTAAGAGGTGATGAAACTGGAGATTTGGAGGTTTAATGGAGAAAATTGGAGAAATAAATAATTAATTGCGTAATATTTGGAGTACGGAGTTAAAGGAGAATTGGAGATGTAATCGAACTATTTTTATCGAAAGTTTGAGAAAACAAAAGAGCGGATGTAGGATGATGTAATACGCAGCATTCTTTGTTGCGCGTTTATATTCACACCACTACACACGCAAGTACGTACGAATAAAGGAGAAACAGAGAATAGCAGCTGCAAGGAGAAGTCTAAAGTCGTCAGCAATATTGTCCACAACGGCCCGGACGTGGTTGGCAGGCGCCAACCTTATCTAAATAGCTAAAGGAGGGAGCGACAAAAAAAAAGGGAGAATAAAATGTTCGAACAACGGAGATATATATATACATAAAAGGAGAAACAAAGTTGCACACACGCACAAGTACGCATCGCATCGTGAGTACGATATACATTCTACTGTCATGTGTGTGAGTAAAGGTTCGCCTGGTTCGGTTGTATATAGACAATCTGCAATAAACGGCAAGCCCCAGGCATGTCTTACAAACCGAGGTCACATACGAGTCAAACAAATTAAAAGGAGATAGCAATACTAAGTCTTTTGTTCTTTGCTGAATGCATTTTTTTTGGAGAATTGAGATAAGGAGAACTGGCCAATGAGGGTGAAGGATTAGAATCGAATCATTTTTGTGGGAATTGATTGGTGTTGCTAAATTACGACCCAAATTCTAACTCTGTCCAACAACGAGCTGGAGATTTGGTGACGAGCTCATTCACATTGTAACATCCTGATGATGAACGTTCAGCAGTCGGCATATTTCCTAATTTTTGTATTCCTATTGTGGAATGTAATATTAATTTGTAATATTTTGTTGTATTTGGTTCGGCAATTTTTCGATACAATCTTAACAATTGCCATCTTTGGGCTAACTCAACAATTTTATAGTAGCTAGTTTCATTTGCCCATTTTAATAATCGTTCGAAATAAGTTCGTGAGTATATCGTCGCCATCTTAGTACTATGATCGTTCTCGTTGTGTCTGTTCCTGCACGGAACAATAGTTGGAGAAATTATTTTTTTTGAAGAGATTTATTTGCGGACAAGAGTTGGTAAGTAGTAATATTTTATTATCAGAGTTTGATTGATGTTAGTTTGGTTCGATTTCCAATCCACCCTCAACACATTAATTGAATTCAATTGGAGACATTATTAGAATTAATTGGAGATAAATTTAAATTTAAATGGAGACAATTTTTTAATTGAAGAAAATTTTATTGAAATATGCGCAATCGGAGAAATATTTTTATGAAAGCTTTCTAAATTAAATATTCGGAGAAAATTTTTATAATGGCCAATAATTTCGATCGAAAATTTTGAAGTATCGGTACATAGGGAGCCGTCGACTTCTTTTAATTAATTGGAGATAAATTCTTGCTCGTGACAGAAGCCCTCAATGGAGAAGGAGATGGAGAAGCAGCGGAGAAGCGTAAAATTAAAGGTTCCCCTGAATATTCAGAATGCCTTTGTGGTGCGGAGATTTTAATAAAAACCGGTAAAGCCATTTGGTGATTTGTGAGCGGAGTAACATGCGAAACGGAGTCGCAACTAAGATGGTAGGATCGAGTACACTTTTTGGAGTGATATTTCATTTTTTTACCACCATGGCTCATGGAGATGATCGGAGATAAATCCATTTCGGAGAAATTATACGGAGAAATGGAGTGATATATATATGAAATTATTTTTCTAATTAAATTAAAAGTGTTGTCTTAGTCTTATATTTCATTGTACTCGTTCCAAACCAATCTTTGTTTTGCGGGTCGATTATGTGAAAGGGTGTTGCATTCGCACCTGGAAGTATAATCTACTAACTATTTTTGGAGGATGTACGTGTGTTCCGTACGTCTTAAGAAAATGGCGTTTCTAGTTATAGGTGGCGATGTTCGAAGCCTATGAATATTATGAAGCATGGTTGAGCACCTCCCTGCATTTTAAATTTTCGTGGTGGAGAATTATTAAAAGAGCCTAACAGATTTCGAACCAAACTATTTCTTAAATTTAAGAAATATATTAGCATCCCACACGGAGACATAATAATATGGAGACATTATTAAATGAATATGTTATTGACAAATGGAGATTTCGTGATTTGGAGATATATATATTTTTTATCATTATTATTATGTATATATACAGAGATACATGTTTTGACTCGTAAACTCGAACATTTTTATTTAGTAAAATGTTGGGACGTGTTCCGAAATCCCGAGGTCGCCCACAAAACCACAATCAAAGCGACGGCGAAGGCAGTTCCCGACACAAGTCGGAAGAGTATGACACTGACTTCGATTTCTATGAGGAGGAAATCGAAGAGCAGTTAATTGGGCCTGAGGCATCGACCCAAGCAGTCGATCCTCAAATAGAAAGTCGTCTCTTGAGTGATCCGAGCAAGAAAAAGAAGGGTGAGATATTTTCTTTTTGAGGTTGCATCCATATATTATTTTGTTGTTAACGCTTTTGAAGGAGACAAGTTGTGATGTCACACACATATTTTAATTTCGCGGGCCCTTTGTTACAGTTAATACAAAAGCGGCTGTAAAGGAGATGGTGGAGTCAAAAACGCACCCGAGCACATCGGGAATGTCAAAGGCCTCTGCAACAGTCGAAGCTCCTGAAAAGAAAGCAAATCCACCTTCGAGCTTAGCACAAAAGGGATTGGAGTTACCAAAAACCACAAAAAAGGGATTGGAGAAACCTAAAGCGAAAGCCGTGGAGAAATTGGCAACCTCAGTCGCTGCAACCAAACTGCCACCATCGGGTATTAAGCCGTTTAATATTCCGACGTACCGCATTCCTCGAATTTTGAAAGGAAGTGGTTGAGAAAGCAACGTCCACGGCGTTATCAGAGAAAACCTGTGAAGATGTAAATAGACCCATGTCATCGCGGGAGGCTGACACACGGGATCTAGCTTCTGAAGTAGCGCTTGAGTGCATTCAGGCAATGAGGAGGGAGAATGCCCTTCAAGCAAAGCGAGCGAAGTCGCAGGAGATGAAGGAGCTGAAATGTCATATTGCACTGCTCGAAAGGTCGTTAAAGGAGGCTACGCAAAATCAGGTAATTGGAGAAAATGTTTTGGAGAATGGCGATAATATTAATAACAATTTTGTGATTAACAACGACCAAACTATAACTAATAAGGAGAATGGAGATATTGTTAATGACCCGCCTATTGAACAACCAGTCCCACAACATACCAATAGTAATAATAATAATCAATCGGAGACGGATTTAAAAAGGGAGTTTTTGGAGATACTTGTCAATGATTTAAAAGGAGATGAAATTGTTAGTGAGGATTTAAATAAGAAAACTAAATCGGAGATAGTTTTAACTAGAGACAACACAAAAAGGGAGTATAAATTGACAAGAAATTTTAGGTATGATTTGTGGTTTGACTATTTAAAAACAGAATTGATTTCAAAGGATCTATTTGATGTTTTGGAGAATTCGGAGAAGGAGTTGGAGAAATTTAATGAAAAGGAGAGGGTGATGATACGCAATCTTGTTCGAGATGTTATCATTAATCATATTGACGATAACTATCACAAGATGATCGTCTCAGATAATGATCCGAAATCAATTCTGAGCACAATTAAGGAGTTTAAAAAGTGCGAAGTATATAAGGCTTCGGAAGCCTTAAGGAGAGAATTGGCATTACTGAGATATAATCCTCAGAAGGAGAAAGCCTATCAATTCATTCAACGTTTTGATGAATTGATACGATTGTACGAAAGTCATCAGGAAAACGATATTTTAACGAAGAAGGAGAAAAGGAGTTATTTTTATATGGCGGTGTCAAGGTCATCTAACCTCATTGAGCCCATTAACTTTATTACAAAACGTCAAAATGACATTGGGCTATCAATCGAGGAGTTAAAATGTTTAATGTTGCAGGTGGAAGCAACATAAAATACGGAGAAAAAGTTGGAGGGAGTTGGACGCGGATTAACGATATGCACACAGGGCAATATAGCTTTCCAATGCAGGTTGGGTGCGAGGACCGGAGTGACACGCATTTCTTCCTCGTCTGTTCAGTATCCTACTGTCAGATGTTTCAACTGCCAGCGATATGAGCACTTTGGCTCAGACTGCACATATTGCACCGTCAAAGGTTGCATGTATTATACGTGTGGAGAAATCACGTCAACACACATCTCTGCTACGTGCCCTAAATGTGGCAAGATGCAAGCGGTGGTAACGGACCATAAAACTCAGAATCGGAGAACTGAATATGGTTTTATCCATGGACGCAATCGTGGTATTTCACCTCATGTATGAGTGGTGCTTGTGGGGTGAAACCACAAAAGGTCCTAATTAATGACCTGATGAAGCGGATTAGTGGTGCTCCGCAGACACCAGTGCAAGGAAGTAGTGCAAACCGGAGAGGTGTTGCCCTTCATGGCCGAGTGTCCCTCCATCATCATCCTGGACCATCCACCAATGACACGCAAACATCGGCAAAATTTGCAATGTCTGAAACAGATGCATGCTCCTCAAGTTCCAAGTCGATGCGGACTCATGCATCACCTGTACACCTTCAAATGGACACGCAGGTGGATCTTGGAGTGGAGGTCGAGATCCCCAGCAAACCTCAACCTCTCATGGAACAACCTGGTTTTGTACCAGTGGAGTCCCACGATGTTGATATGCAGTTAGACCCGGACTTACTAAATATCCCATTGCCACCAAATCCTCCGTTGTTTGTCCATTCCCCCGAATGCCAGCAACCGGAGCAAGGGTGTCTAGCGTCTGGAGAGGAGCCACCTATTGCGGAGCCGATAGAGATTCAGACTGCCGCTACCGACACCCCATCTTCAGGTACTGATTATATCATTTCTTTTCTACCTGACAGTGGTGCCACACAACACCTTGTGTCGCAGTCGGCTCCTCTCTCTAATCTTCAACCTTATTCGGAGAATATATTAAGTGCCAATGTTCAATCACGACTACCATGTATGGAGTCTGGTAGTTTATTCACACATGATTTGCTCGGCAATAAGGTTGAATTTAAAGGAGTAAGGTGCTGTCCTCTACTATCGGAGAACTTATTTTCTTTACGAAAACTTGTCGATCTTGGCTTCACAATACTTCTTAATAATACCTCTATTAAAATTACTGATGTCACTCATACTATCACTTATTTTTGTGGCACTTATCGCCAACCTTTCTGGCATATTGAGTTACCTAAGGATCATACGACTGATCCTGTAACATATAATGATGAAGATGTTGATCTGTTTCGTCATCTCACATATGCGAATAATGTCGCATTATCTGTTGTTTTGGCAAACAATGTGGAAGGAGAAGAAGGAGAAAATGGAGAAAATGGAGGAGAGGAGAGTAATAATATGTCAGAAATGAGAGGCGAAGGCGATAGCGAAATTGAAGGGAGTAATAAAATGGAGAATTGCTCGCCTAAACAACTAATTGGAGATAACGAAATGGAGACCAATATTAATAAAAATGGAGATGGAGAAACAAATGACTCAGTAACTAAATTTATAAGAGAATCGGAGACTGGGAGAAATAATTTGGAGAAAATAAATTCGAACAGAGAAAAGGAGGAAGCCAAGACGAATAATAATATTTTAAACGAAAATTTGGAGTGTGATCGGAGAATAGTGTGTATAGATGAAATGCCCGAACCTACCATTTTAGAATTTACCAGAGTGAATAAAACTATGCCTTTGGAGTTATTATGGCATTATAAACTGGTTCATGTTTTGGAGAAATACTTAAAGAAACTTGCACTCATTCATAAAGAATTAAAAAAAGTACAATTAACTGGAGCGATACGAGACTGCGAGATTTGTGCAATCTGAAACTTTACAAAATTACCTTTTACACAAGCAAGGTGGAGAGCCCAGAAGCCTTTGCAATTGATTTATACGGATATGATGGGACCAATATCGCCCAGCACATTTCCAGGAGGGAGAAGATTTATAGTCATATTTATCGACGATTATTCTCGCTATGCTCAAGCTTACGTATTGACACATACATCTGGAGTAGGAGAATATTTGGAGACTTTCTTGAGAAGTTCACAAAATTTATTAGGGAGTGATCAAAAGGTGTGCTATTTACATTCGGATCAAGGAATGGAGTTTACTGGAGGTTACACACAGGAGGTGTTAAAAAGGGAGAACATTGATCCACAACTAGCACCACCAGACACTCCACAGCATAACAGAGTTGCTAAAAGGTTCAACCGTACACTGCAAATGAGAGTAAGAGCCCTAATGTATGATTCAGGCTTGCCCCGGAGTATGTGGGATTTAGCTGTTAAAGCTACGGTATTTGTTTATAATCGTACACCGCATAAGTCGATTAATTATGGTGTAAAGAATTGACAGTTTTACATTTAAATTTTACTATTTTATTCAACTTTTAATATTTTAAACTCAAGACTTGCACAAAAGTGCACGAAACATTTTTAAATAATAACTGACTAAAAGATAGACAAAAAACCAAAACCAACTAACATTTTATCAATAGTCTACAGCTACGAGAGAAAGAAACGAGGCGACGAAACGAAAGCAGCAGTGTAGCCAGTCGGCACACAAAAATATTACGTAGCCCACAACATATGGAATCCCGTTAATTAAATTTTCACCAAATGCGAAATATACATTTAACTAATTACGGAGATTTGGGTGCATAGCATATATGAAAGTGAAAAGAAAACCGAAGACAAAATTTTCGGGAAGAGGTATTCGAACAATTATGGTTGGATACACTCAATCGGGCTACTTACTATTTTGTCCTGAAACCAAAGCCTACTTGGAGTCGAGAGATGTTCGTTTCAATGAAAAAGTGGTATATAAAGATAGATACAAGCCACTGGAGAATATTGAATCAAAAAATGACAACTGGTTTAAGTGCAAAAATTTGGAGTTGGAGCAGGAAAAGGAGAAAGTAAAACCTGTGTCTAAAGGGACAAAACGGAGAAAGTCCCAAAGACTACTAATGGAGAAGAAACAAAAAGTAGAAGCATTCAATATAGAAGAAGAATGCTTGGAGAACAAAAATCTAGAGAACTTGACAGATGAGTTCGTCTACTTAATGTTGGCAACAATATATAATGATCCTAAAACGTATGAGGAGGCGTTGAGATCACCCAATAGCAGAGAATGGGAGAAAACTATTGAGGAAGAAATAAAATCGTTGAAAGAACATAAGGTCTGGAGTATAGTAGATAGACCGAGTGTTGATGAGAAAGGGAGAAAACCAAATATAATAGACTCGAGGTGGCTGTTTAAAGTAAAACCTGAACCGAACGGAGGAGTCAGATATAAAGCACGACTACTTAGCAGAGGCTTTAAGGACAAATCAAATTACAATTTGACTGAAGTATATGCACCAGTCACACCATTGGCTGTCGTACAAAATCTGTTAGCAATAGTTAACAAATACGACTTGGAGATAAGCCAACTGGATGTTAAAACGGCACTTTTATATGGAGAATTGCCAGAGCCAATTTACATGGAGATTCCTGAAGGAGTAGGGATAAATATTGCGGAGTGAAATCGTAAAATCTGTAAGTTGAACAAGGCTATGTATGGCTTACAAACTGAGCCTAAATGCTGGAACAGGAGGTTCACAACAGCACTAAATTATTTAGGCATGAAAAGTGACATAAAAGATCCGTGTTTATTTATATGGAGAGAAGGAGAAAAATTTATTGTACTATTGTCATATGTGGATGACATATTATTAGTAGGTAACTGTCTGAAATCGATCAACTGGTTAAAAGATAATCTACAGAGAATATTTAAGTTCTCAGATATGGGAACACCCCAAGAATATCTTGGAATACAAATAGAAAGAGATTGGAGCTCTAAAATAATGGTGTTGAAACAAACATGGTTCATCAACAAAGTGTTGAAGAGATTTAAAATGGAGAACTGTAATCCGTATAAAACACCAATGATTACTCAACAGGTGAAATGGAGAAATGAGTTTAATTACGAACAAGTTACAGAGGAGATGGAGACAGGAGAAAAATACCCATTTAGAGAAGCAGTAGGGTGCTTACTGTATCTTGTAGGAGGAACAAGACCTGATATAGCACTAGGAGTAAATTTAATGAGTAGGTGTCAATCGAACACACATCTGAAAATATTCAGGAGATTAAACGAATATTTAGATATCTAAAGTATACGGAGAACTTAGGTTTAACATATCGGGGAAAAGGAGAAAACCTTGAAGGTTACTCAGATGCGAGTTGGGGAGATTGCCCTATCACAGGAGCGTCTACTGCAGAGTACCTAATTAAAATTTTTGGAGACACTATAGCATGGAGATGCTATAAACAACGTTGTGTCACTACATCTACTTGTGCTGCTGAATTTGTAGCAATGAGCGAATTAGCGAAAGAGTTGATAACTCAAGCGGAAATATCGGAGAAAATATTAGGTAGAACGGTGTTACCTGCCAATATATATTGCGATAGCAAATCTGCTATTGAGGGAGCTCAGATGGTAGGAGCACCAGGGCTTAAATGCTTACACACACGCTATCACTATGTAAGACAATGTCAACAGGAGGAATTGGTAAACTTGGTTAAAATAACCTCTGTGGAGCAAGAGGCTGATATCTTTACAAAACCCTTACCAATAACTGCGTATGAAAAACTAACTAAACATATTCTAAATACAGAGGACAGCACACTATAAAATAACTTATCGGAGAATATAAATGTTACGTGGAGTTTAGTAACAGTCGTGTTTAATTATTTACAGATATACCTACGTGACATGTCGCAAAATTGATTCCTTGAACAGTTCCTCATCTAGTCATAAATGACTGTTATATATTATTTGTTTTGATTCTTGTATATATTTTGTTCCTTGTTCCTATTTGTATTTCTTTCTGAAATACACACTCAATATGTTTTGTACTAACATTGTTTTTATTTCACGGATTTATTATATACGAAAAATTTCTATCTTCAGATATCTTATGGTGGCTTAAGGTGTCTTAAGATGGTTACTTTTGGAGATAATAATTTATAAAATAATTTTTGGGAAAAATCGAATTTTTACCCACAATGGGATTTCTTCGAATCGGAGACATGGAGATTGATATACGGAGAGACGGAGATACGGAGACCAGGTTTTATTATCACAATGATAAGTTTTCCTCAATTTTGGAGATTCAGATATCGGAGTATCTGTTCGAGAGGTTTTTTTACTATTCAATAGTTTTTCCTCTCAAGCCAAATTGGAGAGTAAAGTGGACCAAACTTTATAATTTTGGCAACCTGGAGTTTTCCTAAATATCTGGTTTTCTCCAGTTACCGCACACACTAACAAATTTACTTAATAGCAATAACATTGCACTAATCAATTTTTAATTTCTAGCTTATAATAGCTTGGCACTATTCTGGAGATCAGCCAATCGAGTTACATGTCCAAGGAGGGAGTGTTGGAACTATTTGATTATTGTACATGAACTAGTTGGCTACACTGATATATTGTCTGGATATATTCTTTTTGTTATTGGTCATATCGACCACTATTGATTAGAACTCTTTGTTCATCTGTATTACTAATACGACTTACTTTCTGTTGTTCTCTTTGAGTACAATAAATATTCTTGGTGCGGTAAATGTGTTTTGTATATTTTATTTATAATTAATGACTTCGTCACTTTTCACAAGTACATCAAAACCCCCTTGATGTCCAATAGAATTATTGAAAATGATTAGTTTTAATCAGTTGTCTTTAGAATAAAGTTTACTAATAACATTAAATTGAGCCAATTTGATGTACAATTTTATCGTATTCTTCAATTTTCTCGGCTTCTAAGGGCTCCAACTTTTTGTTTTTTCACTCGGTTCATTTTTTAAAGCCTCCTCTATAATTTCAATCAACTCGAACAAGTAACTATTTCTTTTTTTTTTATACAATTACAACCAAAAATTAGAAGCCTTTCCTGTACTCACAATTATTTTCAGTGGGTAGGGTTAGGTTTATGGAAAAAGGGTGTGTGGCCTCACTGAATGTGGCGTGAAATGTAGCCTATTATGCCTCTAGTATAATTCACATGTTCGTTGATTTTTAAGTAGGGTCTATGTTCAGACAAAGAGTATATTTTTATTTGTGTTATCATAGATTATTGTATGTGTTTCTGTAGTGATGTTCGAAAAGGAAATTTTGCAAGCTTCTTCATAGCTCCTTGCCATGAGACATGGATTATACTGTGACACATATTCAAATTTTTTTCACAACAAAAATTTTTTTTGTTCTTTTGTTTTTTCATTAACATTTTTTTGTTTTATTTTCACATTGTATCTTCGAGATTGGATTAGCCAAATTGTATATTAAATTTAGAAAAAAAGCGGGAAGTTTTATTGCGTATACTTTTTCTGAAATCCTCTTTGTCTGATCACAGACACTTGTTGACCTTTATGCATGCTTTCCTTATGAATTTAAGGGATGACTCTATCAAATGTATTCTAAATTGGTAAACTCAAGAAAAAATATGCCAAATAAAAACCACTGCAAAAAGTAAAAATTCACATATGCGCACTGGTGAATTCACTCACTTTTCACACGGTTGCCTATTTACTTTGACTATACTATAGTAATGAACCAATAAAACTCCATATGACCAATGTACTTTTTAATGTCAAAACATGCCAGCAAAGAAGTGGGAAACCTTAGCGTACCTCTTGCGTATTTTTGATGTTTTGCTTGAGTTCACCAATTTAGAATACATCTGATAAAGACATCCCTTAAATTCACAAAGATAGCGTACATAAACACAAAACAAAGTACATCATAAAGTACAGTCTGGTTGCTTATTTAATGTCTGAATATCTAACAGAAATCTTTTTTTACTGGTCCAGTAATATATAGTCAAAGTCTATATGCACTTGCACTACATTAAATTTTACGTAGGTATCTCTCACTGACATTTTTTTTTTTCATTTTTCTTTCTTTCTTCAAACAACGTTTTCAGGAGGGTATGTACAAACAATGATGTATGTCACATGTGAGAAGTGGCTGGTTGTTACTGTCATTGTGTGATTTGCATCAGTTACTGGAGGTATTATTATAGTAGGTATATCACACATCAAGGTTCAAAAGTGAATATTTACATGCAAGGGAAAGTTTGCAAAATGAGCAGAGTGAGTGAGCAATTCCAGAGTCATATAAACTATTAAATTTTTGAACCTTGTTGAGGAAGATATTTTTTATAATTAATGATCAGAAAGTGACGTCACGTTAATTAAATGCCTCGTAATTAATAATTTTAATGATGGGTGAAGTACTTTCAAAATGATAGAATAATATGGTAAACACACCACCTTCAACATCAGCAATTGTGGCACTATGTGTAGAGAGTTAATCTGTCATGAGGAGGTTGCAGGTTTGAACCCTTATCAGAGTCAATGTATTTTTTTTATTTTTGTACTTAAATATTATTTCCATTAATAATTTTAATGAGGTGGAGGGTTAAAATAATTTTTTTAATATTATTGAAATATAAATAAAAACATTACCATTAAATTAGATTTTGTCATTTTGATAGCAGTCTTTTACCTAAATTAGGTGACGTTGCATCAGAAACAAAGTTAAACTCGTTACCTTGTAACCTCCATGTAAAAATTTTTACATGCAGGCAGCATTACTCTTTACATGGAGGTTATGCTTCGATCAATGAAAAACGCTACTTCTGGCTCACAAAAGATCGGTGCGAAAATTACTTTTTTGATCAGGTATTATGAAAAAACAATTTATTTGTACTTCGTTCATTATGAGATGATCCCTCACAAAGAACGAACGACTCGCCGATCAGCCAATAAGTAGGCCTGCAATACAATATGTTTATATTTACGTATAGTTGCCACTTTTAGACGATGCTATGCATATTTATAAGTTTTGTTAAATAAAAATATATTATAGGTTATACTTATTCAAAGGGTACCTAACTATTCACTGTACCCTGTTTAACTTGAGACACGACGACACACACTGGTTGTAAACAATGCGCAAAGAAAAACTGATAATTTACAATTATGAGGCCGAGCATGTTATAAATTGTAATGACGTTATATTTTACTTACATTGAACACGGTATAGGTAGGTGCGTAGTGTTGAAAATAAGGATAATCTTATAATGAACGGAGTACGGCAACCAACAGGAATTCCTATAATTATGTAGGTACTTACATAGAAGTTTACAGGAATAAGTTTAACGCGCAATTATTTGGTAGGCATTTAAAAACCTAATGAAAAATTCCGTAAATGGAATTTATTTCACAAAACCTATTGTAAGGAAAAACTTGCTTCAGTTAGTTAACGTAAGCTTGAAATTGTTTTTGATGTTTTAGCGGTTCTTTTATGAAGAAATAGAAAGTACCTACTTGGAATGGAAGCTGACGCAAGCAGGAGAGGAAAAGGAAAAGGAAGACAGATATTCAGAAAGTTTGTTTCCATAAATCCGTACGAAAAATAACGAAGAAATAAAAGGTTTCCTAAATGCGAGCTGGATAATCTTTTGTCTTTGTAGTCGTGGCTTTGCCTTCGGTATAAAAAATACTAAAATTTATGTTTTTTTTTTTGTTTTTTTTTGCGATTTATTGGTAAGTACCTAAAACGATAATATCAGTACGCCAATATTATACATTTATGGTTGGCCGATATCACCAATATATTGAGGACAATAAAATAATGTATACGTTGTATATTAATATTATTGTCGTTCTGCGTATTCGATATATTTCGATATCGATTAAATATTGCTGTTCCCTTATGCATATGGGGTGCCTTTAGGCCACTCGGTATAACTTTGTGTTTTATTCCGAATAAATTATTGTCATTTCCAATTCTGATCATCTCTTAAGTACAGTTTTTTTTTTTTCATTTTCCTTACTACAAGGTGAGATGCACAGTATTTTCATACCATAATAAAATATCAAATTTAAACTCAAAATTAAGGAGCGAAAAAAATTAAAAAAAAACTGAAATACCTACTTGATAATTTCTTTCAAGCTATATAACTATATAAATGATTTTAGTCTGGCAACAATTATTTTCAAGTTTTTATTTTAAAACTTGTTACTTTAGTTTTAGTTGGAAATTCATGTTAAGTTGGAAATATTATTCTGACCATATAACTTAGTCTTTCAAACTCTATGAAGTTGAAAGTTTACTGCCTTTCTGAATATGCAAATATAACTGGTTACCTAATTAAATTCATTTACTTTTGTCAGATATTTATTTAACTCTTGTGTGGTTTGTTTTTCACGTATGATCCATGGGAATAATAGTACGTGTTGTACGCAACAAATATTAAAAAAAAAAAAAAAAAAAAAAAAAAACAGAAAATGGTGGTACCTACAAGCATGAAAATTTGCACAGCTGTTTTTTAGAATATTGTAATCAATATATGACCTGAAGTTTCAAAAATTTTGCCCGCATTTCAGTATTTTACTATTATTTCAAAAACGGTGATAGATGGCATAAAAATACTTCTGTATTAAAATATTCAGGATAAAATTTCCTATCAAATGATACTACATATAATGTAGTTTCCTACATGAGGAATTAAAAGGAAAATGTTGAATGTAGAATCCGTATTTCACAAGACACTTTTTTTTTTTTTTTTTTTTTAAATTGTATCAACATTTATATCAAATGTAACAAAAATACATCAGTTAAATATTATTCTACTTTAAACTTTCCACAACACGAGTCCGTTACAAAATCACATTGACTATCTGAAACGCCAATAATTTAAAAACGAAAAAAAGTGCGAAATATACGCAGCAGCTAAGCAAAATAAATAGATCGTATTTTGAGTTCGCCTTTGCAAACAAAATCTCGGTGGTGGCATCCTTAATAATGAGGATAACGATTCGCTGTTACGTTGAAACTCAAAAATGTTTTTCAACATTAAAGAGAATTAAGGTCAGTGCGTACGAATATACACAAATTTTTTTTATAAATTTACCTTTCCTTCAAGCTTTGAAAGATTTAATCAAGCTTCTATTTGCACCTACAATAAATTTAAAAATTATACAAGGTCTCTTGAAGTTGAACGTAATGATTTCAAAAAACGATTTTTGGGTTAAAAAAAAAGAAAAAAAAAAGAGTTATTTTGAGAAATTCTTATTTTCGAGAAAAAAAGGGTTGAAAATTAAAATTTTAACCCCGCAGTCACCCGTTATCCAAGACCTACTACGCTAATATGAAGGATTAATTTTAAATAATTTTAATTTTTGACCTTGTTTTTCTCAAAAACCACTTCATTTTTACAAAAAGGCAAGTATTATATTTTCTCGGTATTTTTTCCTCCCAAATAGAAAGATGGACTCATTTCTCGACGCAACAATAAGGTGAGAAGATCTGTTTAAAAAGTGATAACTCCCTCTCCATTTTTTTTATCTTGAATGTTGGTAAAAGTTCCAAAACTAAATGAAAATAAATAACGTAATTATTTACACTTCAATATCAAATTTTGTTTCTTTTTTCCAATTTTTGAGGAAGTTAGGATCAGGTTTTTAATTTTTCTACTATATTTGGGTGGCTGTAACTTTTAAAGGATCAAGCATTTCTAAGAATTTTTCAAAAATAACTTTATTGATTTTTCAGTTCAAAAATTTATCCTCCAAGTTATACTGTTAAACTTGAGAAAACTCTGGGAGCTTTTTGTTTTTTTTGTTGAGTTTAAAATTTTTGATTCAAATTACCCTTTAGTAAGATACCCGTGTACAACATTTTCTTCCTAAACTTTGAGCTCATTTATTTTACTAATATATCGCGTACCCACAAAAAATAAATAATTTACAAATTACCTGGGCTATACAAAAGAAAAAAAAAAAATCTGACCCGTGGAATTCGAATTAGACCTCTAAACGTGAACTAATCGCACAGATTGGTCTGTAGAAAAATGAGAGAAAGCTAAAAATTATATAAAAAATTTAAAAGGAACTTCCAGCAGCATCTGTCTCCATTCTATTGTTGGTTTAATTTCCGCAAATATTTTATTATTATTTTCCATTTACAATTCAAGATAATTTCGAGCTAGCTACGAACAACACATAGAAGAGAATGAAATACCGTAAAGAATACGAATTCTCTTCCAAATTGGTTCTTCTAGCTATTTGCAGTTTTTTTCTTTTTTCACGAGCTGAAGATTATAACGTAGCATGCAGAACATAGGTACATCATTTCATTTAAATTATTCGAGTTCTTTAGTTGGAGCCTCACAGTCTTCGTGAAAAATTTCTACTCACGCTTCTGCAAACTTGTTAAAAATTCTTAAATATTTTCAAACTTTTTTCCGCGTCGCAGATTCAAAAGATGAGAAAAAAATTATAACTATTTGCTACGAAATATTTTTATTTATTTATTTATTTTATTTTTGTTGATATACCTACCTACTGGAGATATTATAAGTACCTATCTACTTGTTGTCAGTCTGATGGGAAGGAAACAGCGTGTAAACACTAGAAAAACCAATAAATCTTCGAACTGCTACACACCAAACTTCTGTCAGATCTACGCCTATTCTTACAGAAACAATTTATCGTGAAAATTTGAGTTTGATCTCTTTTTTAGTTTTTTTGAAATCCTGGAAAACGCACTTTTCCAGTAATTGTTCTCAAAAACACCATTTCTGTGAGTTTAAAATTTGGAATAGAGTTCTATGTAGCGTGAAATAGTTGCATTTTTTCTCTGGTTAATGTTTTTCACTCAAATGCTCAACTCTAAATTAAAATACACCTTTCAATGGCCTCAAAAAAAGTACCTATAACCATTACATTCAGTCATTATAATAACTTCCGTAAACTTGAAGATTTTGGCTTTAAATTTTTATGACCGTTAGAGACTATTAGGAACTGGTTTGGTAATAAATTTGAACGAAGTCGATCAGCTGGTTTTTAAATGGCAGCCATTACAAAATTTGACACTTTTGGAAAATACACACCACGTTGATATGTAGCAGAGACATTTTTTAATTTTTTTTTGGTTGGTAAAAGTAATACAAACCTACAGTTGGAGAAAAAATAAGTTTCCAGTTTCTATTAAGTTAATCTAAAAGTGGTTGGTAATTGAATTTTTCGCAACACCCTGTTGAAAAATACGTTTTTTATGTACCTTGAACAATACAAAAAGTAGTGAATTTCAATATAGCCCTATTTTGCAAACCAGAGAGCAAAGTGAGCGATTGAGTTGTGAACGCTATTTTTTGCATTACATGCGCATAAGCAATTAGGGAAGGCGTCTGATTGGTTGGAAGGAGGGGCCAAACTGTTTGGTTGTCGAAGCAGATACCTGTTTTGCTCCCGCTATTGATTTTTGCTCCCTCTAAAAAATTTTTGCTCCCTGGTCAAAAATTCTATGTTTTGGGCCTTAAAAACAAATACCTAATCGCACATTTTGCAACATGTATTGAAAAAACATACGTATTTTTGGGCGCATTCACAGTTTTGAGTTGACTTTCTAGCATAGCTCTATTACTTTCTTTCGTGGCCCTACTACATGCTAAGTTTTTTATTTTTTATAAAATAAAATTATTAAATCTATTATTTGATACAACAAAAGTTTTTGAGTCATTTTTTCTGGAGTTGAAAGAGCTATAGACGGAAAGTTATTTTTATTTTTATTTATTTTTTTCAATTAAACATATTCATTATTATTTAGCTTCAAAAAAGACAAATACTTGTTTTTTTCTCAAAACAAAAAATTGTGTGACTGGCGTGCAAAGTAGGTGATTGATACTTGTGTGATTTGCAGCACTGGTCTTTGGCTCATTTTTCAAAATTCATACTCACCTCACAATCACCTACTTTTTTTCACTTGTATCGCAAATGACCATTCTCATTGTTTCATCGTTTAACTTGAATCAGACAGGTGTTAAAACCATCAGCTACAATTTTTATTTCCTTTTGTTGTTGTTTCTGTCTATTTTAGTTACTTCTTTCTTCCTCTATGACCTTTGACTATATATAACTATAACAACTGAGCTTTATATGGGTGGTGGTACAGTGCGAGTGAAACAAACATAATAAGTATAATCGACGGAAGGTGATTTTCATTGCGAAAAGTTTGGCAGCTGTACCATTAATTGAATAAGTACCTATGGAAAATTTTTCATTTCAGTTAAAATTACTTTATTTTTCACTTGTTACAGAAATATAAATCTTTCAAGCATGAACGATGTCAATAAGGTCAAATATCGTCGATAAAATGTAAAATCGGAAGAACCTCATTCCTCCAATTATGCTTATTTATAACAGATATCCTGCCTTCTCGTTCTTATAACTACGCTCAGTCCATATAGTTATGTCCAGTCAAAGTCTGCGACTCATCATTTACAAGAAGTAAAAACAGTGGCAAGGCTAGACGTTTTTGAGTGGGACATTGAGAGGCATGAAAAGCTTGGTCATTTACAGCCACAGAATTTATTAAATTGAAGAAAATTATCGTTTTCCCACTTTCACCAAGTCTTTACCCCAAGATACTCATCACTCATCACTCTATGTAATGATAGATGATACGGTTAGATCGTTGAAATTATTTTTCACGATAAAGATGAACTATTTGGTTCAATCCTCTCTTTTCCCTCGCGATAAAAATGTACTTAAAACTTGGAATTTTCACACATAGCCTATAAGAACCTTTAAAACTCCCCCGGCTCTCTTTCGTACATTATCCTACCTATGCACAGGAATTACAAAAGGAGAAGAGATGCTGAAAACCGATTTCAGTCCCTTGAACTTCCTTCGTTGTTACAATGCTGATATCTCAATACTCAAATTACTAAGCACTCTTTGCTACTCATAAAACGTTGCTTTCGATAAGGTGCGAGTTTCATTTTGAAAAATATTAAGGAGAAAGAGTAAAAGAAGTAATAATTTTTGGATTCGCGTTTGTACCGTCTCATAGAATTCTGTGTGGCAAAATGAAAGCGAACTCATAATTCATTCCTTTCAACGCCTGCAAATTGCGAAATGAATTCGGTGAAGACAGTTTCGTTAAGGAATATCGTCTACTTCTCTCATGTAAAATGAAAATTTCATTTCACCGTATCGTTGAAATTTCAGCGAATTGGACCCGTTCGTTTTTTCAGTGAAAAACAAAAAAAACTAAATGAAAATCTGCTTAACACCTCAATTACCAAATTCACAGCCTATAAGTTCGGTTTAGAAGATGGTGTAGAAAAGGCCAACCGTATGATACAAATTCAAATGATATTTTGGTAAAACGATTGTTGCTCCAGCAAAGTTGAAAGTAAATAAGTTTACGTTAAAAACGCCTTTTTAAAAGATAAGCCTTTATTTTTTTTATTTTTTTTTGGCTTTAGCTTGATGCGAAATAAATATTTCGTTGCGGAAGGTTGGCTGCACTATTGGTATATTTTAAAATCGCAGTAATGATTAGAATAAAAGCTTATAATAATAAAGGATTTGAAAAAAGATTGTAAAAATTCACAAAATATAATTTTTGAGAAAACGAAATTTGAAAATTTTTTTTATATTCGTATATTGAACGTGTGCCTATCTTTATAATAAAATGACCGAAAAAATACAACAAATGAGATGTAGGTTTTTAAATTGTGGCAGTTTTGAGAAATAAAAGGCCAAAATATTTGGGCAACACTTCAGCAGTGACGGTCTTATTTGAAGAAAACCGGTGGATTTTTGATAATGGATGAGTTTCATAAGTGCCGTAACGTCTTTTGCGATAAAACATAAAGTTGATAGTTTCTCGGTAATTGTGACACTTTTTTGTTAAAATTTTCCGAATATAAACTGATTTTTGTCAATTTGAACTCTAGTTAACACCATTCAATCACACATACTCACATAAAATCTATGTTTCTTCTTTCGTGTCAACCAAATCACAGTAAAACCCCCATAACATGTTTTTTTCAAGGAGCCACAAAGAAAATAGTACTATACAAGAAAACGTAATATAAATGGGAAGTGGAACATATTAAACCGAATAAAAATAATTTAAATTGCATTTTCTTCAACAAAAAATACGATATAAAAATAATAAATAATAGCCAAACGTGCGGAACTTTCAGCAGTTTTTAAAAACTAAAGTTTGAAGTCGGAAAAGGGTGGCAATAATTATATGAAGAGGCTATTTAATTTTTCTGGGGCAGAACACAAAAATATTTTCTTCCTCAAAAAGTTGCGAATTTCTAATAATAAACCTGTCCAGACTTGCCCAAAAAATGTCTTACGAACATTTATACAGGTTATGTATGGTAAATCAAGGTACCTACTAATACATTGACAGCGTATTATGTGGGAAAATGTCCCATATGCGAGAATGTATTGATGGAGTTTTACTGTTCCTATTTAGGCGCCTAAATTTCATTTCTTCACTTACGCTGATTTATGTTCCCTTTACTGAGATTTTTCATTTTGGGTTGGTTACTTTCAAATACTTCTGTGGCAACCCTGCTTTTGTAGCATAGAATCTTGACCATCCACCTACTGACATCCCTAGCCATCACATATAGTTACAGCTTGAGTTTTAAGGATAGACGAAATGTTCGAGTAAGTCGTTGGTTCGATTCTCCAGACCCACAACTCTACAACTGGGTGACCTTACAATGTCACTGAGAATTGTAAATGGCGTTATCTCTGAACACTTTTTGCTACTACTAGCGGTTCTACCTAATGCCATCTTGCTTGCTGGTGGTGGAATGAATGACAACGGCAGCAGAGGCACCACAACTGGAGTTGTTGAGCGTCTGCTCCCTTCATGTAGGTACCCATTTCTGAACCCTCAGTGTCTCCAACATTGTCTTGTACTGATGGTACTGGGGGAGTGCTGTGGCAACCCCACATGTATAGCGGAGAATTGCGTCCACTCACCCAGCGGTGGTGGTAACCACATGATGACAGCATTGGTTTTAAAAGTAGGAAAGATGTGGAAATTGCTGGTACAAACCACCAATCTAGGAACTCCACTACAAGTCATCTCCGAAGTCATCGAAAGTTGCAAATGGCGTTATCCTTCAGCATGTGCAGTTGCTGTTACTCGGTTTTGCCATATGTCATCTTGCTAGCTGGCAGTGGCCCAGTAGGACAAGCAGCAGTATAGCAATAAGAACAGGGTGACTGGGGTTGTTGAGCGCTTGCCCCCTCCATATACCTGCTTTTGCCTCCTTAATGTACCTTCACCTTTGTCTTGTACTGCTGGTACGGGGGGGCTAAGTAGTACTGTAGCAACCGTATAAGGTAGAGGATCTCGCCCATTCACCTACCAGCATCTGTAGCCACATGGTTGTTGAGTTAGTTTTAGGAACAGGCGAAATGTGTTAGTTGCCAGCATTTCAAATCCTTAAACTGGAAACTGCACAATTTCTGAAAAATATTTGTATCGTGTCTGATGAAGACTTTCCATGTTTTTATCACATGAAATTGGAGAAATGGAACAAGGTTCTGCTAGAAGGCTGCGTTCTTTTACAAATAAGTGATCGAGTGGTACTTTGTTCGATAAGTCAATACCCAAAATATTAGCGACGTTCCTATTCCTCAATGATATGTTTTGAATCGTCATCGACTAAGATTTTAATAAACAAAACTTTAGAGAAAGTCAAAAAACGATAGCTTTTGTGAAGTCAACGTTCAAATAATTTAATCGAATCAGAAATAAAATTCTATCGTAGAATTTTAGTAAGTTAATCTTGAAGCATGTATGACTGCACCTTAGTTTTCAGCGGTTTTCCATCTTATTTTCAGTCTGATGTGTAGTTTCTTCCAACTCTGTTTCAGTATCAGAGTTGAACATTTCCTTTGAGATTTCGCGATGTTGTCGTATCGCAAAGCTAGTGGTAGAAGATGGTGCCAATGTCAGAGATTTACTGGCGAAATTAAAATAATGTATTTATAGAGAACAATAAGAGTGAGTGAAAAAGTTAACAAATAGGTACCTTATACATTCAAATGATATGAAAGGAATGGTTTTGGCGTCTTCTTGCTTCTTCTACTGTTGCCTGTTGTTGGTACCGCAACAAAATAATAATTAACAAGTCACATAGGTAATAATTGAATCTAAAAAAAGTTACTTACTTGTGTACTTGTGTGTCATTTTTTCACTAAATGAATATCGCGTTTGGCATTAAAAATGTCTACGTACCACAATATATTTAAACTGGCAAAAATTCTTGCTAGTTAAAAACAAAATATATTAATTTATATTGTTCCAGAACAATTCAAAGGCTTGGCAAAATCACCTTTACGAGCTCATCGAAAGATGTTTCATAAAAATATGATTTGAAGTAATGATCTAGGTATGCCTTTTCTTTCACGTTGTATTTTATTCTAAAAGTTATGAAAAATAAAATAGTATAATTTTGTTTAATGTTGACCATGAATATAAAGTTCATTTTAACGCGCGTCTCATTAACCTAATTTTCTTAGTCTCCTGAATGTGGCAAAGTGGTACGAGCAACAGAGTTTGTATAAAAGTCTTGGCACTTGACTTGCGAACGCTGGAAAACTAAACGAAAAGGAGAATAAGTTTACATTAAAAAGGCGTTTTTAACAGATAAGCTTTTATTCTTTTTTTTTCAGGCTATAGCTTCATGCCAAATAAATATTATTTCGTTGCGGAAGATTGGCTGCAGTATGGGTGTATCTTAAAATCGCAATAGTGAGTGGAATAAAAGCTTAAAAAAGTTACGGACAGGATGGATAATATATTTTGTCTACAAATGTGGGTAAATTACCTAGAATAAATTTAGATTAAAAAACTAGTTTTAAAAAAATTTGTTTTTATAATTTGAGAAAAAAAAAACACAAAACAAATTCCCATCCCAGATAGGATTAAGACATAAGAGCTCTGTTTGATAGGATTACACTAACTTACACCAACCTACACCGTAGGGATATTCCACAAATATTCGAGTAAAACTTGGAATAAAGTCATATAACATTCCTACATTTGTGGAATCGCCCTCCTGGTGTAGGTTAGTGTAAGTTGGTGTAGTCCGATCAAACAGAGCTAAGGATTTTGAATGAAAGTACAAGTTTCTACCATGACACCAAGGTCACGGATTTAGTAAGTGATGAAACTTACGTTTAAAAAGCAAGCAATTGATAAGATGTGATAACTGATAGTAATTTTTTACTCTCCCAAAAAACACTGCACTCGCACAATGACACAAATTAAAACGGTTGTTTACATTTGTGTGATAAATTTGTGATTCGTAGATACACTTATACTTATTTTAAAATAACCAGATAGAAATACTGGTGAAAGAGAACAAGCTAATTGCTAGACAATGTGGCAATAGGGTTTTTGCTTTATTTTTATATAATTTTTTTTTATTTTTTTTAGGTTTGTTTTATTTGTCATGAAAAGTGACCCTAGGATGACACCAATAACATCAACTATGAATAAAAACTGGAAATAAAAAAATACAAATAATCGAGAAATTTTAGAAGTATTTTCAAAAAGATGACAACTGTTGAAAGGAAGTGATATAGCTATATAGGTATTTCATTTAATAGTGCTTAACAAAGACAAAACAGTTAAAATTGAAACATTGTTGTCAATTGTCATATTTTCCATAAATTTATCGCAAAATTAGAATCAAAAAAATAAATGGTCGCAGATAACATCATATTAATGGATGAAAATTTTATTTTCATTTTTTCACACCTGAAAAAGAAAACATAAAACACAGGTTGATAAAAATGAAGAAGGAAAAGAAGAAAAATAAATAAATAAATGTTCACAGATATCGTCATAAAATAGAAAATTTTATTTTCACAGTTAAAAAAAAAAAAAAAAACAGAACTCAGGCTGAAGAATAATGAAGGAGGAAAAGGAAAAACATGGTTTTTGCAAGCAAAAACCTTAAAAACAACTGATAGAAACGGGTATGTGTGTATGTGTGCGTGTGTCGCAACACATGAAAGCGGCGCTGAAGTTGGTCATCCGGTGTACTTCAACAAATTGAGTGAACAAAATAAAAGCGTGCAAAAATGGGAATACGATCTTCCTCTCGTTTGTAATTAAATCATTTGGGGTTGAATATTTTCAACAGTTTAAAACAATAAAGGAGCAAAAAAACTCCAGCGTTGAATATTTTCAAAATTTCATGCAAATTTATTTGTAATATCTCGTAGAAAATATGGAAAAAAATCTCCGACGATAACAGTAAAAACCGTGTTCTTACGGGTTGCTAAATTTAGTTGATAATTGGCTAAAAATCTCAAATGCAAGGTTAAATCACTGCCGAAAATGCGAGTGAAAATATCTGAGCCAGGGATATTATAGTCAAGTGAGTTGGAGAGGGAGTCTTTCGCCGAAAACACTTCGATTGATGGAAAAATTGTGCCAGTTGTTTATTATATTATAATTGGAAAAGTCGTACTAATTGCACATTATACCTAGTTTGATGGTGTTTTATGTATCATTGGGGTGAAAAATAAGTTTAATAGGCCATTTTCCGACTTTCTCCACCTCTCCCTCCAAAGAAAAAGTCTTTCGCTACGTTTCTGATCTGATTATTTTGTCAACTGAGCTAAATAACTGCAAATACTACGATTACATCACACAGTAAGTATTGTCAAATGAAATTTTTGTCGAGCTCCGTGATCATTATTCATAGGCAAATATTTTTTTAGGGGCCGAAGCAAACTCATTTGTTTTTTAAAATGAATTTAAAATTTTGTAATTTTTTTCTCGACATTTAGGGGGGCGTACGCCTCCTGCACCTTCATGTGGCTACGTTCATGAGGAGCTCAATTTTGAATTAAATATTATAGAATAACAAACGAAATAATTCGACCTTACTGTATTCCTATGACAAATTTGACGTAAAATTTTACAATAATTTCTTCCTAAATTTACCCAAAATACGTTCGTTTCTAATTTTAAAATTCTGTTTGAATCATTAAGTCCTATTTTTAAATACCTACAATAAAAGGAGGCGGGCAACGTGCCATATGTGGAGTAAAATTTTACAAGATTCCACAACTTGAACGCTGAAATTTTATTCATCTCTCACCTGGGCCACCATTCTTTCGTTTGTACGACGTACGAATACGTTCTGCGTTATGAATGAAAATTAACTACCATTTTGTAAGATTTCAGCCGCCATTTCACTTCATCGTTACACCCGTTTTGTTTGTTTTTTCCCAATCCTTTTAATTTTTCTCACGTACATAAAGCTCGTCTCTTCGCACATTTTTCCAACAATTTTTTTCTTTTTTCTTTTCTCACTTTTTCGAAATTGGAGTCTTGATCCGATCGTGGATTTCCGTTATTTCTTGGCCATGGATGTTGAAAAATCGTTTTAAATGGGCATAAAAAATTTTTTGGAAACCAAATTTTAACGTCGTATAAACGTATAGTCGGCATAGAAGTTCAGAAATTTGGTTTTCGTCTATTTTTCCTTTTCAACGTAGAAATATTTCATTTCATATTCGAATCACATTTCGATATACATATAGGTTCTACAAGTGCTGGTAGCCACAGAGCATACTTATAGTAACGTAGGCTTTCTCTTCGTATCTTCATGGTAGTAAATCGAATCTATAATGTTCGGAAAATTACTCAATATCTGTTTGTTTGCTACACTTCCTGTTTTACCACACAGCCAGACTAGGCAGCTGCCCAGAGAGGCAACATTTTGAGGGCGGCGAATGTTAAAATAAAAACAATGGTGAAAATTTGCGGATGTTTTTTCGAAGAAAGAAAAAGCGGGAAGAAAGAACAAAAACAAAACTGCTAAAAGAGAAACCGCATAAGCCATTACACTCCTGTTTAGAAATGTTGTCATTCAAAGTAACTCTCATCCTTTTTTTTTTTTTTTTTTTAATATGGGCAGTTACTCAATTTCTTCCTTCATCTTCTCCCACATGAAAAAATAATACGTATGCGCAGGTAAACCTACTAAATTCTACAGAATATTATTGTTTCCAATCTTTTCGGCTCTTTTTACTTTTTATTAATTTATTTGTTCTTTCCCTTCCCAAATCCTATTACCACACGTCCATGCTAAGGCGACTGACGCAAATCACACCAGTATCAATCACAAACTATATATATATATATATATACACACGAGTGTCACACACTATTTTCCGCAAAACTTCCCCTAAAAAAAAAAAAAAAAAATTGAGATAAATAAATATTTTGACAAATGGCAGACATATAAGCACAAACTTTCACTTTTTAATCAAACCGGATCTCGTGCCCTAATGGTTGTAGTGATAACATACAATCCCAGATGACAATGGTTCATATACTCGAGGTAAAGAAACTTTTGTAAAAAAAGAAAAAATATATATATAATAAAAGTGAATGAGGTAAGTTATGTGTAGAAGGACCAGCGTATAAAGTGACTCATGCTCTCAAGACAGGGCATGACGTAGGTACGGACCAATGTATAAAGTACAGACTTTATACATAGATTCTAAATAGTTCTAAAATTGCCTGCTTTATACAATCGTTGAGGTGCGTGTAAAAATGTAGTTTATCAGCAGGTGATGTAAAAAATTATATTTTTATAACCCATTATTAATTAATAATTTTACATTTTTTTAACCAAAAAATCTCGGCACCCCTTTCACCATCCAACCCTACAAAAAATGAGACAAATGAATTGTTTAGAACCAAGTACAATGGAAACCTCGTAGTAGAGACATAGTGGGCAGTACACTTTTTGTCCCTAATAAGCGGTGTCCCAATTAAACGATGTTGAGAAAGTAAATGAAAATAATGAAAAAACAAAATAACAAAAATTAAAGGTGAATTTCGTTATTGGATGTCTGGTAGTCACATTAAAATCAGTTACCCACATTATTGAATATATGTACTTATACATATCTACATATATTTATGACAAAAAAAAAAGAAAGATAACTGGGGGTTTGATTGAAAAAAGATAGTAGGAAATACTTTTTCACAACCTAAACTAAAACTAATAGGCTCAAGACAACATGAAATTATGAATGATAAGAAGAACAATTTCAAAGACTAACGTATACTATCGCTAATGAACTGAAATAAGATTGTCATCACTTTCAATAATAATTCAATGGCAATTTTTCCGGGTCTATGCACTTCTTTTGTTTCAATAAACCAATACATTGTTCCCAATAAACGGATAGATTTTCTATAGTTTTACACCATTTGTTTTGGGACTTCCCAGATTTGTTCCTAATTAGCGGTTCTCCCCTTCATCTGGTGTCTCCACAAAGTGGTTTCCACTGTAATTAACTTAATAATATTATGTTAGAAAAAACAAAAAAACTGAGTTAATGTAGTGAAATTATTTTTCATACAGACGCACATTTTCTCAAAAAAAAAATATTACCATTTTTCCCAGAAATTTGAAATTAATAAAAAATAATGTTGTCATCATTTTATGAATTTATTAAATAATGAAGACATCCGGTAGTCCTCTATTGTATTCTAAACACCTGCAAACATTTCGTGTGATTGTCTTTCTTCTTTAATAATTATTTTGATGACAATATAATATTTTCATCAAATCAGCAGTTTGGCCACCTGCATGATTTCAATTCTCAAATACTGTTGATTCTACACTAATATTTTGTTCATACTAAGAAACCAATCAAATTACAGCTCACGAATGAGAGCTTCTGATTTGTTAAATTAAAATCAACTTTGATTTTAATTTTTACTATAAATATTTAGATAATCTTTAAGAAAATTGTCTTCTTCTGCAGTCGCTTGAATTGTCAAGTACTGTTGTTTTATTGTTAAGGTCTACTGTAGAATAGTAGATACTGTTTGTTATAATATTCTACATCAATACAAACTATTTTCAATTATTTTTGAGTTTTTTATTTAGTTAATACTACCTGCGTGCTTTTATTTCTCCACTTGTCTTAAACTAGTGGCAAACTAATACCTCTTTCATACTTTTTTCTGCCGCTACAGTTAGTAGTCGAGCAGTGCGAGAAAGTCAGCTTGAAAATGCGTAGGTATGCTCCCAATAATATTTTTTCGCATTGTATTGAAATTCGCTACTTTTTATAGCTCAATGGTCATTAAAAAACGTATTTTTCTGTTGTGTTGCAAAAAAAAATTTGTAATTAAAGTGAATTCTGTTGCTTTAGGTCATAGATAGGAAACAGGCCATTTTATTTTAATGGAGATTTTTTCCTTCCTTCCACTTGAAATACTGAATTCAAGACCCACTATGGTTACTTCCTTTACCCAGTCCAAATCGAAAAATAAGTATCTGCAGTTACATTTCTTTTCTTTTCTTTTCTTTTTTTTTTTTTTTTTGTAATATCTGGAATGTTACCTACAGGTAAAGCATTCTGGGGCAAAAAAAATGAATACATTGTAACTTTATGAGAACGTTTCACGTTATCAAATTCTTTTTTGAAAGAATTACTTTCTTCGAAATCCATCGGTGTTCTGTTAAAGGGTAACAACGAATTTTTTACATAGAATAAACGTTCTTCGAATTTCGCTGTTAGCGCAAAAAGTTTTGGAGAAAATCGAATTAAAGTTGCGATTAAATTCGACGCAAAAGGTATACTAATCTCATCAACGTGGAGCAGAGATATGTTGTACAACTTACAGCGGCACTTGTTTATGAAAGGATACAGAATTTTTTAACGTTCGGTATTATCGTATTCTAACGATTGGTATTTTTTTGAATGAGCTTCCGGAATTCGACCTAAAAGCCGTCCATTTATGGTTGGTTTGGGCCGGAAGAAGCGCACCACACTTATTTATTAGAGCCAAATAATAGAAAGATTTTCAAGACAACCTAAATTACGTTGCCAAGATTTTCAATCAAGCGTCGCTAACTCGTATACAAAAGGCAGTATTTGAATTTTTTACAAAAACATCGAAATCATTCGGGTCGTAGATAGTTTGGAAATTATTATCATAAAAATAAACAAACTTTTTCGAGGACGGTGCGAGGGGAGAGCGCGATGGTGTGACACCTCCTTCAGCACAAACTGTTGTAAAAATTGAAAGAAGTGAAGACTTTTTTTTAGCACTTGAAATTACCGAAAGAAGTTGTTTTTAGATTTTATTACAAAAATTGTGAAATTTTTGGGGGCGAGTTATAAAAATCGACCGGTTACGTCCCGCTCTTAGCAAAATTGCTTCGCACCGAGACCCGAACTCATTTCGAGAACTCTATAATGTAATCCAGTGGCGTAGCTGATGCATACGTTAGTTAGACTCGATGCCCATTCGGTTCTAGCAGTAGATTAGTTTGGTTTGAAACCAGCTAAACCATCAGATACTCTTTATTATCCTCATTCTTATTATCTTCATCCTGCGCCTCATACTTATTCGCTTTCTTGCGTGGCTATCTCATCTTTATCCCCTTTCTGTAACTTTTCATCTCACCCATTTTTATTACATTTTCCCTTCTATCACCATAATCATACTCTTCTCCATTTTCGTCCCTTTTTTTACTCCCTTCCTCACACCTGTGCGCAACTAAATTTTCATCTCCACCCAGTGGCTCGGCTATTGATGTGCCCGCATGGACCACGTAGCCCAAGAAAATTCTTAGGCCGCCTTGAAATTCGACAGAAACGAAAAAACTTTTGTGAATTATTTTCACGCTTTCTTTTTAAAACCTATAGGTACTTTAAATTTTACTGTTTGTAAATTTCTGTATGTTCCTTTAATTTTTTTTTCGGAGCGTAGGGCGTAGGAAGGGAAGAAAAAATAAGTCACTACTGATTATTTGAAATTCTTTAAAACTTGAAAATGACAATTGCGTATTAGAGAACTGAACTTCATATCGAGCAAATTCAAATGACGCCGTACATTGTAATGTAGCTTAGAGAAGCTTCAAAACATAATCTTTAATTACTAGTCATAAAATAATTACATCTATATGAAAAATAAAATAAAAATAGGTTTACGTTAAAAAAACGTTTTTAAAAGATAAGCTTTTATTTATGATTTTTTGGCTCTAGCTTCATGCGAAATAAATATTATTTAACTTCGAAAGGTTGGCTGTAGCGTTGGTCTATTTTAAAATCGCAGTAATGAGTAGAATAAAAGCTTGTAATGAAGTTAGAAATAAAAATATGCTAGAATAGAAATTAAATTATAAACAAACATTATTATTGCTCCCAAATTAAACTTATAGCATTTGGCATATTTGAATTGTGTTTGCCATGCTCAACCCAAAACTGACTCAAATGCAATAAGAGTTTCTTTAAAAAAACTCTTTATTATTCGTAGCTAAGAGCAATTATAATTTCAATATGCTTGCTACATCTTCCCTGTAAATTAAAATCCCAAGAATATACGACCTTTCCTTTTCATAAAACGTGTTTCAGGACACATGACATCACAAACTGAACTTTACAATGAAACAAATTTCAACAATGCCAGTTCTAATCACGTTGAAACTCTCCAATCTAATCAAAACAAACTGTGACCCAGTTAGTTAAACTAAAAGACATAGTTCTGGTAATTCAGCGATATGGGGTTTCGAATCTGTGAAACAGCTGGGGTGCGTGGGGGAATGAAATTGACTTTTTCAAGTAATTCTGCTTTTTTGAGGCTAAAAAAAATTTTTTCATTTCAAGCATGAAAAATGGATTTTTTAGGGCTCTTATCTGAAGAGTAAAATAGAGAAAATCAAGCTGAATGACTTATAACTTGGGAAAAAATTGACCAATTGAAACCAAAATTGGTAGGGCTTGCCTTTATGTCAAATTTTCAGTTTGGACCGAATTTCGTGACTATTGGATAAAAATTGCAAGTTTTATTGAGTCAACATCGAAAATTAGCCCCTCTAACGGTCCCAGGGCATAAACCATGAAACCCTTGGAAAAGTGTTAGAATAGGTTTAATCAATGTCTATACCAAATTTCGTGACTATTGCTTCGAAATTACGTTTTTCAGAGCTATAAAACTGCCAAAACTGCAAATAATCGCCCATCCGACGTACCGTAAAACAAATTTTCCCCAAATTCGAATGGTTTGATCCTCGACTTAATACGAATGTTTGGTCTAAATTTCGTGACCATCGAACAAAAATTACTCCCTCTATCGTGTTAACAAGAATTCGAAATATATACACACATTCATACGTACACACATACACACACACATATATATACACACATACACACACGTACATACGTACATACGTACATACGTACATACGTACATACGTACATACGTACATACGTACATACGTACATACGTACATACGTACATACGTACATACATACATACATACATACATACATACATACATACTCTCTTAATTTCCTGCCTATTCTCCTATCCAATTCGTTTAGTATCCCTTACAGACTACTGCCATTACTATCACATTGATATCGTATAATCTTCATACAAAACCCATCCTGACCTTGCACCCATCTCTATCCTTATCGTCATCTCTCCATTTCCATGTCACGTTTATCCCCATCTCTGTTCTCCCTACCAATTACTCCAGTGATCCAGTCCTACATCATCTACCGATTGTTTTGTGATGTCACACTAGTGTTTAGGAGAAGTGCGAGGAAGCAGTAGACATCCCAGAAATTCTGTTTCAATTCGTCATTCCTTTTCCAACAACGATGAGCTGTTACGTTACAAATCATACTGAATTAAAACCTGGGATGATGTGTGTTTTTCTGCACAGATGATCACCATCAAATGGCTATAAGGGTGGAAAGATTCAGCCTCTGAATACCCTTTGATCCGCCCCCAAAAATCGTCGAATCAGACAGGTGATCGTCTTGTGACGTCACGTTAACGTTCAACTTTTTCGTATCGATCTGTGATACAAACAAATTCCGTGCTGAAAAACAACTTTCTGAGTGAGTGACGAAGTATTGTTCATCGTTAGCGCTATTAGACAAAACTCGTCTCACATTTCATATGCATATAATTGTGTTGAGAGAAAAGATCGGGGGGTGGTATTCTCTCCACCCGGAAATTCAAAATGTTTTCGTCCGAAGAAAAATGTTGTTCTGAATATCTTACAATAACCTACTTACTTGAGTGTTACCATATAGGTACCTACTCAAAATGGCAGTCATGTGTCTGCACTTTTCATTAAAAAATGAAAAAACACAAAGAATTCCATGGTAAAATACAACTTAATTAAACAACGTGTTTCTTTTATATATATATATATATATATAGTTTGTTGTATGCAGTTTAAAAGTAAAAATGTGGTTTTGCCTTTTTTGTAATTCTTGCAATTCTACGTAAGAAAGGTACCTTATTTACGACGAGTATAAAGAACAAAAAGATTTTATTACCCTAAAAGAATAGTCAAAACTTATCGATATTTTAAGGAAAAAGGAGGGCGTACCATTGAATTAAAAAAATTAAAAAATGGCTATCATTCCGTCTTCCTACTTCTGCTTCCTTCGTCACCCCTGGAATTACCGAATAGATTTGTCGAATCGTCCTATGTTTAAATTTCATCAACTTTAATCAATTTATTGTACCTATAAGCTTACGTATTAGCTATACTTGCGTATTTAATTTATTTTCTTCTTCTTTTTCTTGTTTTTTCTCAGATATTCTTACGTATTTGGCGAAGTATCTTGCATTCTACAAGGTTTTGCCTCTGAATCAGCGACAAATGCGACAGTTTTGACCATAACCGCATTCACCATCGAACGATACGTGGCAATTTGTCATCCATTTATGTCGCAAACTGTATCGAAACTATCCAGAGCTGTAAAACATATCATCATTATATGGTTAATGGCTTTATGCTTGGCCATTCCGCAGGTAAGAAACATTTAGCACCGTATTGTTTCACATCGTACTTAGGTAGTTAAAAGGTCAAAAAAGATCGAGGATAAATGCCAGACAGTTATGGCAGTACCTAATTAATATTAATTTTATAATTACGGATAGCCATCGTGTGGCATATTTGTGTTGGAAAATAAGACACGAGAAAGACTGCATATTGCACATATAGTAAGTAATCGAAGGCTAACGTATTCGGTAATTTTGACCAGCCTATGAGAGTGTACTCGAGTGAATATGGGCTTTAAAATTTTCAATATTTATCCACACGCAAAAGGTCAATGTCGTACCTGACCCATGATTTTCAGGGCAGGAACTGCCCCTCTCCATATTTTATATCTGCTCCTCCGTAGATTGTTCTACCTTATATCTTGATTTTAAACGCCGAATTCTGCATTCTGGGTTTCTCATTCTGGAAACAAAGCGTTTGTGTTCTTCTCTTCGAGATCCTATATTGTTTTATTTTCACACCCTTATCTCTCGTCTTCGAACACGTTTTTGATGTGTACACACCTTAGTACTCGGTGTCTACGGTAAGGGCCAAACGAGAATTACAATCGTCAGATTTGCGTAACTGTAACTCTTACAATCCTAATTCTCATTTGTGTGTGTAATATGACGTGTAGTTGTGTGTATATAACGCGGTGCACACACACACAACCACACTATTTTACGTTTACCCATTAATCCTTCATGAGGATGCTCCAGGAGAACTCTCACCTTTTTTTTCTCTTCCGGACCGCCCTTTTTTTTTTTCTCGTATATTTGTCATGTATAAGATGGAAAATGTGTACCTTGTTACATGGATCAGCATAACACTGTAGGAGTGCAAAAGTTGATACCTTCAATACTTTTAGCATTCAAGTACCCGAGTTGAAATGTATTTTAAAATTTTGAATAAGAAGTTTATTTATGTCCGAGTGTTACGCACGCACAGACTTTGATTCATTACCAGATGCCCTATAATTGCACTGATTAAGAAGTAAACACTCGTACGAGACTAGAGACGACGTTAGGTATGCGCAAACACTCGTTCGATGCAACAATTGTTGCACTAAGTATACCTACCACTGCAGATAATACCTTGCAGCGAATTACATTCTCACTATTAGATTGTCGCTCTGGTGCCGTCATGACAGTCGCATTAATCTTTCGTCACTCGTAGCTTCGCTCGATTTGGTAGCTGCGTTGCCTGTACTTTCTTGACCAGCTGATCTATGCTGTTTCTACAGGGACCATTTGGCTAATTTTCGCACAAAAAATGGCGAATTTCGTCGTTTCAATCGGTCGCACGCATACCTTCGGTGTAAACACTTTGTGCGCACCTTTAGACCCGGCCTCTTTAATTGTAACGAGTAAACGCTCGGGTAGCTTTCTGGTAAACAACGTTTAGTGGGATCCACCGTGTATACGTAGCTCAAATGAAAATACGCTTAGTTACTCGAAAATTCTGCCAATCTACGAATAATACTTCGTTAGAATGAGATTGCTGTAAAATACCAAAACCGTATTTTAGTGATAGAGGGCCGTACCTACCAGCCCGTAACAATTGATTGTCATAATTGTATGATTTCATATTTTACATAGCAACTTTTCAACTGATACGTTATCGAAACTTAATGCATGGGAAGGTGAAATCTCTGTAAGATTAGGTCGAAGGGTTAAAAATGCCAATTTGAATATTTCAATAATTTTACCCATGTTGGGTTGCAAAATGTACCTACTGAGATTTTGATAATAGCTACCTACGTACCTAGCCGTACTCTCACCATTATTGTTTCACGTGTTCGTCAATGCCATCGAACTCATGCTATATGATGCTAACCGTTCGCCATTGCGTCCCCTCATACTTAGAATTAGACATTGCCGCTAATTGGAAAAATGAAAATATATTTTTGATGATAATTCTCTTACGCTAGGTCCACACACACATGTATAACGTATAATTTACCAAACATGAAATAAAAACTTAACTAAAGTTTGGCAAACATACAGCAAAGGCCGTTTGAAAACAGATCCCTCAGTTCCCTCCGTATTTTTAACCCCCTCGAGTGAAAATTGAAAAATGTTAATTGTTTCATAAATATTGGCTGAAAATTTTTCAGGTTGAAATTTGCTTACATCCATGAAGTGTGTATGCGAATTTCTAAAAAATCTCTTCGTGTTCTTTCAAAATATAGAAAACAATCGGACGGTGGCGGATTTAAAGCGTCATTTTGGGAAGGGAAATGAACAAAAATTTTTTTTAATCTTCAACGAAGTCGGTTTTGATCTGGATTCGGTGGCCTTAATTTCATTTTTTCTCTTAAATTTCTATTTTTTGTCCCTTAAATTCCTACTTTTTCCCCCCCTTTTTTTTTTGTAAGGAGAATTTTCCAAATTCTCCTCTGAATCCGTCATGACCATCAGATTGGCAAAAACCGTTTGACGAATGTTGCATGTAGGCCTAAGGCTCGTAATATCATTGAAATTAAGGATTCAAGTTACAGTAAGTACATTAGGCATAATTACACTACACCTTATATTCGTAAGTGTGGATTATCTAGCTTTAGATTAGAATGAAACTCAATAAATGAGTTTTTTTTTTTTCAGAAAAATATTTTAGTCCATAAATTTCTGGAAAGATGGTGACCAGCATTACCTAAAATAAATAAAAATCCATGTTTTCGAGGAGATAGATATTGTACTCTCTGCTCGACGGTGGGGGAGGTACATCCACCTCACTAATGAGCTATACGAAATCCTCAAATAGTAAAACATTATTCACTTATTTTACCTTCGAAATGAATAGACTTTTGACAGCTTCTTGCTCAAAAATAGTCGAGCTTATGAAAAATGTATACCCACTTCAAAAAGTTACTTTAAAAAGTTACTTTTGAAAAAACTGATCGTTGGTGAGTACAATACAACGTTAAGAGTTGTGTTGTTGTACTTCCACTCGCCATTAACTCGAAATCACTGCACCTTAAGTAATATTGAATGACATAAATGAATTTGGAGCTAAAACAATAGTTGTGGTCATGGCTGAAAATTTTTTTTCAATTTTTATTATTCGTTTTTGAAAGAATGGAAAATTTTCCATTAATTTGCATTTTTTGTGCTCATTTATTTTCAAATAACCAGGAACTATGAAAAACTTACAAATGGCAGCAGATTCAAGTACATTTTTTCTTTTTTTCAGCGATGTATACTGATCCCAGGTTTTTAGCTTAAATTCTGATCGAGGAATTGCTGATTTAAATAGGAAAATTTTTTCAAATTTTATTGAAATGTCGCGTTTCTTACACAGTCATACCATTGAATCTTGAAAATTGAAATAATAATTTGAAAAATAGTTGTTTGCTGATAACTCAACAATATTCTTTTAACGTTACGCTTAATTTCATTTAAGATTCTTTAAAATCCATTTCTCTAGTGATGAAAGGACAACCTTTTTTTCTTATTTCGTTAATATATGTATAATTATGTTACAGACAAAGTTTGAAACGAAACTGTTTTCTTGTCTGAACAGACAGAAATTACAGATATTGGGCTGATGTTACCAGATAAGATAGTAGTGTAATTTTTATTAGTTGTTATTTGAATGAGTGCGTATGATAAATGTCTGTGAAGATGGAAGATATAAGATATGTTGTGGTATGCGAGGGGGGTCACAAACGGCCACCACTACCCGCAAGGCCAACCAATATCTTTATACAACCATTGACACAGCCCCATGAACCTTGGTAAAACCACTTACACTGGATGGTGGCCACAGAATTACCACCACCCAACCGAGAATAGCCTGCCAGGTGTCCGTGGACTCGAATTTAGACCATGTCAGGGGACCATTTTATTATATCCCCGTGCTACGGCTATTCCCTACATCGCGGACAAAACAACACAGAAACCATAGAACCAATAATTAAAAACTGTACGTACCTTTTTACCCCTTTGCCATAATAAAGTTAACACATCATATTCAAAAATTCAGTGTATTATAAAAAGAAAAAATACACGGATATTTCATACCGACGAAGTATTTCGAATTCATTTATAACATGAGATGTCATCTAAAATTAACAACTATACATGACATGATTAAGAAAAACGCATGTACAAAATTGAGCATCCAAAATAGAAGTAATAAAAAGTGACTAGAGAAGAAAATTTGAAGCCCGGCTTCAAAAGCAGTCCGTCCGCGGAAGTTAGAGGGGATGAAAAAAAAAGTACAAATTATATTAACGGTACGTCGGAGGTCAAAGTACCAAAGGACGGGAAGTGGAGGGTTAAAAATACACGTAGATATGGAACAGAAATTCGTCCGCAACAACAGTTTTTAGAAGGAAAAAAGAGGGAATAATAGAGTGATGTGACGAGTGTGGTGGACGTGGTGGATGATAAGAAAAATATGGAAAGAGAAGAATAGTAATAGACAGGAAAAATTATGAAATTATGAAATGAGTTGACGTGAAATAGGAAAAGAAAAGAGAACTGGTCCGCGGAAGTTTATGTATATGTAGAAAAAGTTTCTGTTTGACAAAATTATGTTAGGGAAGCAAGATTTATACACGTAGCCTAACTTCTAGGCTACGAGAGAAGGAAAAAGGTATAAGCTATAAAATAAATCCGCGGACTATTTGATCACTGGGTGTTCAACAAGTGAAATTTATTTTATTTATGATTTTTAATTTTGATTAATATATAGCCACATGCGTCAATGTTATTTTCATAGAAAAATGTTGTTGAAGAGAAATATATCATAGTCATTAATACTAACTAAAGTAGAATTCAATGAATTGGTGGAAATTTATTGTGTTCCAAATCTTGTTTTTGAAACACATCCTGATTCCTTCCCACAACTCTGATTTTGAGAATATTTAGGAAAAACATCCACTTCAATCACTAGGTCTAGATAGGAGACGTTTTTTTGATGGTACGAATTTAGAAAAAATGCAATTTTAAGACACATGGAAGATGCCATAAACTATTGAAAATGCAAACAGTACCTGTATAATCCTTTTACCTTATTAGTATTACAACGACTTGTTAATTTTATTTGTCAGGTAGTTACATATTACTTATCATTTCACACTTTACCTAACTGTTATCTAACAATGCTTAAAATTCCTTCAAATTTTCAAGAATTTCATAAAATTCCTGAATTTCACACGTTACTTGTAACCTAATATTGGCAATG
The DNA here is from genome assembly GCA_011428145.1 of Ericerus pela. Lineage (NCBI taxonomy): Eukaryota > Metazoa > Arthropoda > Insecta > Hemiptera > Coccidae > Ericerus > Ericerus pela. Next base: position 1,517,854 of record WOFM01000033.1, read on the forward strand.
TATGAGTAAATAGGTAGATATAATTATTATATTTATGATTACATTTAGCCTGCTCAAATAATTTTTTGATTCTTGGGTACTTCAAGTAGGCCCACCTAGACGTAATCATATTCATTTTACATGCTCAGGCCGACTGGTTACACGTAGGCCTAAACCTCCTATAAAAAAAAAAAAAAAAAAAAAAAAAGTAGATTTTTATGAAAAAAAAACCTATAATTAAAAAGATTTGAAAGTATTTAAAGTAATCGTGAGTACTAATTTTTTATGACTACTGATTATATACATGGAACTCGTCTACTTAAAGAATTTTGAATTTATGAATATATAAACTAATCATATACAGTTTTAATGATTATTTACAATATTTAGGCACTCTATCATGAAAATATCGTATAATTTTAGGATGTTCATGTTCGTTGCGAAATAAAAAAGGTAGACTTGCGAACGACCAACTATATTCGATACAAAAAGTCATACTGAATGCAAGGTACAAAGTAAAATCGTGAAACAGTTAAAATACAAATTAATCAGATAAGAGAGGCGTGCACATACGAAAAATATATAAAATTGGTGAAAGAACAAACATGAAAATCTAGGTACACAATGTAAAAATTAACTCGCGCTAACATACTCCCCCCTTGAGCCGAGGAAGGCTCAATCAATAAAGGTACAAGCTTAATTAACGGACGACGAAAAACCTTAGATCCTAACATAATATCTACAACACGGACTACACCATCGTTACCTGGAAACAACTTTACAATACGACCCATAGGCCATCTACACGGAGGACTATCCTCGTCCTTTACCAATACTAATTTGCCCACAACTGGCACCCGGTTTGACACCACACAAATATTAGCTTTTTGAAGAGAAACCAAATACTCATTACGCCACACAATCCAAAATCTCTCTAATAGGCTTCTCAATAAACAATAACGAGCAAGTGGGCTGCCAGTGACAACTTCGCCTCTAATTTCAGGCAACAATACTAACGAACGACCAATACACAAATGACTAGGCGAAATAAAAGACGAATCTACGGACTTACCTGTGCACAAAGAGCGAGAATTCAAAATAGCCTCAATTTAAGTCGTGAGTGTGGATAACTCCACAAATAACAAAATCTGCTTTCCTACAACTTTACGAAAATATGACTTAAAAAATTTAACGCCGCCTCCCACAATCCACCAAAATTTGGCGCGCGTTGTGGAATAAAATTCCAATTAATACCGTAGGTACACAATGTAAAAATTAACTCGTGCTAACAGTTTGTACCTTCTACACATGAGTATAATTTGCCCAAATCTGCAAAATTGTATTTAAAGCAGAAAATTCAACCTGAAACTGGGCAGCTACTTCAGTGCAGTGATCAAGTATTCCAAATATTTAATGTTATTTTGTGACAACCATCATTTATACTATCACTTCCACATTCCCCCCTCTGTTTCTACTTTCTCCTTCACATTTTTCTCGAAGGCAAAATTTACAGACTTTTGGTGCTAATGGAACAGTCTGTTGGCTAAATTTCAAGGTAAATATTGAGTCTTAACTGACTGAGTTGCAAAGGTAATACCGATTGTGGTTTCATGTAAAAGTGAAATTCAATTTCTAGGTTTCTACCCTTCCCACTTTGACGTCTTGAAGTTCTCACCTTCAATACAACACAAAGTAAACGTTTTAGCATGAAGTAGCCACACAATATTTTAGGTTTGAATCAGTCTTTATGTTTTAAAGCAAAAAGTTCACCACTTATAAAGAAAGCGAAATAAAAATTGTAGAGAAAAAAAGAAATAACAATTATTCCGCATTTTTTTGAATACAGAAAAGCAAAACTTTTCGATGAATCCTAACATTTGGTCGAAATGAATTCATAAAAAATAGGAAGTATAGATGAAGAAAAACTTGAAACTGAATAAATGTGTTTTTTAATTTAAGTAAACTTGATAATATGTAGATAGCTTCAGAGATTATAAATAAAAAACGTTCAAAATTAATCATTTTTATTGTTGTAATATTATTTTCAAGTTAAATATTGTCACTATTCAAAATGTGAAACTTTTATTTTGAAAAATTCATTATTTCTAAACAGGTTTTTAAACGAAGAAAAAAAAAAAAAAAAAAAAAAACTGCTATAATATTTTTGAGGTTTGTAAACGTTTACTGAAAGATATTCCAGAGAAACTGGGTACTCCGTTCAGAAATGTAATTTTATTCAACTCGAGTAGCGCACGCTTTGAACAATAGGTAAAGAAACTTTTTTCATTACAAAAAGTATAAATATACGCGCGCATCCAAACGTGAAGGAAATTCGATTAACTGGGAATGTTGGATTTTTACTGTCTGCGAAATGGTGAAGGCAAACACTAACTTATAGATAAGTTACTTTTTAAAATATGTGATTTTGAAACAAAAAAAAAAGCTTTACACTTCACGAGTGGACGCTCGTGTACGTATATTTGGAACCTACCCCACCTACTCCTATTGTTGGTAAGTACTGAACAAAAACAAAAAATTATTGTGAAAATTATTAACTGCTGTTTATGGCCGAACAATGGAATCCGCGTTTCTGTGCAACATAAGCAGTCCTCTAGTAGGTGCTAAAACAAGAATTACGATTGTTATTCATACGTCTTACAATATCGTATCTGTTGGTGTGTAAGTGTGTGATTGTGTGTGTGTGTATGTGTGTGTGTGCGCGCGCGCGAGCATCACGCACGCTCACAGCTACACTATTATGTTTACACATCAATCCTTCGTGAGTCCCCATTGGAACTTGCAGCTTTTTTCTTTCTAATTTGTTCAAAATTTAATAAAATTTAAAATAAACAATAAGCTAGAATTTCGGAAAAAGCATCGTTATGTCTGTGCTTCCCGAATAGAACTGACTTCCAAATATTTTCTGATCTCCCCTCTCTCATTTTTGTGTAGGTCTTCGAATAAAATTTACATATTAAAATTTATCCTGTATTAAGACTCAGGCTTTGGAGGTAGGTTCGTTTTTCATTTCTTTATCCCAGAAAAATTTTGACATTATTTGCTAAAATTCATATACTGAGGTCAAAACGATTCTACGAAAATACTAATGAATTAGAAGAAATGCCTCAAATGTCGCATTACATTGGAAGAGGCGTTTTCGCTGTAATAATGCTTTTTCTCTCCAAGAGCACGCATTTTCATGCGGAAAAGGTGGTTTCACAGGTAAAATACGTTTTCACTGAGAACATGAATTTTCACCATGAACACACATTTTCACCAAGAAACATTTTAACAGAGAACACGCGACTCACCTGGTATACATACATAGATACTTAGATAGTTAATGTGGCATATTGTTTGCAATGTAGTGGACTTTTTGGTCAACCACATTACCAGCCCCCGTTTTTGTCTCGAATAAATGAATTAAGGAGGCAAACTATACAAAATCGAATACTCGCCATCTCTTAAGTTGATACTCCTCCTTAGCTCCCAAAGATACTTTAAACCATACTTCATAATTTTTTTTCGTGATAAGAATTATCCCTCAATGAAATTTAAATACTATGTACATGCAATACCTAATGGTTTTTTCGCTGAAGTACAGGAGCACAGGACCTTGTGAGCTACCTTAAGAAAACTAAACATCCATACTTTAATGTTATACCTAGTCGAAAAATAATTTTATTACTTACACAATAGAAACCATTCATCTTTTTTAGAAATCAACGCTATACTTTTTAAATTTTCAAATATAAAAAATTTTCTACACACACAGGGTGTCCCCTCAGAAACCCTCTGAACTTGAACAGTCGGTAGCACAATTATTTAAAACAAATAAAACGTATCCACTAAACACGTGTTCTGTTTTCAGTGATTAAAGAGCTACAGGTATAGCTTACTAAAATCTTGACAATGAAAAATTGATTTTATCATATTGCACATGGAGACCCATAGTAGGTACTCATCATGAAGAATGAAAAAGGTCCACTTCACTTAAACTCCTTCCTTATTAACTTTATACAGCCAATTTGAAGCATTAGTACAACTTTGCAATGCCCTTGTAACTTCACTCTGCTAGATAAGGCAAAAAAGTAAAGAGCACCTTTTTCGGTCGTCACTGTAAGTACATATCTACTAATGATCCACCAAATCACATAACAATGTTAAAAAAAAGTTCTCAATGTCCAGCTTTCAGTATACCTAGTTCTTTGACCCTTGAGAGTATGACACATATTTATTGAACATTTTTCGTTTGTTTCAAGGAATGATGTTTACTTTTGAAAGTGCAGTGCACTACCCAGAGAACACGCTCAGTATATGGTTTATGACACACACAAAATTTGGTGCACCAAACTGATGTATACTACAGTTAAATTATTCGTAAAATGTTGCTCGGAGAGTTACATAATTTTGCAAAATTAATTCATCTATTTGGTATACATTTTATAACTTACTGCGCTACAAAGCTAAACGTGCATAAAACATAGCAGTAACCGTCTTAAGACAATTATTTCCGAAAACTCCTTCTCTTCGTTATTTTCACTTTGATTCACTGGACACTTGAGAAACTGTGATTTTGTGAACCATCAATTTGTTTTATGCCGAGTCGAGTCACCACTGATGACAATTCCATTATCAATTTCCAAATAGCACTGATGATACATACTCTACTCCTTGGCAAATGAAGTGAGGATGCCAGCCTGCCTTATTGATTTTCCAATCAAACTCGTTATAAGAAACAGATACTTGAAAGTTTTGAAAAGTAAACGTACAATATTGAACAAGACACTATTTAACTGCACTTATAAGATTCTTGGGAAGAAGTATACTCCTTGGGAATGCTTTTCTGACAAGGACCTCTAAAAACCCACACCGTGGAAGCCTAGTCAGTTATCCTCGGAATCCTACAGAACATTTTATACATAGTAAGAAGATTAGGTGATTCGCACATTTTTCATAGACGCAATAGTTTTGGAGTTGAAAGATGTCCAATTTTTTATTGCCCAATGTCTTGTTTTTTAGGGGGCTGTAAAAGGGGGTAACATCAATGTAACGGTATAATTGTTACAAAAAGTACACGACACATATATTATTTTCTTATAGTGTATATTTTAAAATGTGTACATGAATATATATGGTGTATTGTAATGTACAAGAGAAGATGTTGGTTGAATATTAGTAAGTTATTAAGTGATTAGGCTTAGATCTAAGGGTATGGATTCGAATGAAATATACATTGGTGTTGTGGGAGATATACAATGTGATTGGTTGATATAATCTACGTAATTTAGAGTGAACCAATAGAATAACATGCTTATGACATAAAATGGGTGTAGTTATAAATTTAAGAGGAATTAGGAATATTGCAGAGTTGTATTTTGTGTTCATGGAATAGATGACATCATTATGTTTAGTAAGAGAATATTGTATTAGCTGGAAAAGGTGATGTCATGATGCAAGTCTTGACAAGTCTTACTGACGTCATTTTAGACAGGATGTAAGAATGAAGTTATATACAAAATGGAGATAGAAGAATAATTGTTAGTAGAATACGAAATATATAGTAGAATAGGAAATGATACGAAATTATCATTACAATCAACTTGGCGGGCCGAAACGTTTATGTTTCATGATGTCCAATATCGAAAACATAAACTCCACATAATACTTCTCGAAAATTTCTCGAGAAAACTTTTCTTTTTTTAAGTCAACAGATAATATGGCGACCTAAAAGTGAAAAAGTGAATTACTCTCAATGAAAACAATATCGACGTTAGAATAAAAAGGAGCAAGATATACTCCCATTTCGACATAGACGAATGAATACAGACAATAAGAAAAAAGTCCGCCACTTTACCCCCGCCATTTTCCATATACGCTTACATAAATTTCAGTTAATATTGCCAAAAGTTTCCACGGGTTATGAGACGAAAATCGAACCCACTCTCGTCCAGGAGTTTTGACATCAGATCAATAATTTTAATGCGTAGATTTTCTTCGAAAACCTACATAAAAAGGAAACGAATAAAGAAAAGAAGGGAGCACGTAATCCAAATATTAAAATAAATAACGAAAATACATCAATTAGTCACGTTTAACTGTAGTCTGTGTGGAAATAACGTGACAAATTTTTCCGAATTACTATAATGTTAAATAGTTTTTCCAATTTTACGTTGTCGAATCGTCATTTTAAAATAGGTCTGAAAACGCGACTACAATTTGCAATATTATATAATACCTACTGTATAGATTTTTCGTGGAGGAAAGTTAGAAAAAAATAAAAGCGACACCATTTTTTTTGTTTTTTTTTCTCGCAACTTTTGGCGGTTTTTTGTGCAGGACGACCTCCCCGAGGGTCTTGCAAAACGATCAACTGTACACGTGAACGGTCGAGTACGCAATAAATTGCGCGGTTAGAGGAAAGTTATTTTTCCACGAAAGGGCAAGTAGGCACCTACGTGTATTAGTCGATAAATCAACCACACCAACTTTTGTCGTAGGCGTTTTAAACTTTTTTTCGTACTTTTTTTCAATAAAATTTTATAAATAATGCAGGTCGAACATTTTTCCAAAAAAAAAAAAAAAAAAAAAAAACGAAAGTGGAGACACGCAACTCGACGTTTGTGAAATTTTCGAAAACGTTTCGCACGTAATTCCTGTAACGTTACCAACATCCCTTCAAAAATGTTCTCATTCGACCATAATAGATGTGGACAAATTTAAGCTGTTTTTGGTAGATGAAAAAAAAAAAAAAAAAAATTGAATCAGTTTTACGAAAATTTTTGATTTATGTCCGTCTGCTCGGTTTCACCGCTGAAATACTTACGTACATAATTTTTACGGAATCAGCTGGCGCCAAAATTTCCATCACAAAATGACGGTTAAACTCGGTTTCGGTCTTTTTGGCAGTGCCACATATACGCACGAAAAATTCGATCCCACGCTGATGAAAAACCATTTGTCGGCTATGGCCTCCCTTTCCTTTCGAACTGGCATCAAGTTTATGGGTGTTTTTTTTTTTTTTTTTGTCTTTCTGCGGTGTAACATATTGTGGTTACGGGCCCGCGATTTTCACTTACTTATTGTACACTTGGGGGTGAACGTCGACGACTGCCTGCTGGTTGGTGTATTAGACGTTTTGTTGCGAATTTTTTACACATAATGTCCGAAATTCACCTGTTCGTCGTACCGGTCGACATTTTGGCACAGCATCGAGGACATCCGTGATTTTGAAGTGCGCTTCTTAATGCGCTGTACACCAGGTGTAGTTTGTTGTGCGATACCTGGTATTCGAGTGCAGTGATTGGCATTTTGTAGTTATTCGGGCTAATTTAGACGTTTTGTTTAGAACTAACCTAAATTAACTTCTGTAAAAGTTCAAAAAAAAAAAAAAGAAAAATAGACTCACAGTTGAATTTTTTTATTTTTTTTCTTCTAACTACTAACTGGAGCTACATTTTACGGTGGCATTTGAGCGTGTCGAGTACCTACTCGTCTTCCAAAAAACGTATAGCTATTTGGCCTTTATGTCGCAGTCGATTTCCAAAATCAGCCTTTTCCAGTATGCCCAGGCACATTACTATTTTGCGGTCAAAGGCTATAATGAATCCGCATTATAGCTTTTGACCGAATGAAAATGGGCATTATATACTATAATGCGCATCACTCTCTGGCATTTTCTATAAGTATAGAATTTGGCCATGTTTTATCAATACTATTCGTTAGTCAAAGTTAATAATCGTGTACTAATAGTGAAATCATTAATAAATATAATATGGAAAAATTTCGGGCATTTATTCAAGCTTTTTTTTTTTTTTTTTTTTTTTAATTACAATAAATTCTCATATATAAGTAGTATATTAGCGAAGAAATTAAAACTTTTGTAATTTATCCGAATAAAAATAGTTTCTTGTTCTCATTTAACTGGACTATAAAATAGGTAGCAAGCTACAAAGGCATTCGAATATCCTTATGCTATATGATCGGTGCTCGTAAAATACTACAAAACTGTAAATTGAAAGTTTAAAAGCTTGAATCCGTTATGGAAGTTGCTCGGTACATGCACATGATTGATATTCGTATTACTTTCAATTCTCTTATACTTTGTTTTTTACAGTCTGTTCTTGTGTTGTGAATTCGGTCGAAAGTACGGGTTTGCATTCCATCTTTTCTCACGTGAATTATGGTAGGGATGGTGAAACATTCCCAAAAGTGAGTCGCTGGTAAACTGACATGAAAACACTTTTTTCATAAAGTAATGTCGACACATTCCTATTTGCGTTGCTTCGCTCTTTTCTTAGTGAAAAATAAAATCGAATCAAAGAGAAATTGCACAGTAGATACGTGAATCTGATATTATATGCTCAATTTCTATTCCATTTGTAACTCTCAAACTCGGTTGAAGAGGGGATATATGAGGTCTGTACAAGAAGTACGTAGACTGATTTTTTTTCTCTTCTTACGGCAACACTGACACCACAAATACAAAGGGCGTGTATTTTCCAATATATTCCTGACCTACCACAATTTTTTCAAGCTTTTCAAGATATCAGGTTCCAAGTTTATAGTACTTACTTCAGTTAATTTTTTAAATGATGTCACAATTCATGAAAAATATGAAATGAAACAAAAATTAACAACACAAATTACTAAACTAATCAAATAAATCTGGGTCCGAAATCCTTGAAATATTACCCTGGATGTATGAAGAAGTTATCTTACAACAATTGACCTTTTCCAAGTTAATAAAAAGGTTGAGGGAGGGGTGAGAGTTAACAGACTAAGAAACAAAAAGTAGGGATCCCCCTTATTGTTCTCCACCCATAATTTTAATGCAGCACACAAATTAATGATGGAAGATAGCCAAATAAATACCTGCCTGGTTGTTGAATGGCTGAATATTAGAAGTGGAAACGTACATTTGAATTCCTTAAAAAACTTGGACAATATGAAGAGTGTGAGTAAAGATTGTTTTCAAAAAGCTCTCTTGGTAGCAGGAACAGAATTGTATGCAGTGTTGCCAAACATTGTTATGACTTGAAACCCTTCAAATCTGTCAAACCTGACAAAGTGTGACCACTAACTATTCACCCAAATCAAAATCCATTATGTAGTTACTATCTGAGAGGTGTAAGGATGATTCAGAGTATGGTGACCTTGAAAATAAAGGATCTAAAAAGAAGGGGTTAGAGACACTGTTTTAAATGGTGAATTTCAAGGGGAGTACTTTGAAAGGGGATCATATTCATTTGTGAAAAAAAAAAATAGAATTTATGATTTCATAGACTCAGTCTACGTACTTTTTGTACAAACCTCGTATTATGCAGGCATATGTAGTGAAAAAAATTTGGTTTCATTTTTGCATTAGCAGGTACTTAGTTATTGCAATGTACAACTAAGGGGATGACTTGAATGAACTGGAAACTTCTGAATAGAATTTTAAAAATTTATTTGAAAATAAAAAACGTCAAAAAATTTTTATTTGACCGAAATTGTATTGTTCCCTCGTTATTAAAAATTTAATTCCTTAAATAATTATTGAAATATTTAGTAGGTTGTTGCCTGATGTAGAATGAATCAACTGAAAGGAACAATATGAAGTGTACCTATATTGTACGTTGCTTTTGGATGTGAATATCGCTTTCATCTTTTTTTTTATCAATTATTTTTACCAATTTTTAGTATAGTTATTGTAATTTTAAATTCAAAATTTTGCTGCATAAGACCATAAACGGATGGGAGGAGTGAAAATTTTGAGGCAAATTACAAAGATCATTCAATTACTAATGAAATTTTTTCATTACCTTCTCCCTCATACTGTCACGATAATATACGTATCATTGTGACGTATTTATGCCAAGTTATATTCCATAAAATATTAAAAGTACAACCAAATATTCACCTATTCCTAAAAAGCACATTCTCAAACACTCAATACTTATTCCCACAATTTCAAACAATGTTCTCACTATTCCTAAATTCCTAGAAAACATATTTTTATCCACAAAATACTCTCACATATACTTTGTTATCCTATATCAGCAATTTCTTCAGTACACATTTTTTGACAATAGGTCTCTCTAAACTATTCTCACAAATTATGTGTAATTGCAAAGTCATCACATTCTTATTCCTTGAGTATTATTTCCTTCCTTTCCCTTCAACACAAATCACCTATAACTCTGACCTAATAAAAGTTAATGCTTTGGTGGTTGTACTTCAATCTCATTTTGTACTTTAATCAGTAATCACACATTTATAAATTGTACTTATATTTTCATGTGGTTTATTTTTGTAATACACAATCTTGTACTTTGTGTTGAATATTTTATTTGAACGATATATCCACCACAATATTATCATTACATATACCGACAAATGTACTGATAAAAATGAGAATTTTACTCTCATAAATACTTTCAGTTTTTTTCTCAAAATAAACTACTTACATTATCATTCAATACTTATTATTAAAATAAACATGGCTGATTGAGAAAAAGACTCTTTAAATGATCACTCATACAGAATTGGAGTGTGACAATAATTATGAATAGCATAGCCAAGCTACTTACACTGTGTTACAGGCAGAGTATGAAATTCAGGCATTGCATGAAATGCCTAGAAATTTTATGAAAATTGTGAAAACGGTGAAAAATTATACAATTGGTCTGATTATTTCATACAGTTATCACCTGGCAACAGTTAGACAGAGTGTAAAATGATAGGAAATAATAGTAGGTACTGGACACATGCAACGAATAAGTCTTTATAACAGGATAAACATACCACATAAGGGTATATTACTTTAAAATAGTTTGTAAATTTGAGAAATCACTCCATATTAAAATTTATGGAGGAATCAGGATCAATGGTTCTTGACGTTATTGTTTATAACAGCAAAAAGTCTATGAAACCAATTTTTGATTTTACATGAATTTTTTTGTCCTGTGGCATAAAATAATGACTCTACAAAAGGTGTTTGTGGAATACCTTGTTGTGAGAGATATTCTCATCATAAGGAAATTCTACAGAATTTAAGCGTGTTCAGCCACTTCGTACACAAGTACAGGTAAGCCAAAAACCAAGGCAAACACTGGCAATTTTAGAGCCAGTTTGGGTGGTTTATATACGGCTTATTTACATTCACACAAACACATGTACATAAGATAATACGTACGTCGGTGAGAACGGCCAGGTCACATCATCCCCTATCGAGATAAGAGATGGTTGGCTGGTTCGTGTACGGGTTGTGACATTGTCTTATTGTGTCACGACTCAGTACTCGTACATTACCTGAATGTATTTGCAGGTAATTATGATCGAACGTAATTTGTGTGTTTTACGTCATATAGACGAATAATTTGCCTGCCCTTTGGGGCGGCAACTGTCGTCGAGGGGTCCGAGCCCCTACACCTCATACAGGAGAGTCCTCACAGTGTTGTCAAAATGAGGTACCCCCTTTCCTAATATTGAGGTACATATATTATAATTTATATACTCCATACATCTAATATGGATTTCCTGAAAATTTACAAAAAATATAAAAATTAGAGTTATAAAAATTACTTATTCTGTCTTGCAAAGGTGACAAATGCAACTTAAGCTTACAACATTCTGATTCCTTTATTTGTTGTTTTGAACATAAATAATTGGTATTAGGTATTAGGTCCATCCTCTCAATTTTGATGTGATGAAAATAAAAAATTCCTAAAATTTAATGTATCAACTTATAGGATTGACGATACTTGGAAATGGCAGTCAAATGTTCAAATTTTCTGTTGATATTATTCATATTTAAAAATATCAATTAGTACTCTAACCAGAAGTTATGAAAAATTTCAAAAAATTTAAGAGAAGAGTGATAAAAATTAAAAAGAGAAAAAACTCATTTTAGGTATGTTTTTTCAACTTTTTTTTGGATTGGTACAACAGAACAGTCTTACTAACTATTCTCAGTTTTTTTCAACAGACTGTGTTAATAGTGTAAAAATAATCAATGGTAGATACCACATATTTTGTACATACCCCGTAATTGGTACATTTACAAGTGAGGTGAAATGATCAGGTACTATTTGTATCAATAATAGTTATTGGCTTCTTGCCACTCTCTTAGTCTCTTCAAACTATATCTTTCCTGAATTTCATACATTAATTTTTACATTGAAAATAATTTGTGTCGTACCTTCCATTTTGGAGAACATTTGTTACAGGTAGGCACTCATTAAAATGACAACTGATAAAAATATAACCACCATTTTATCTAGTAGCAGTGGCTCAGTATATGTAATTTCTGTCAGTTCAGACCAGAACACAGTTTCGAAATTTCATCCTTTGCCTAACTTGAGAAGCATTTTATAAAATATCTGATTTCACACTTCTCCTGTAACACATATACGTATATATATATATATACATATATAGGTGTATTTTTCTTCATCCAAACTACCTAATATTATTGAAAACTGTATTTTAAAGTTCAGTGCTCTTTTTCTGTCGGTATAGGACTACACAGCAGATTATTACGTACTTTGGTCACTTTTTTATCGAACATATATTTATAAGAAAATTCTGAAGAGCACTTTGCGAAAACTTAATAATTGATTGCAAAAATTTAAGACAATTTTGGAGAATAAATTATGCAAAATTTTAAACTATAACTACCTACCTATCACAAAACAAATGAAATAATAACTTACCACTTTGAATTGGTAATTAATTATTATAATCTTCTTCGCATCATTTTGCACCTAAGTTTTAGCAACGATTTCGGTTACAAAGTTTCAGTTCACCATCTTCGATAATTTTGTAGGAAAGGTATGTACATGCGTAGGTAACTTTTAATATTTTAAATTATTTCTACTTTAGAAATGAGAAAAAATTCGACCATTATTAAATTAAGTCAAAAATTTTGTCCTTCGTGAAGGTATTTTGAATTTCTTAGATTTATTTATTTTTTATTTTAATATGAATATTTACGATCGATGTAGCCCATAGGCAATAAGTAGTTACTTCTTGCATTAAAATTTGTATCTGCTTGATGAATTACGATTCGGTAGTATTACTAAACACTGTTTAAGTGACATAATAATCTTATTTTGTCACTCGTATCATCGCACTTTATGTAGACTTTCTTAGGAATTGAATGACTTAATGGTTAGGCTGTATTTTCTTCACTGAAATTTTTTGTACAAATGTCATTTTTCGAATAAATTATTAAGGAAGTTTTTTAATTTTAATGTCCGTTATACATGCTCAAAATATTTCATTCCAATGTAAACATCCGTCTTATTTATAAAATACCAATTTTAAGCAATTTGAAAATATATTATTTTATTTGTGTAATTTCTAGAAATTATCAACAGACAAAAATAATGATTAGGTATTTTTGTTCTTTTTGTTTAAATGGAGTTTTACCTATCCTTGTGAACAGAATTTCTACTAGGAAGATATAAGATACAAAAAAATAAGTTTAAAAATAATAATTTTCCAGAAATAAAACTCACTTCAAAAAAGGAAAAAAAAACAATAAAAAATTCGGTAAAAAGATTAAAAAAGTATTATTTTTGAAATTTCTCCACCAACATCCAGGTCTAGAGATTATAATTATTGAAATCAACGTTCTTTTCATTTACCATGTAGGCTTTATTCGTCAATTTCGTCGAATTTTATCTCAAAAATTTTTAATTCACGTCAACTTCAATAATTCCAGTCCCTAAACATCGATCTTGTTCGGGAAATTTTAAAATGAATTTTTTTCTCTTTTTAGCCCATTTCTTGTTTTTTTTTTCTTTTCTTTTTTACAAAATTATTAATCTACCGCACTTTAATTCTCTATCTATTATTTCATTTTAATTCCAGTATATCTTACTGGAAAGATTTTCAAAAAATTATTTTTCTCTTTTTAGAGAATTTTTTTTTTTTTTGAAACTGGTTAGTTCTTTTTATAAAACAGTTATTATTTAGTGGTACAAGTGCAAAAAGTAGGTGATTTTGATACCAGTGTAAAGTTTGAAAAACAAGCAGAAGGCAAGTGCTACAAATCGTAAGAGAATCAATCACCAACTTTGAACGCGAGCCACTCACTATTTTTTGTGTCACCCCTACCCTCAAAAAGATAAAAATATAAAGTAAAAAAAAAAAAGAAAAAAAGGCCCATATTTGGTTGTTTTATAGCCAAATACCTAATAGTAAATAATTTTATTTATTTTTTAACTAAACAATCTTCCCACCTTCACCTCTCCAACGCCAGAAAAAATTCCTCAAAAAATATTTTTTAGAACTAAATAGTTATTTAATTATTTTACTTTAGAAAAAACAAAAAACTGAGAAAGTAGTCAAGCAGAGTAGAAAAGTGATCTAGCCATGCGAGAAAGCCGAATCAAAAGTACACAAGTGCCCAACTATATTTTTTCACTTATTGAAATTCGCTACTTTTTGTTCAGTTAAGGAGCAATACCGGGTTCACCGAGCTTTACTCGGATGTGGAAATAAGAAAAATTTTGTTAATTTAATTTAATCTGGGGAATTTTATAAATATATTTTTATTATATACCTCGATTCTCGAAAATAAAATTATATATCGTAACTATAAATTTATTACTTCATTAGTCATAAATCATAATAATCATACGCAGCCTAGGTCTACCAAAATTGGCTAATAAAACCTTACCTATCCGTTAATTTTAGCCAGGTGAATTTTTCATCGTTTGTTATTATCACTTACTACGCTGATGGATAAATTGAGATGCTCATATTTCTGTTCAGCGAAATCGTTTTTTCATACCCAAAAACCTCTTTCCCATTAATTTCAATAACATTGTTGGTCTAGTTCATCAGAACATGGTTATATACATACATACATACCCACATATATACATACATACATACATATATACATACAATTATTGCCCGTATTGTAGTTAAGGATTAAAAAACCTGTTTTTCGGGTGGAAGCTGTAAAAAGTTTTTTTCAATAATTTTTCCTTTCCAACGTTAGTAGACAATACTAGGTACTTCAAAAGTTTTTTATTTTAAGGTAACTCAAAAACTATCTCATCAATTCTAAAAATACTTAAATGGGACCATTATATGGAATAACTCTCTATCATTAAAAAATTTTCATCAAAATTGGTACCCAGGTTGAGAAGTTGTGCTGGAATAAACAAAAAAAAAAACCTAGCTCCGTTAGAAAAAGTAGGTTTTCGAAAATGATAAAATTAGGTAGTCATTAAGAAGTTATTAATAGATCATAATAAATATTTATTCAGAATTACCTTCCTTTTGGTCCAAAATTAGGCATTTTATACCCCAAAAAAAAACGAAAATAGTCTTACCTGATGTACCATACGATCGATCTGCACCAAAATTCGTAGCAAGTCATAATAAATTACTGTAATTATTTTTTTCAAATTTTGTTGCTATATGTCGAGAATTAAAAATTTTATAGCCAAAACAAAAACAAAAATAGCCATACTAGAAGTACCCTAAGTACGCCGATCAGCAACAAAATTAATGCGTCAGGTTCTTGGCTTCGTACTAATGTTCGTTCTAAATTTTGTGACTATCAGATAAAAATTGCAATCTGTGCCATGGTAACAAAAAATTGGTATATATATATATATATATGTTACCGTCAATACTATTTATTCCTAACCCCTTTTGGCAATAATAGTTTCGACTAGTCCGAACTATAATACTGACAGATGTTTTATTACATTCTCAATCAATACCAGAATTGACTATAATATAAACTAGACAATATCAATCTTCACTGGTCAATATTAATATTGACTTAAAATGATTAATGTAAAAAGTAGATCTTAGTTAAAACCAGTTCTTATTAATTACACGAATTTATGGAAGAAATGATGGAGGCTTTGCCCCCAAACACGCCTTTTTTAAATTTTCAAATTTTTTTAACACATCTTACCTTTACACTCTCAGTACAATAAAGGCATAGAAAAGAAAATTCATTACCACCCACTATATGATAAAAGCAGCCATATGTCCAAAATTATTTCAAAAGAATTAAAAAATTAAAAAAATCACAACAAAAATAGAGTCATTTGAAATACCTAATAATTTTAATTTTTTTTTTTTAAATAATTTCGGACGCATGCCCAGGCTTTTATCATGTAGTGGTCATTAGATAAAGTGGGTTGTTTAAAAAAAAATTTTGGTAAAAGAGTTGATAAAAAAAAATTGGAAAAAAAGGTTCTACACATTCGTATAATGATTAAGAAATTATTTTGACACCTCACCAAACCACCCACTGTAGAATAAAAGAATAGGCATGGGTCAGAAATTATTATTTTTGAATTAAAAATTTTTCTGAAAATAACAAAAACAGGCCATATGAGATAATAATCAACAATAAATTGATAAGATTGAAATTTGTATTTATTTTTCTATAATTTTAACCGAAGTAATATTTTTTTCAGTAAGGCAATACTAGTCAAAAATAGTACTAACAAAACGGATTAGGAATAAATAGTATTGACCTGTCAAAATTAGTTTTGACTAAAATCAGGCTTTGACGGTAACATATACATACATATACTGTATATATAAACATACACACACACACACGAATTTGAGTTATTAGTGCCAAAATATTCCTTGAGTTATGAAACAAAAAACGTACTCATCCCCACCATCAGGTCGTTACATGACACCAAGATTAATAAGCATATTCTCAATAGAAAACCTGCTTAAAAATAGTGGTGTATATACAGTATACGGTTCGAATTGATAACCTCCTTCTTTGTTGAAGTCGGTTAAAAATAGGCCTACCTGTTACTTTTATCTTCGCAAATGTTTCAACAATTTCCGGGAAAATAATTTGCACATAATTTTATCCACTAGACATGTTGACAGTTCAATATTTCAGTTCCTCGAATCGATTCGACTGAAAACTGTTTTTTTTTGTATGTGTTTTTTTTTTTTTTTATAATTTTATATAATTCAACAACGACACAGCCTCAAACGGAAAACTTTTTCCAGGAATTTCACTCGTTCATACCTACATGCTCAGTTTACTTTAGTAATGGTGAGTGGCGGGAAACTTGGTATTAAAATCGATGGGGATGTTCATAAATTTCCTTCGGTACGCTGAATAACATTCACAATACAAAAGAAGTGAAAAAAAAAAAAAAAAAAAAAAACAGAAATAGATATAACTTTTTAGAAGAGTCAGTTGTCAATAAGTAGGCTACTGACTACTGTTTTTAGTTGTTCCCGAATTAATGAAGAAAAGCGAGGGTGGCTTATTGGATTTAGTTTTGTGTTCTCAAGATTTTATGGAGAACAAAAACAATCGGGTATGGTAATAATAGACCTAGGCACTTGAATGGTCGTTAATTAGTACCCAAGCATTTTTGAAATGAATATTAAGGAGTGAGACGTAGGTTTTGGAAAACTATAGGGGCCGTCAGTGTTATCTTCACATTTTTTCTCTCATGTATTGAAAGTATATCGTGAGGGAAATTTCATCCTCCTCAAATTCCAAAAAAAGAAGCGAGTGAAAAGAGAAAAAAATGAAGGTACGACACAGTATCCGGATAAAAACTATTTTAATTTGTGTTGAAGATGAAAAACATACCAACTCCGTAAAATTATTGCCATTCCCCTGCCCCCTGAATGATGCTCGGGATCCACCACTGTAGTGAGTACAAATCCGGTATCGTGTGATTCATCTGTAAGTATAAATAATACCTACGATTATTTTGAAATTTTATCCTCTAAATACGATAATACTACATCCTATTCATCCCTTCTGTTACGTAATTATACTTGGGTAGCTGCCAAAATCAGTTTGAAACGCATCATTTCGGTACAAAGTTAGTGGCGAAGCCACGGAAAAGCCTGAGGGGGCTATTCCTGTCTAAAAAAGCAAGAAAATTACTTCGGATTGTACACACGTCATATCCTCGCTTCTTTTTTCAAATTATTAATTGAATTTAACCAGGAACGACATTGCGTATGATCCGAACTAATCTGCTTGAAGAGCAAAAAATTAGTGTAAATTAATTTGATCATCGTGAAGTTACATACTTAAATAACTATATGCGTAAGGAGGTCTTAAATGATTGTTTAACAAATAAAATAATAGAAAGCCTGCTTCCG
The DNA here is from genome assembly GCA_011428145.1 of Ericerus pela. Lineage (NCBI taxonomy): Eukaryota > Metazoa > Arthropoda > Insecta > Hemiptera > Coccidae > Ericerus > Ericerus pela. The sequence goes on from WOFM01000033.1 coordinate 1,535,956, forward strand.
ATTAGCTTCTTTGCCACATCTAGAACTGCAGTTAGAGGAGCTTATGACGTCAAAATTTTGTATTTAGAAATTTCAGAAGCTGGAGAGGATAATGACGTCATAATTTCGGACTCAAATAGCATGGCACAAATGAAAGTTTTGTATGGTTGCCTAAAAAATAATAGTACATTACGCAACATGGGAGGAAAAAGAGAAATTGTCAACAAGTGCGAAGTTTGCAAGCACGAGCTGTAGGCGAGTGCTGTAACCACACAAGTTGCTAATTTCTTACTCCAGCCAAGTTGCATACGATACTTTATTAACCAAGCGAATGAAAACTTTTGAATTTAAAAAAACAAAAAACGGCCTTTAAATCTTTGTTTTTAATAATCTCGAGTCACTCGTACACATGCTCCGGTCACGATTGTTATGAAAACCCGCTCTTATGATGATATATACGCGATGAACAGTTAATAATGTAATATTTTTCTCCCTTAGGAGATAAAGTAACTACTTTATTCTCGAAGATAATGTTAACAAGATAATAAACTGCTATTTTTCGTTCGCCTTATTAATAATAGTATATTTTGCTACATGAGTGCGAAGTAAGCAATCCTCGTCATGTTTGAGTTTGCAGCTGAAGCTGGAGATGAGTGCTACAAACATCGAATGAGTGGGGGGAGCTCACTTTGCGCTCATGTTTCAAACTCTATTTTTCCCAACCAAGAAGTTGGTAAACGCATCTGATTGATTAATGGGCTGAGCAATAAATTTAGTAGCAGGAGCAAACACTGATTTTGCTCCCTCTGTCCAAATTTGATTATGGATCTCGAATTCATAATTTTTTACTTCGAAAAGAAGCACAAAATCACCTACTTTGCTGCTTGTGTTGGGAAAAATAAATTTATTTATTTATTTATTTATTTATTTATCTATTTATTTTGAGAGTAGTCTCGTCAGGAAATAAAATTATTAGATAATAGCCGTAAGGCATAGAAGGAAAAAAAAGAAATAAGTATATAAAAGAGAAGAAAAATCGCTTTTTAATTCTTTTTATATAGTTAAAAGGAAAAAGTTACGTCATAATTTTGGACTTAAATTCTTGTTATATAAAGGCGAAAAAAATTTAAAAAAAAAAGGTACAAGGGAAGTGAAACATGGAAAAGTAACACGAAAAATAGTCACGAAAAAAAAATTTGACTCTCAGGGATGAGGTATGTACGTGTTAAAAATAATAATTCCTTCTCGCTGGGTTCCCTAGAAAATTGGCAAGAAAAATTTAAACTAAATATGCCAGATGATAAATTGGTAGCATATCTAAGCCAAAAAAGGCGTTTTCTCACTGTATGGCTAAGTAGTTAATTCTGAACTTGATGAAAACTGCCAAACTGATTTTCAAGTTTGATAAGAATCGGTCAAGGTCGAACGGTGTAATTATGAGGGCTAATGAAAGTTCCATCAAAAGGTGTTAAGATGTAATTATCATTCAATAGAGCTAAAGCGGTGCAGGTACGTGGGTAGCTTTGAATATATCCACTGCTTTTGAGCGATTCTGCCGTAGGAGCTAAAGTAATTTCTCATTCGACCGAAATTTCCTGGCGTAGGTATGGTAAAAGTCATAAATTTTATTTATATAATCAGAAATGAAAGCTTTTGTGGTGGCACGAAGGAATAGGAATTCCGTTTCAAAAGGTTTGATAGCAGATTTTTATTGAAAACATTCCGAAAAGGTTACATCGAGTTGGACGAAAATTGTATAACGACGTCTGTTTTAAGATTAGAAGAATATTGTTTTTATTAAGAAAAAAGAGATGATTGATGAATTTTTAAAACCTACTTTTCTAACGTAGCTTGCTGCGTTAGAGTTTTCAAGGTAGACTTGCGATACCAAATAAAAGTACCCATTTTATCGTACAAACAAAAACAAAGAATAGCTAATTACGATAGGTAGACTATGAGAAAATTGAAGAGAGAAATTTGGAAATATCAAAAATTTCAATTCTAGCTATGCTCTAATTGGTTGGACGAATAATGAGCACGAGAATTCGCCTCCTTATCACGATGTGTAACCAACAAGACGTTGTATCAAAGGAAAAAGCAATATATCAATAAAAAAATACTCGTATATTCTGTCAAAGACCTTTCACTTCCCTTCGTTATTAAATTAAAAGCACCATCACTCTTCAATACATTTAGAAAAATTCACATCTCTACTCGTACTCGTAATATAGTTTATATAAAAATGACGCTCCATAACTGTGACAATTCATTTGATCTTCTAAAATCTTAGATCATTCGATACCCACTCTCATTATTTTCATAAATAAAATTACTAATACCAAAATATATTATTTTAAATTTTATTTACTCCTAACCTTGATACTCCTTTAAGTAGGTAAGCCTATAACATAACCATATTTGATGAGAAATCTTTTGCATAAACGTAACTTGTATAGTCCCTCCTTTTTATTCCATAAATCAGTTTAATTTTTCTACGCATTACAGCAGTTTTTGAGGATTTTTCGTCCCTCGTAGGTGGCACTAAATGCAGAAATATTACATCGAAGAAAGTTACTCGTAATTGAGAAATTCTTTAATAATTTTTTATTCGGTATAAAATTCTACTCTTGGTGCGTACAGTATGCGTCTACCAATTTGCAATACTTCACTCTAGTTCGCTTAAAAGCCAAAATTTGCACACTACGATAGTTGACCTTCATGAAGAACAGTCAATGCGTTTACAATTTATGTCTTGTAGAACTGAATGGTGGTTATGGTTTTTTTGTCGTTACGCAGCAATAAAGCTCTAAATGTATTCCAACTGGCTAGATGAAAAATTATTTTTTTTTTTAATTTTAAATAAACTACATGCTCGACCTACATGTTGATCGAATTGCATACCCTATGCCCCGTAAATAATTCAAGATAGACTAAAAATAATATTTATCTTTCAAATCTGAATTGGCTTGGCCATGTAAAGTGAATAGGCATCTAATCAATACGTAACCGTAAAAATAGGCTTTGATTATGGAAATTAGTCTTATGGTTTCATTGTCTCTGTTAGCTAGCAATACGAATTATTACGATCGTTATTTATTGTCTTTAATTAAATAAGAAAAAAAAAAAAAAGACTTAAATTAATTAAAAGTTGCCTACTCGTTTCACCAATTCTGCCAACTTTCCAGCGAATGTAATTCTATCAAGCTTTCTAACTGACAGTTCGCTCAAAGTTCAAAAGCGTTCTTTGTTTTTCTTCAAAATCCTACTTTAAGGGTTGGAAAGTTTTTTTTGAATTTCTTCATCAACCACTGTGTAGTCCCGAAAAGGAAGCGGTAATGATCAGTACCAAATTTTTATTTGAATGAACGAGGACTTTCGAGTCAACAGTTTCAACAGTTGAAAGGGACAAACTTCTTGTATAACCCAAGTGAAGATAAATATTGTGAACATGATGACGTCATCATCTATTTCGCGAAAATCGTAACGTCAACATCCACCACGTAAGGTGTTGTAATAAGTATCTTGGAAGAGAGCTCTCAAGTCTGAGGTCCATTTCGACACAATGGTCGTCAAGCAGATAAATTGTATTCAATGTCCAAAAATCTTCTCTCCAGTCAAAAGGGTTTTGTAAAACTAGTCGAGAGAAGCAAAAAAGTTCTTGTGAACATGAGATGCAGGTTTTACTTTGCACGTGTCAAATTAGTTGCATATTCCCTGCTTTGTTGGCAAATTTTACAAAAGTTCTTATAACGCATGGGTGCCTAGCGTTCTGCACACACGGTACAAAGGTCGCGTGTTCGAATCCAGACGGCTAAACAATTTTGTTTACAAAATTTTTTTTAAATGAGCGTTAGGCATGATAAAATTTAAAAAAATTTATTTGAATTTAAAATACATTTAACTCCGTAAATATTGAAGATAGAACCCTGGTCAAACGTTTTTTTACGTACCTACTCGATAAGAACAATAAGATGCTATCATCAAAAATCTAATTTAAAGAATTTTTTGAACTTCCTCATTTAATTTAGCAATAAAAAACTTGAAACTTTGAGAACCTATATCTTGGAAACAACTAATTTCTAACCTCGTGATAATAAGAATTTTTTTACATTTCTTGAGGAGTTCTACCAGACCCGTTTGATTGGAGAGATTTTAGAACTCACTGTATATGATATGAAAGCAATGATAAGAACGCATAAAAATAGGCCATGTTTCAGATTTTTTGATGTTGAAATAACCCACTGAAAGCCCTTGAAAGTTGTAAATTGGAAAAGTATGTTTTTGAGAGAAATAAATTCAGTTTGAGGTTTTTTGAGAATTTTTGCATAACCTTAAAGAAATCTCCACATCGCTGCAATGTATCGCGTAGGTTACTTCCGAAAAGTACAATAATTTCTGCTTCATAAAATAATTTCATTCTCAATCTGATAGGCTAAACATATTTTACGAAGCTACAATTTTGGGTTCAAGAATGGTAAAATTGCATTTATAAAGTTACCACATTTTTGAATATGTAACGAGAATATTGGTTACAAAATAATTAAATACTCGTAAATGTTAAAAGGTTGTATTAAACAAGATATAAAACAGTGAAATACTAAATAGTAAGTTACGTAGGAATAATAATATTAATAAAGAAGAGATGGTAAAATGTACATGGTTACATGAGTTTTTATAGTTAGAAGTTTTGGGAGGAGAATATGGCGATTTCTTGGAGAGTGGAAATGGTAGTGATATGATTGGAGAGTTATGACAATACAAGTTTAGATATTGTCCAATAGGAGTTTAAGGAAATGACATAAATGGTGATTTTTGGTATTTGCAATATCTGCAGAATGGATTCATAGAAAAGAGTTGTTATGAAAAGTGTATTTATGTTTGTTTATAAACATTGAAAGTAGAATAAATGAGTCAGTAAAAGCAAGTAAAGACTTGTTTACATGACGTCAATATAATGAGAATTGTTTTAGGTGATTGATATATATGTGAAATATATATATAAGAGAGAGATATTATGAATGATACGAAATTATCATTACAGAATACGAGATCAAAACTTCTTGAGTCTTTGTGAAAACTAAAATAAATTTTCGCTAAACAAATAAGAAAAAATTCGATTAGCCTATTCATTTCAAAGATGAAGTTTAAAATTTTTCGAAAAACTGTTCTTGTATACTTACAATAGTGCTGGGGACCACCTTTTGAAATTGGGACAAAATTTTTCGAACGCCTTTATTGTGGAATGAATTTCTTGTTATTTCCCTAAGTAAGAATCATAAATGAAAGAAATTGTAAGTTTTGATTGGACGTACTCTTAGCTCTTCTAGTCTGAAGAAAGTGCATAACTCAATGTTCTTAAGCTGAGGTGCACGGATATATACCGACTGTCAAAATGACGACATAATTGCCGTCTGAAAGGAAAAATAAAAGGAACAATAGGGTACTTGTTTGTGATAGGTGTAACTGTGAAAAGTTGGTGATCACAGTACGGGTATGATGATTGCAGCACAAGCTAAAGGCGAGTGATGAAAATACAAATCACACAATTAGCAATCATCGTACTTTCCACACGTGTGGGACATAATTTTTTCTAATAGTTACTCAATAAAAACAGTTTTATCGCGACGGGGAAGAGGAGGATGTACTTTTTTGTACGAATAAGGAATACGTGAGGAGTAATGTGTAAAGTAGACGGTAGGCAAAAGTGTGCATACGCATTCAAGATGGCATGAATTTGCAAGTGCGCATGCGCATTTAAGACGGCATGAATTTTCAAGTGCTCATGCGCATTCAAGACGGCATAAATTTACAAGTGCGCATGCGCAAATCCTCATTTTTAATCGGGTGTTAAAATTTGGTTATTTTTTTACACCCTACATATACGAAAACGTCCATCTTTAAACCTATACCGTCGTATGAATAGGCATCGGGACCAATACTTGAAACCAGTTTCTTTGCTTTGTTTTTTGGTAACCAATTATGGTAAGTTGGACTCTCCAACGTGTCATTGTGGATCATTTACAGGTCCACTAGTTCGTCCTTAAAAACATATTACACGGTTACAGTTCATGCTGCGCGACAAATATAAGATGGTGAAATTTTTGACAGACTCGAGACAGCGAAACACCGTGATGAAGTGTTCTTGGAGTTTTCTTACCATTGTTTTCGAATGAGTGGGGTATACATTATTCGTGTTGTTGACGGCTCAAAATATTCAAAGTCTTTCATCAACTTATTCCGCGAAATTAAAATCACCGAATACGCTCATAAATTTACTTACCATTTCATGCGCCTCTTTTAGCTCTTTTAGCCAATGGGTGAAACGTTTAGCAAAAATGAGAAGCTGCTGCGTGCACAACACCTTTTTTTTTTTTTGTCAGTTATGCCAGCAAACACGTAAATCGTAATATACCTAACTTTCTTTGATAAATGTCATCTAATGTAGAAAAACAACGTCAGAAAAGCGTCGTTACTCGAGTTTTGTTTAGAGATTTAAATCCACACCCTACGTTATACGTATAGCGTACGAAGGAGAAGCACAAACAGAAAACAAAAATATAAAGAAAATAAAGAAAAAGGGAAACTTTTTTTAGCTCAGAAATGACTTGTACTGGTACTCCTAACATACATAGTATACACAAAATGGTTTATTTTATTTTTCACAGGCGGTGCAATTCGGCATCGTAAATAGATCCGGACAAGTCGAATGCACGGTAATACCTTCGGTAATGGATCACGCATTCGAGATATCGTCTTTGGTTTTTTTTGTCATACCAATGTGCGTCATTTCCGTGTTGTACATTATGATTGGCTTTCGACTGCGCAGCTCCAAACTGATAAAACAGGTCTCGCCGGGTAATTTCCGCACACGTCAATTCACCAAAAATCAAACTCGAGTGATTCGGATGTTAGGTGAGTATATTTTACAAAATCTCATCATTACTAAAAAAAAAAAAAAAAAAAAAAAACTAACCCAGCAGCAGCTCCGTTAGAAAAAGTACGTTTTCGAAAAATGTAAAATTAGTTAGTCACTAAAAAGTTATTGACAAATCGTAATAAATATTTGTTCAAAATTACATTCGTATTGGTCCAAAATTAGGCAATTTATATGCGAAATAAAAACGAAAATATGGTGTTACTGAGATACCATGTGACCGATCCGCATCAAAATTTATAGCAAGTTGTAATATTTGTTGCAAATTTCGTAGCTATTGATCAAAAATTGATCATTTTATAGGCAAAACAAAAACAAAAAAAGCCATACTGGAAGTACATTACAGCCAATCCATAAAAAATCAATAAATTAGGTCCTTGGTTTCGTACTAATATTCTTTCTAAATTTCATGCCTATCGGATAGAAATTTCTACCTGGACTGTGGTAACAAGAAATTGGCATATATATATATTATGGTGTCTGAAAATGAACGCACGTCCCGAGTATTGGGGTTTGAATTCACAAAAGTGAGGTATATCAAGGAGTCTCAAGAAACAATAGAGTCGAGAACCACTAGTCAGCCCAAACAGTCAAGCTACCAGCCTACCTGCAAAAGCTCTCAAGACCTACATAATATGTCGAGCAATTTCATAGAAGTGAGAAAAATAAGCAGGCCAACTCATCAGTACAATTCACATTTAATACAATAAAAGTTACTTACAGTCAAACAAGACGTAGATTTGGTCGTGCAGTTGTTAAAATTCATATTGCCACTTAGTTTTTCAATGTCCGATGAACCAACGGATTCCAATCAAATATGTTCTTCGTTGGAATCAAAAACCACTATCGGTTGAATGGGAAATGGTTTGGCTAGCAATGATCACTTTTCAATTTAGTTTTGGTAAAAACAGTTGATAAAAAGGACTTAAAATGTCAAAATCAAAACTGTAATATATCATGAACATTTAAGATATTCACAACAAATGAGAAACATTCACATCTAAAATGAGACCAACTGTTTATGGTAAAACCAAAATCATTAACAGTTAAGGAGATAAAAATATTGGTTCATTGGTAATTGAATTTCAAGTTATACACATCAGCACAAATGTATAAAAGTCAACAATTGATATACATCTGTATATTGTAGAATGGGAATTTTAATTTCTGTAGAATTCAGCATATGTATATTCTGTGGTTTTAATAATAGTATAATCTTATAATTTATGAGCCATTCCCTGAAGTAAATATATTAACAGTGTAGTAGATTTGTATGGTGATGTGAGGAAGACTGTGGGATTTCAGATGTCACAATATATATGCATTTGAGTTATTAGTGCCAAAATTTTCCTTGAGTTATGAAATAAAAAACGTACATACTCCCACCCTCTGTTCATTCAATGACACCAATATTAATAAGTAGATTTTCAATAAAAAACCTATTTAAAAACAAACAAAGACAAATTAAACAAAAATGTTGTGGGAAAGGTAAGAAAGAAATGTGTTTATTCTGAGGTGAGCTTCTCCAAAAAAGAAACACATGTTCTTAGGAAAGACCGGAGTACCATAGGACAGGTGTACCGTGGACAAAACTGACTTCCCTTTAATTTTTGGACAAATTAGTCCCATAGCGTTATGTATTATACACCTGGTAATACCTCATTTTTTTACTATCATCATCATGTTTCTTGTTCAAAAGTTCTTGCAATATTTATCAAAATTATACCAAAGTAAAATTTTGATAACTCACAAAAAGTGTAACCAATGGGAGAGAAGTTGAGCATTCAAATTTTCAAGTGTGTGTCGAAGAAGTTTAATGGTTAGTAATTAATTATTTTGAGTTATCAATACTCAAAAACACTTAAATTAAATTAAATGTTAATTTCTTGGAAGAAGACAAACCTAGTGTATCATGATGTAAATTTTCTAGTGCTCCATGGTACATACTGAAAATAGCTTTTAATATTTTGAAAATAATTTCCAGAATAAACTTCAAAAAACATGAAATATTGGATCTTGAGAAAGTTGAGGATACTGTAGGTAAAAGATGTCTTAAATTGAAAAATTCACGAGGAAGCTGTGACAATTGAAAAAGTCAATTTATAATAACTATACTTATAATTACAATTCAAATAGCATGTATCATCTGTAATCTTAGTACAATTATTTTTAGATACAATGCGTTTCATATCGTATTAAATGAAATAAATTTGATTTTTTGTATTAAAAATATTTTTTTCTTATGGGATTTACCATCCTCAGTTCCATAGTATAATGGGATAGTGTACTATGGAACAAAATAGGTTACCCCCTCTAAGATAAAATTAGAAAAAAAAAAAATCATCCTATTTTAATTATTTCTTTTAGTTTTGTTTTGTAGATGAAGGTTCGTTCTTTTCAAATTTATTGGTCCAAAATTTCCAACTCAATTCTAGCAAACACCAGGAAAAAAAAAGAAGAAAAAGTGTACTATAGTACCCGAAATTTACCTTTTTTTGTTTTACTAATTTTAAAAGATCAATATATCCTGAAAGAAAGGATTTTTTTTTTCAGCACAACAGTTCTTTCTGGTTCCTCTAGTACTAATAACTGTTTTTATTGTTCGTATAATGAGTACCTACAATTTTTTATCGTTAAATTTTCTAATTTCTCAAATTTTAATTTTTAAATTGTTTTGAATCTCCTGCCCTCTGTCTCATTAAAATATTGAAGATAAGGCTTACGGTAAGATCTTCTGCTTATTCATACTGGTTGTATCCTTATTTCAGGTTTGGAGAACCACTCACAAAGCACCCTGTATAATATACGAATTTCAATTAATATAGAGCCTAAATTTTCCTGACGTCACGAAACGAAAAACATACCCACTCCAACCCTTTGCTCTCAATACTAGATCAATTTTTATAAGTAAATTTTCTTTGAGAACCTAATTAAAAAAGAAGCCAAACCAAATGAGAAAAAATATGAAAGTAGACAAAAAAACATCAAAAAATACAACTTGGTCGGTACGTAATATTCTGTTTGAAATGATACGACTATTATGAGAGACTTAAAAACTTAACGTTGAAAAATAGCTTCAATAAAAATTTCGCAAACAAAATTAACCGCATAAGTCACAGAAAGTAAACTTTCTTGATGACAGTTCATTTTAACCTTACTCATTTTTGTCCATTTGACATAATTTTTAATAATTTTTGCATAAAAAAGTAGAAAATTCTGTAGAAAAAAAAAAAACAAAAACTAATTCTACTTAATTTTGACAATAATTTTTTACTGAGTAGATACTTTAAATGTTTTTTATGTTTTTCTTTCTTTTTTCGGTTTCTCTCTACATTTTGGTTACCTTGTAAAACAAATTTTTCGAAAACGCATCATCATCTCGTTTTCTTTCCAATTAAGTAGACTAAAAAAAAAAATATATATATTCATTATAAGAAGCACAGCAGACCCGAATATTAGATGAAATTTTCCGTTTTCGTTTAGTTTATTGACGCTATTTTCAAAATGAAAGAAAATGATTTTCGAAATTCGTTCAAATTTCTAAATTTAATTGTCACCACGTGGGTCTACCAGCGCAGTAAAAACCGAGCTGATTAGTAATAAGTTTTTATTTTTAATTTTTCGCATTCGTAGGTATCTAGTACCTATTTAGCTACCTACGATACTTACACGAAAGCTTTTATAATTTAAGTAATAATTTTTAATTGTGCTTTTTTTGGTGTTTTCGTTGTTGTTTTCCTTTGTTTACTCGAAACAAAGTTCTGCTGGGCAGACGGGAAATTAATTTTTTTAATCGAAACGTGAAAGAACATCTGTGGAAAATGTTGTTCGAAGAATTTCGCAGGTAATAAATGTTGGAGTTACATTTTATTTTCTGCAAACTGTCGTAAATACATCGATAAACTTATTGGGAGGGTAACGGAACGAACTTTTTCACATATTATTGATATTGCTTCGGATGCTACCTACTGAATTGAATATAGGCACATATTTCATCTCTTGTGATAAAACTATTTATCAATTTCGGAATACGCCAGTGACGGATCTAGGGGAAATTGTGGAAATTTCCCGCAAATGCCAAAAAAAAAAATGTAGAAAAAAATAAAAATGAAGGGAAAAAATGAAATACGACCGCAGAATTGAAATAACAACTGTAAAAAAAATTAACTGAAAAGCGAAAGAAAAAAAAAAAAAAAGATAAACTCCCCAAAAATTTTGTCGTTTCCCCCCAAATGACTTTCTCGATCCGCCAGTAGCATATGCAGACTGTGACAGCGCTTGTTCTTCACTTTCTTTCTTTTTTTTCTTTCTTTCTTAATTTCTGTTTTCACACAGAACCGTACTGTAACGAAAGAACAGTCCACTTATGGATGCCACTACTAATAATTTTGTACAAGACGTCTTAAACTTTACAATACTTTAAAGATGGTTTATACTGGCTGATTTATTCTCTTCGATTAAATTTAATAGGTACCTAAAAAGTTGGCTAAAGGGAAACACTGTGTCATGGTTTATACAGTTTGTCCGTTTCTCTTGATTTATTCTTCGAAAGTTAAAATTTCCCTACTTTATATAATACAGATTGAGGATAAGAGAATAAAGACGTGAGTTTAAACCCCGCTTTATTAAAATTGTAACGTACCAATATCCAGCGGCGTAGCATCAGGGAAAACCATGTAGAAATTGTCTACTTAGATAAATTCCATATTTACGATTACAGTAGAAGGAAATAAAAATTAAAAAAAAAAAATGAAATTATTAGGAAAAAATAAATAAAAAATCTACACAGCAGGGATTGTCTATAGGCTATTAGTAGCCTTTTATTGAAATGTAGGTATACGATCTACCAGTGGTAAAACGTTGTAGGTAGACCATTTTAAAACTGTACCAACAAAATCAACTTCATGGGTAAAAACTCCAGCGTGCCCATGTTTTTTTTGTTCCAGGTTGTAAAAGCTAGGGTAAACAGTTTTGAAATTGTTTCCATGTAGTCGAGAGCTTTGTGTGCACTTGGTGAATTGTTTGTTTTTTGTAACTTATATATTGCAAGTAACTATGTATCAAATCTGATTTTTTTTAAATCTCGTGAGTTCTGCTAGGGCTTTACTCATGAAGCATCGATGTGAAAACATAATAATAGTGTGGTTGTGCGTATGCGTAATGCGTTGGGCACACACAATCACGCAGCCACACATCATGTAATGAACACAAATGAGAGTTAAAATAATTGTAAGAGTTACAGTTACACGAATCTGACAACTGTAATTCTCATTTAGCCCCTACCATAGACCGAGCGCTAAGATGTTTACACATTAAAAAATTCAATGGTCCTCTAAACCAAATTTTTCACCCTACACCACAACCAGAATCACAATAAAACTAACTTAATGCATAAATCTTTCTCTTTAGAACTCTTTAACATTTGATGTACTACAATATGGGTGCCCAAAATTTTTGGAGCGTGGCTTCATTTGCGAATGAGAACAATAACGTGGGCCATAAGCCCTCTCCACAAGGAAATGAAAAATTACCAACATTTTTCTTTAAACAAACAATGTGTCCGGAAGTTGAATAGTCCAACTTCCAGGATTAATATAAAATGCTGAAAAACGCTTAATTCCCAAATTTTAGACCCCGCAAAGTAGGAGTAGAAAAATTAAAAATCTGATGTAACTTCCCCAAAAATTTACAAAACTGAACGAAACTTGGTACCACAAGTGATCGCAGTATTTAATGTTCAACTATCATTTAAAAGGTTTTACCCTCATTTGGAGAGGAAAGTGGGGGGGATTCGTACTTTTTAAATATAGCCATAGGTATCTCTTTAACTTTTTGTTTCGTCGAAAAATGAAACGGACAAATTTATGTACATGAAAAAGTAGGTATAACTTATCTTTCTGTGAAAACTCAATATTTTTCAAGTAAAACGTAGTTGAAATCTAAAATTCATTTAAAATTGTTCATAAGTTTAGGCAACATTTCGTGTCTCCTTAAGCGGTCAACCCCACATCCTCCTGTTATCCTTCGCCAGATGTACCCTCGGGGAACAAATTTTAACTAAATTTTAATTTTCAACCCTGTTTTATTCGAGAACTATGCGTATTTCACAAATGTGTATACGAACTACAGTAAGTGAAACAATGCTCTGATTGTCTGAAAAAAACTCTTTCATCACTCTATGCTGTTATCACAAATTTTACTCGATAACTTGATTCCCTATCACAAACCTCAACAGAAAGTATTAAAATAATACCATTTCAATCTCAGTAAATCACACAATTCTAATTTATTAATGATTATAATTATATTATATTTCTTTTAAAATGAACATAAGAGGCTTTATTCGAAATTGGTACGAGTATGAAGTGTTGGAAAGTGAGATTATTTCAAGTGATTATTTTAAATTCGTAATTTGAACACAAATAGATGACGAGAACAAATGAAAACAATTTCTGATCAAATTTGAAAAATTATCATGTAGTTCTTAGATTGTCAAACAAGGTATGAGAAAACGAACCAAAAATTCAAAATTCACTGTGGAATACCTTGTCATGAGAGATATTCGCACGAGAAGGTTTTCAACAGTATTTGCGTGTTCTGCCACTTCATACGAACACCACTTCATACGGTTAAGTATGGGAGAACCAAATACTCGGCAAACACTGGCGATTTTTGAGCCAGTTCTGAGAGTTTATATACAGAATTTGGCACACGCACACAGACACACATGCATACATACATGTACGTAATTATGTCATGCGTTACGTCGTTTCTTGCCTCTGTCGAGGTGATAAGAAACGACGCAGTGCGTTTGGTACCAGGCCGTGACATCACCGAGATCGTTATCTGGTAATTGATCTCGGCCCGTGCAATGTATCTTACCCGTACGTACGTACAGGTACGAACATACAAACGCACCAGTGTAAATTCATTTAAAGTCATAAAAACGATTATTGCCAGCCTTTGGGCGGCGACTGTTGTCTAGGGGTGTGAGCCCCTATTACCTCATACGAGTATTGTCCCCACAACTACTCCCCCCAGTTTTTGCGCCGCAAAAATGATAAGTTGTGTGCCTGGGGGGACTTATCAAGTCTATTGCTGTTGCTGGTCCCTCTCCCATTTGGCCAAGGCCAATCCTACCGCAGCATCCACACATTCATAAGATATCTTACAAGCGTTAAATCGGGCCTGGTAGGACTCTCGGCTTTGTTGCCCCCAACGTCTGGGCGGTTGGTTTTGTGCCGCATGGTTGTAAGGATGGGGACAGTAGGATGTCAAAGGACCAGAGGGGTTTGGAGGTCTTGGCAGTTTAAACATCGGGGAGTTCGAATTTCCCGATGGTTTATAGGCTAGACTGAAGGCGGGGGGAGGGCATAATTTTTGCACCTCTTCTGTGGGAGGTTGCCTCCTCACCGCCAATGTCGCCAGGGCTGAGGACTCCGAGGGTGGGTTCTCCACTCGGCAATTTTGGTGGAGAGATGAGGGTGGGAAGGGGTGTGGACATCATCTTGACGATGTCCGCAGCCGATGTCGTGTACATCAGCAATTCATTTTTGATTCGTTCGATTTCCTTTTCCTGCTCCATCTGTTCCTTAGTCTTTACAGGCTGAGGTACAGGTGGAACGATGAATTGGAATTCTGGAGTCGAGAATGGCGTGTTAATTGGGACGACATGATGCAAGGAAGGAAAGAACAAATTGGAAAAAGAAAGAAAAAATGTTAGAAAATTTGGCGTGTTAAACAGTCAACAGCAGAAAGGTGAGTGAAAAAACGTTGCGAGAATATTTTCGATCACAGCTTTATTTCAAGTCGTTATCTCATTTCAGACATGTTCGGAGGGGATAGTGCATTAAATATTATTTAGCTGAAAAGTTTTCCAGTTAAAATCTGTTAAGTACAAGCAGAGTTAAGCGTGTTTGAATTTTCGTACTTTTGAAATTTTGTATTTCACAAAGGAATGCACTCTTCATTTGTGACGTCACGATCTATTGACTATTTTGTTATCGGAATATTTGTCAATAGAAACACGTTGCGATGTTTTCTTCCGTATCGCACGTGGGTTTGTTTATTTGTGTCGTATTTTATTTGTACGCATTTATTCTTAGCTTATCCGCGGAATTTCTTTTGTTACAAATATTCCCAGATTCTCGTGCGTATTTTTATGCGGGTTTCTAATTTTCGCAGCGGATATTAACTTTTGTGAATATTTTTAGTTACTCCTTGCCAATCTTTCAGATTTTCGAGTTGGAGTTTGGTTTTTTCGCTTTCTGCTGCCAAGGGGCCTGCCTCTTTTTTGTGGGCATAAGGGGGCCGACGGATCATAGTGTATTTTGACGATCTCGTCACTAAACTTCACGGTTTTCTTGATTTTTGTTATTTCTGCTGGTGATTTTTGTGATTTATCACCATTTTCGACTTGTTTGTCCTCTACTTTTTGTGGTTGTGTGGCATCGGACTGTGTGGTCTGTTTTTCTTCTTCTATTTTCCTGTCTGTCGTCTTCCTTGTTGCTCTTTGGAGTATTTTTCTGTCGTCATTTATAAGGTACGCAGGTTTCAATCTATCTATTGAAATCATTTTTTCTTCACCTGCGATTAGTATCATGAAATTCTTGTCATCTCGTGATATAACCTTATAAGGACTGGCGTATGGTTTCTCCAACGAAGATCTTATTTTTTTGTCTCTGACAAACATATGAAAGTTGTGGCCAAGTGTTTGGAGAAATAAATCTTTGGTTGGCCATGACGAGTTGCTTGTTTCAAAAAACTGTTAGCATCAGTCCGTATGTTTTGGACGAGCGTTTTGGGGCTAATTTCTTTCAAATGGGTGAAAAAGTCCCCTGGTAGGCGTAGCTCTTTGCCTAGTGCCAACTGCGCCCCAGAGTGACCTGTGTCCATTTGAAGAGCAGATCAAAAGCCCAAGAGGATGGTTGGTAATATGTCAACCCATCTCTTGGTGTCGCAAGCCATGATAGAGGCTTTCAAAGCTCTGTGCCATCGCTCAACTTTGCCATTTGCTTGAGGATGGTAAGCTGTGGTGCGATTGTGTTGTGCACGAAGCTTCTTAGACAGCTCTTGGAAGAGCGAGCTTTCAAATTGACGACCCTGGTCCTTGATGATGACTTCAGGTATGCCATAGCGGGCAATCCAGGTGTCGTATAAACTGGCAGCTACTGTAGGAGCTGTCATCTCATAGAGAGGAACTGCCTCTGGCCATCGAGTTGCTCTATCGTAGTGCGCGAGAAAATCTGCACCCAGGATCGGAGTTGGAACGTCCGCAATTGTGAAGGACAACGTTATGTCTCTTCGCAAACCGATGCTTACTTTGCTGGGTTCTATTCCGTAAGCTGGAAGGTTTTGACCATTCACAGTTCGGAGGTAGTATTTCGGAGGAAATGCCTTTTGGCTCTTACTTACTGGCAAAATGCTCAAGTCAGCATCTGAGTCTATAAGGTAACGTCTCCTGTTTGTCCTGTCCTTGATGAACAGGCGGCATGAATACTTTTTTGAGGGATCTTCAGCCACATAGATGACCCCTCTTTCTAGTTTGACGGCTTACTGTACGTTTTTCCCCACCATTGGCATCCGTTGTTGCACTTGGTGGCCTCTGCACCAAATCTATTATGAAAGAAGCAGGATTTATCATCCCAGTTTTGAGACCGGGGGTTTGGGGGATGATGTTCTTCTAGGGGGAGTTGGACTCTGACCCCTGGTAGAATTGCTGTTTCAGTCTCTGGACCTGGATTTTCTATCGTTATATCTATTGTTGCTCCTGCTTTTCGAGCGGTTGTTACTTCTACCATTTCTTGGGCTATTGTTATTACTCTTCTTCTTTATTTTGCTAGTCAGCTGAGCTATCTGGGCTCTAAGCTGAGCTAGTTCTCCAGTCTCTGTCGATACTGCACAAATCAAGGATGCTGATCTCGAATGTTCCAGTGCACTATTGGCACTCTTTGCCAAAAAGTCTAGGTCCTTGGAATTGTTAATTACCGTGGTACCCACAGCTGCCAGACACTGTACAACATTTTGGGGCAGTTGCTTACAGAACTGGTTCCCAATGACTGATGGCGATACGATGTTATCGGCCTTCTGTTTTAATTTGGCCAAGAAGATGGAGGGTTTATCATCTCCCATCTTCATTATACCCATGACATCATGTATTATTTGGTTTTGAGTTTTACCAAACACATTTCAAATTTTCTTGCAGAACCAACTGTACTTATCTGCTTCTGCCGGAGGGCATTCCATGATATCCGGAATGCGGCTTATTATTTCTGAGCGCATGCCGCTACAAATGTGTGAGTATTTCTGGTCATTTTGCAAGTTTTCTGTTTTAAAACGACCTTTGAGGAGAGTCAACCAGAGTTCTACCTCATTTGTTAAAAACTCCGGAATCTCAATCCTCCGCCTTTGGATCGCGGGATTCTGCAGAGTCTGCATCTGCAACAGCTGCAGTAGCTGTGCAAGCACTTCTGGGGTCAGCTGTGGCTGACCACTTCCACCTGTTCCACGCTGGTTCGATGTCGGGTTCGTCGTATTTCTTTTAGGCATTGTAATCTGCTGCTTCTCTGTTGAGTTGTTTTTGGCAAAGGTTCCACCAGACTTCGTCGGTTGTCAGTCTGGGGTCAAAGTGTCGGAGTCTTGGCTCAATAGACGACCACTTCTGCGGGTGTGAGCTGTTGTCTCGTTTGGGTTTAATACAGCTCCCAAATGCAAGGCTTCTGGTCTCCGGATTTGTTTTTGTTTTTCCAGAGTCTCAAAGACTTCAGAGTCTCTAGTCAAAGCTGGAGGAGTTGGCGGATGAGGGCAACTTTGTTCCTCCAGGTCTACTTCTCTTGGTTCCCTTCCGGCAAATATATTTGGAAGGGGTG
Source organism: Ericerus pela (assembly GCA_011428145.1). Classification (NCBI taxonomy): domain Eukaryota; kingdom Metazoa; phylum Arthropoda; class Insecta; order Hemiptera; family Coccidae; genus Ericerus; species Ericerus pela. The sequence goes on from WOFM01000033.1 coordinate 1,553,737, forward strand.
GTTAAATTTCCCACTTTCAAAGTCAGACCTCTGCTTCGACAGCGAAAGGTGTCTAGGTCTGTGAAAAAATTTGTATCACAAGCGACTAACTCGCCAGCTCACCACGCCTAGTTTTAGAATTAGCGCAAGGCGCCTAGACACCCACGACGTAGCCAAAAAATCACATCGGGGTCACCACTGTGGAATACCTTGTCGTGAGAGATACTCGCACTAGAAGGTCTTCAACAGTATTTGCGTGTTCTGCCACTTCATATGGTTAAGTATGGGAGAGCCAAATTGTCAGCGAACACTGGCAATTTTTGAGCCAGTTCTGAGAGTTTATATACAGAATTTGGCACAAGCACACAGACACACATGCATAAGTACAGGTACGAACATACAAACGCACCAGTGTAAATTCGTTTAACGTCATAAAGACGATTATTGCCAGCCTTTGGGCGGCGACTGTCGTCGAGGGGTGCAAGCCCCTATTACCTCATATGAGTATTGTCCCCACATTCATTTTCTCAAAAGATTATTTATATGCTCATTCGAAGAAAACTGGCTGAATGATTCACATGTTGAGAGCAGAAGCAGTTAAATTTTAAATTAATTTATTTATGTAAAAACTAAAAATTCTTCTTATTTGCCATTAACGCTAATGATAATTGCCGATAATATTGTTGATTTTTTTTGGAACATAAAAATAAAATCAGCCTTTTATGCAGAGTTGTTCCACTTGTATTTCTACTTGCTATACCACTTGATGAAAAGGGCCAATCACAGCGTTGTTTTACTTACTGTAGCTACTAGTATACACATTTATGAAATACGCCGTACGTCTGATAGAGGCAATTTTTTTGCTGTTTCAGCAGAATAATGGTTCTAAAAGGAGTAATTCTTATGCTATAGTCACAAAATTTGGTACATGTATCGATTTAACGTATATGTTACAAGATTCTGAACTTGGTTTGTATTTGTATTATGGTTCATTCCCTGGGGCTGTTGGAGGTGCTAATTTTTTATGTTATTTCAATAAAAATTGTAATTCTCTTTCAATAGTCATGAAATTTGGTACAAAAATACCTTCTATACAAGAACCAGACTTACCAATTTTTGTTTTGATTGGTCTATTTGTTCCCAATTTATTAGCTATTCAGTGTGATTTTCCCTCTTTTACCCTTCTGAAAATGGTCCTGAAAAACTCATTTTCTAGCTCTTATTGATAAAACCACTCATTGTAACCCAAAACCAACAAAATCTAGAAAAAAGTCAATTTTTGCTAACCCCCCACCCACTGCAGTACATTAGATTTGAACAGGACACTAAAATCTCCGCTAATATTTTTGTAACCAGAACTTGGACAACAACACTATACTTCGTTTTACAATGTAGAGTTTTTTTTTCATATAAGGGTTTTTTTTTTGTTTTTTTTTTTTATTATTCATATATTAATCCACATTTCTCGTTACTGCAGGAATGAAAACCATCGAATAATTTCCTAAAATTGTCCTTGTTAAAACTTAGAATAATTTTTCATTTCATAAAAAAATAATAATCTTTGACACATTCAAAAAATATTTCAAGACTGTGATACCTACTTAATTAGTATATTTTATCGCATGCATCGTATTATTCGGATATTGGTAATTTTTTGCAAAAAATATAAATATTTTATATACTATGTGGGCACTATACATCTTATATACACGTCATTCCTTATCAGGTGTATTGTATTTAACATCACATTATACACACTGTTTATTCATATGCTCTTACTTGCACACACAGGCAAGTAAGATGCAATGTTTGGCAGATGAAAAAATTATAGATAAAGATCTCGATAATGTCTCGGACCGGTACACGAACGCATTATGTCATTTCTTATCAGTTGCTTTAGCAATGAATAAGAAATATAAAGTGGCTGAACACGCATAATTCTGTTGAATTACCTTCTGGTGAGAATACCTTCCTCACAACAAGGTATTCCACATACTACTTTATTGGAAGAATGTTGGTGACAAAGGTGATTTTTAAATAAAGAAAATCTACTTTTTCTTGCAAAGCTTGGTGCGCAAGAGTTTTTTTATTTTTTTATTCGAAATGATCGAATGAAGGACTCAGTGAGGTTGTGGCTCAAGGAAAGTTGGCCTAAATTCTGCTCTGATGGGTTAAGAACGCTAGTAGTAAATTTAGGTTTCTTGTGGCCAATAAAATGCACTTCGAAGAACCTCTTTAGTTTTATTTCAATATCTCGTTCCACTCGCCAGTTACGAAAAAAAATGAGGTTCACTTTTTAGCCACCGCTCTTACAATATTCGTATCCATAAAATTATGGTATTTACTTGGAACTGTATTTCGTTACTGTTAGCCTGGGTCGAAGAGAAAGGGAAAAGGGGTGATTCCCTCCGGGCCCGGTGAAAATACTGCATCTTCTAAAATACTCCCGGGTGCATGCAGGAGTGTTCCAAACCGAGGCGTATGCAGTGTACTCACACGAAATTTCGGTAACCAAAAAAACTGTTGTAAATATGAATGTTCTAGAATACAAAGAACATATTATTGGCAAACATTTTTTCGCTCGTAAAATTGTTTTGTCAATACTTTTAAACAAAGTGAAGTTCCTACTTGAAAATTTTTAAGGAACACCGCACTGTTTACATGACCCCTGGGACCGGATGTTCTTTCGCCGGGCCTGCTGTTACCCAGCAGTTTCTAAGCTGTTCTCACAAAAAAAGGTTGCAAAGTTTCAACAGTCCTGTAGTAGTCTAGTCGACTACCAGTTGGCACTGGTACGATTTATTCGCGATATTGTAACCCTGATGTTTTCCAATTTTTCTCTTTTCCTCTACATTACAAACGAAAAACAAAGCAACGTACAATGTTTTAGCTATTTTTGAGGTAAATGTGCTCGTGCTTTCAGCTCGAATGAAACCTTGGGCTGAGTATCGTTATAAATGAAGTAGAAACACTCAAAGATTCGCGAATAAATGCGTTCCCACGTGATAATCGAAATCAAATGGCTTTCAAGTGCGTAAATAATGGATTTTCATATTTTCTCACCGTTGAAATCGAAGATGTATGGGTGAATGTTCATTGTAGCCAGATAATCTCTAGGGACTTAAAAATATATAAATCGCTCCAAAAATTCGCAAAGACATTTGAAACGCATTCGGAAATCGGTCCGAATTTAAAAAACCCTAGCGCAGCAAGACTCGGCAGAAAAAGTAGGTTTTCGAGAAAAAAAAACATATTACGAATTTTGATGGTCACATTAATTATCTACACGTTATATGCGTTAATGGTATGTTATGATTGTATGAAATGTGTTTGCTGCTGACAAAATATTAGATAATTTGAAATTTAAAAGAATTATTTCTTGAAAAAATGAAAAATTTATTATGATGATAAAGTACGATAACTACGTGTAATCATATGATTTAAAATAAAACCAAAGAAATATAATAAAGTTATGAAATAAACAAAATGAAAACATGAATATGTGCGGTTAATTTTTGTAAAAAGAAAAGTTAATGGAAATTATAAAAAAAGAAGGAAAAAGCTTTACCGGAAGTATCGCCGGGTCTATCCCCACCAAAATTTGGTAGCATGCTACAGTAAATTATAATGAATATTTATTTCTTATGACCAATATAAAAACAAAAATAGCAGTACCGGAAATACCGTCCGGCCAATCCGCCCAAAAATTGGTAGCGCTTTACAATGAATTAAATTAAATATTAATTCCAAATTTCGTGGCTATTGGTGTAAAATTAAAAATTTTGTAGCCAAAATAAAAACAAAAATTCGGGTACCGTAAGTACTGTCCAGCCGATCCGCACTAAAATCAATAGGTCTGATCCTTGGCTCAGTACAAATGTTCGTACCAAATTTCGTGACTATCGGATAAAAATTGCGACTGTTTCGTGGGAACAAGAAATTGACTTATATACTTATAAGTAATACATATTATTATGAATTTGAGTTATTAGTGTCAAAATTTTCCTGAAGCCGTGAAACGAAAAACGTAGCCACCTCCAACACTGGGGGCTAATGCCGCACCAAGCGTAATAAGTAGATTTTCCAAAGAAAACCTACTTAAAAATATGTAAAGGAAAATAGGAATAGTGTAAGTACTGAGGTAGTAGGCAGGTAAGTAGGCACCGTAACCATTATGATATACATAGATGCGTAATAACACCCCATTAGGTATATCAACAGAAAAAGGTTCGTGGAATGAAAGACAAAAAATTTCCAACTCCATCGGTGTTCTAAAATATAATTTTAAGAAACGATTTGTCGTAAATATGCAAATTTATTTTCGAAACGAATTTCACAACGAATGAGAGAAGCCTATAGGTTACCTCAAGACTTTTTTTTTTCAATAACTTATTGTCGCCTAATGGATGATAGTTTACTCCTGCGAGTATCATAGACGAAATAACAAAAAAAAAAAAAAAAAAAATTAAATTTAGGCCATATGTTGTAACTATTTTTTACTCCCACGAAATAGTAACATAATAAAATTGAATTTTCGTGTAATGTTCACTATTTTTAACCTTTTTTTTTTTTTTTTTTGCGAGATCTCGGTCAGTTTTTATGAAGGTTTTCGAAGAAATTGTGCGTATTAAAATCGATCTGGTATTAAGATCCGGGGTCAGAGGTAGGTTTATTTTCCGTTTCATGACCCCAGGAAATTTTTGGCAAATTAGCAGCACTATTAACGTAAATTCACATACATACGTCGCAGTCGAAATCAAAAATCGGGAAAATTCGCGAATTTTCTTTCCGAAGGAAAAACGCGTCGGTAAACGTACTTCGTGTCCCCATTTCCTATATTTGTCTGACTAATTTCAGTCAGAAATGTAATTTTTTTTGTTTTTCAATCATTTATCAAATCAAAGTTTTTTCATGAAACTAACCCAGTCAAAATCGATAATCATGTAATATCTATAATGTCCAAATTTAGAGTAATTCCTAGGAAAAAAGTAAATGCCTGAAAATGCAGTTAATTAGCCGAATTTTCCGATCTGACTGAAAAAATTTATCAGATTAAATGCATTAATAATTCATGAAATTATTGACTACTTTAAGCATTGGGTATAATCGGGGGCTTAGGTGAGGTTAATAATTTCCTTTTTTTTTAAGGAAATTTATCTTACGCCTTAAGGTATAGTGGAAAGTCTAAAATTTTGAAAATAATTGCATTTTCCATCATTTACCTTTGTGGGGATGCAGACTGTGGGCGCTATTGCTCCTAAGCTACATCATTGGTCTTATAGCAGTGTGGTGTGTTGATGTATTTTCAGTCTGAGTTACTGGTTTGAATCCCTGAGCCAACAACCTACCTCATTATTGACGAGGCATTTATAAAATTACCTAAGGTACATTTCTCAGATATTTTTGTTTTGCCTAAATATTTTTAAAATTTACTAAAATTTTTCATTCTTTATTGGAAATTCCTTAAAAGTCTTCAACCAAAAAGAGTAATACAAAATAAGTGCCTTCGCGGTTATTTTTATTTTTTCCTAACAATTTTTGAAAATTCAGTGATCTTCAGTGTCGAATAATTCACATTATTGCTTCAGTCATTTATGGGAATAATTCAACAAAAACCAGTCAAAAACGTTCATTCGATAATTTCCTATACCTCTCGAAAAAATGTATATTTATGACTAATTTTGGCAAAGAATTTTCATTAAGTTTGTATCAGTGGGGCACCGCAAATCTTTTTTCTGACTTTTCCCCTTTTAACTAAGAATTTTTGTAAAAACCTCATTTACCTACATTATTGACTGCATCAAGTTATACCGTATATTACAACATATATTTCCACATTTTTATTTAACACGGAACAGGTGATAATTTCTATTCTGATTGTCATGAAATTTGAATTTTTTTGTAGTATTTATTCATCTACTGGAGAGTATCTAATGCTGCTATGCAGCAATAATTTACCGACTACATCCATATATATATATATATATATATATATATATATACTTCTATCTATATTAATATATAAAAGTGTTCCCTATGTATATGCATAATGGGTCATCTTCAAAACTACTAAAAAAATTTGTTTTATTCTTCTTCCATCACCAAGCTCATCTTATTACTGATGAAATAGGCTAACTATTATTATGATCCTTTCATAATAACCTGAGCAGTACTATATAATATGTATATTTTTGGTTATTTTCATTATTTCAATTGTAGTCAGTTGAAGAATTGAAGAAGAATGGAACGAAAGAGAAATGAAAAAAATGTTTCTATCTCTATCTCCCCCCTTTCACTACACTTCATTTTTTCTCTCTCTCTCTCTTTCTCTATACTGCAGTTTGACTGGTATTCCCTTTGACTATACAGAATTAACATGGACTGCTATTTGTGATAAGAATGACTTTAGAGGATGTAGGATGAAGTTAGTAGGGTCGGGTATGATAAGGATTCGTAAAATAGTAAAATATTGCTGAAATTTGAGGTTGAACTGAATTAATTATATTTTTAAATTTTTATTAATGAAAAAGTAATAAGTAGAAGCATTTTCTATGGTATTAAATTAAATTTTCATAATTTCTATTCTAAACAAAATTACCGCGCAAAGAACATTAAAATCATTATCAACCCAACCCGACTAACTTTTTCCTCCTATGTCTTGGCAATTGATAACGAAATTTTGTACGTATTTTTCAATCAAATAGCAGTCCATGTTAATTCTGGAGGGCGTTCAGAAATGTAACTCAGGGTGACGGGTGCGCAACTGTGGTGGACTATCACATGACTTGAAAATTAAAAAGGTTGTCAATTAGGCCACACCCATTTCTGAACGACTTTAGGGTGATGAATGGTTGTCCCTTGGTTGTGGTGGATAACTCACTTATTTTTTAACGCAAATAATGGTCAACCATGACCTCTAGACTAATTTTTATCATATTCAAATATTTTTGAATAAACTGACATTCGTAAGTTTGATGTGACAAATTGATTTTTGTGAGAATTTTAAATTTTATTTTGTTTTGTGCTAAATTAAATAATAATGAATTATAATATTGTGTCAGATACTAGAACAGGAATTCCATTCATGTATGATGATCATATTCTTGTTCAACATAAGGATGATTGTAAGTATTAGCATAGACTTCATCATTTCTTGGTCAAAAAGAGAGAATAGCTCTTCAATAGGTTTTGTTTTTTTTTTATTAGCGGACAATTTGTTGTGGTGCCAGTACACTATAAACAAAAATGGAGATTATTCAGTTCACAGCTACTCCAGCCACGCTCGATATGTTGGTAGATTCTGATTCAGAATTAATCAGTATCAACGATGTCTCTGCTGTATTGAAAAATAGTACTGCTGCAGTTGATGAAGTAGTATCTGATGATACTACTAGCGAATTATTACCACCGAAAGATAAAAATGATGCAGTCGTCACAATTCCCTCCGATGGTACCAGTGGTGACTCATCAGCAACAGTCAAATTACCTCATACTTCTAGACAACCCGATCTAGAAGTACAAAACAGACAACAAGACGTAGAATTACATCGACAACCGGAGGTACCAATTACCTCGAACTAAAAAAATCCGTTATTTCAATGCCAAAAAATATTATGGAAGCTATACATAAAAATGGTAGCAAAGAACGGATAAATATGCAAGAACGTCGAAACCTGCGCAAAATGATACAAAAAAAGCGCTGGGTAATACGATTCAACCGAAAACAAATCTTTCAAATATTGATTCTGAAAAAGAGGATCAAATACTATTTGAGAAACGAACATCCGAGGCTAGACTACAAGAAGAACTAGACGCTCGATATGAAGAAGAAATTGTAAACCTTGATGACTCACCTGTACAAAGTACAGTATATCATGCTGTTGAATTTAATGATGATCTGCGTACATCGACTGGACCACTGTGGAAACAAGCAGATGTCTTGGAGTTCCTGACATTGTTTAAAGATGCTGAGCATCTCTTCAAATCAACAACCTGTAAAAATTCAAAGGTTTGGCAACAGATTGCTGCCAAATTGGTCCCATACACAGCTAGACAATGTGAAAATAAATTGAAGTACCTGAAAAAATAATACATTACTAAAATTGACAATATGAGCAGTGGAGATACTGGAAAAAAAAGAGTACACTGCGATTTTTTTGAAGAACTTGATGCCATATTTCATAAAAAACACAATGTTTGTCCTCCTCATATTGCTTCTTCGGTGAATGGACCAAAAGATATATGTGAAAAAGTTGTTACTGTCAGTGGATATGAAACTGGCGAGTCGACCTCTCCTGAAGAAACAACCGTTTTGACATGTCTGAACGAAGAAGTTGAATATGAAGATACTCCAAAAATAAAAAAATTAAAAATTAGACCTCAACCAGCATCATTGACCAGAAGTGAAAATCTTGTCTATAAAGAAAGAGCTGTTAATGCTCTCGAAAGAATTTTGACGGAATTTGAGGCGTTCATCGAAAAAATGTAATGAAGAAATGCAATTTGATTTCAAATAATAATCTATTTTTCATCGAAACATAGTTCCAGCATTGATCGATCAATCACAGAGCTAGTAGCATTGTTCGTCCCTCATGTGATATACATATACATTGTCATTTGGTAGCGTCATTTTTGTTGTCACAATGTGCTTCTCTTCGAAATTCAGTCATGCGTGTTGGTGCTTGTATCGAGGAATCTAAATTTCAGAAATTTATGAAAAATACGAGGTTTATGAACAGATTTTTTTTATTAACATTTAAATTTGTACGTGAAGGTGTTATTTGTTTCGTTATTGTTATAGCTTATCTTAAAATGAATAATCCTCTTCGTCGTGGTGTTCCACATGCTTTGTGGAGGTGTTACATGGCGGAATTAATGGAACGCAATCCACGGCAACCTAACGCTGTCCCACCTGAACAAGCACCAGCAGCAGAAAGACAACCAGAAAATGATGTGAGACAACCTGAGATTGATGTGAGACAACCGGAGATTGATGTTTGACAACTGGAGAGTGATGAACCACGAGGTGATCATGATCATGAACACAATGCTAGATTAGACCAAAGCGGAGATTTGAATGAAAGGTAAGAATTCGATATAATTTTGAGTAAAATGTTGTCTCCTCTTTACCATAACACATACCATCGAATTTAGCGATGGGATGTGATGAAATTGATAATTTGTTGACAGCGATTATATTACATTAAATGGCATTAGTATAATATTACAAGGATGAAAATTCTGAAGATTCCCATTGATTGTGTTGTATTGCATTTGTGCTCGGTTCCAATGAATAAATCGTCGAATTGTAACTATCTGTTTGTTTGTTTATTGTTTCACAGACTGCCTCTCCCACATAACAAAAATGGACAACCACAAGTTCGACAACCAGAAGTTCGAGAACCAGAAGTTTGAGAACCAGAAGTTCGAGAACCTGAAGAAATACCTGACGATAGACTGTTAGATCAAAGGTAACACTTCGATTATTATTCATCATATTTTGTTTATGTCATTATTTTTGATAATTTTTTTCTTTCGATTTATATGTGCAGACCACCAAATCTGGTTCCCACTGCTGCAAATCCCTACATGTGGCCTGAATTGGCGCATGTTACATGTGTAAATTGCAGGTTCAAGGGACATCCAACTACTCAATGTCCTACCCAGGTCGTTGTTACTACCTATGTAAACAATTTGGCCACATTGCTCGTGATTGTCAACAGTACATGAGTGACAGGTAAAAATTTGTTAATTATTTTCTTACTTCATTAATATTATCTGTCAAATTTACAGAAGAAATTTGTGTACCAACTGCGGCTTTTATGGACACCAATATTGGAATTGTCCCACTGGTGAAAAGGTATGTTATACCTGTCACCAGAGGGGACACATTTCAGTTGAGTGTCCGACAAGAGGCCATAGCAGCAGTAGCAGTAGTATTAATCGTAGACTACAAGCTAGACAGCCAGAAGTTTGTGAACCAGAAGAAAGTAGACGATGTGAATTAGAACATGACAATGCTGGCCAAGTACATCGGCAGCAGCAACAGCAGCAACAACCGGATCGAATTTGTGTGATTTGTTTTGAAAATGAGAGGCAACTTTCATTCATCCTGTGTGGACATTTTTGCATTTGTGAAGAGTGTTACTGTCAGCTCATAGAACTACATGATACGGAAGTACCGTGCCCTATATTTAGGATGATCAGTCGCGAGACTGTTCGTATTTATTTATAAGTATCATGTATATATTATTCATTTTCTTTTTTTGTCCTGTATATCTTTTTTCATTTTATGTATTTCAAGTGTTTTTTTTTTCAATTTTATTTTTATAATATGTAAATTTTCATTTTTTTGTGATATTTGTTGTTCTTTTGTTAATTTCTGTCGTTAAATAAATTTTTTTTTCAAACATTATGTTATTTGTTTTGGACAGGCAGCAGTAGTAAACTATACTTACGAGAATTCAAATTGTAAAAATTTGGAAGATAAAATAATTTAGGTAGAAAAATAGATAGCAGAAATATGTAGAATTTGATAAAGAAAATAACGACGAAAGGCAAAATAAAATTTTTTACTTTTTTTGGTGAAGAAGGAAACAAACAAAAATTGAGAAAACAACTGATACAAAGGGATATAAGTATATGTTTGCGTTAGTCGTCACACCTAAAAACATGATGAAGTTGGTCATCCTATGTGTACCTCACTAAGTCGACCAAGTAGAATAAAAACGTATAAAAAATTAACTAATTTCTTTGGAAAATAATAGCCCAATCACACCTTAACTTTTCATAGTCCTAGAATATTCGTTCAATAGAATGTCAGTAGAAAGTGACAATATAATATGAAAATTAATAAATATTATATGAATCAAACCGATATTCGATAACCTATATACTCATAATATTCATACAACTTTAGTCGATAAAAATTTTAAAATAAAAATGACATTTATTACACATTTTGATTATACAATAATCTTGTAAATACACCGATAAATATTGACATCATTTACGGCGTCTTCATTATAAAAATACATCATCTGACTATTGACACCAATATTATTACGAAAAATAAAATACATATATTTAAAACAAGGAAATATCACATCACAGTCACATTGTCAAAGATTGTCTCACTGTCCAATATCATTGAGTAATCCCATTTCTAAAGCTAACTGATCTCGAAATGCTCTACCCTCTTCATTTGTTGCACTACCTTGAGTTAATAATTGTTCTTGTTCTGGTGCTACAATCGTACGTTGCTGCAGATACACTGCACCTTCTGCCGCAAACCGAGGACATAACGTATCAGAAGAATTCGTTAAACAAGTATTATGTAGAACACACGCAGCTATAATAGAAGCTGGTATGAGGTCTGTGCGAGACATATCGAGATCCTTAAAACGACAAAATCTACCAAAGAATAAAGCGAATGTACGTTCGATTACTTGTCGCATCTTAGCATGTTGATGATTGAAGTTTCGCTGCCATTGAGTAAAATTACGTCCCTCTCGATATGGTGGTACGCAAAAAGGTTTTGGCTCGTAAGCTTTATCACCTAGAATATATTTATGTGTCGAAAAATAATTTGAAGGATTATCAACAATTGCCTTATAAATTTCTTATTGTGTAAATATTCTAGTATCTGACATTAAACTCGGATATCCAGCAAAACAATCGATGAACTGAACACTATCATCACATATTGCTTGTAATGTAATCCCATAGAAACATTTCCAATTAATGTAAACTTGTGCATTATCTGATGGTGCCTTGATTTTTAGGTAGGTGCCATCAATAGCTCCGATAATGCCTTCGAAACCACCCATACGTTTGAATTTTTGGGATATGATCTGCCTCCTCTCCGAATTTGGCCTGGAAATAATTGTTGGCGCCAAACAGTTGAGAGCATATAATACACGCAAAAAGCAGGCATGTAATGTTCCTTTTGATAAATCAAATCGACATGCAACAGATCTGTCATCAAAAAAACGGTAACTTCAATTAGTATTATCAATTAAAAATTTAAAAATATATGATTTACAAAAATTTTTACCTGAAACTATCTGGAGTTGCAAACAACCACAATACTGCTAGTAACTGCTTCCTCGGACATGTACTTAGGCGACCAACTGTCCGTTTTCTGGCCAATTTCGATGAAAGTTTATTTAAAAGCCATTCAAAGGCATGTACCGATAATTGAAAATGAGATTGAAATTCAGTGTCAGTAAATCTTGGTACAGTATACTTAACAAATGATCGTATTCGCGATATTTGGGCAGCAGTTTGTTTCCTCTTTTTTTGTCTCCTGGGATGCTCCTCATTCGAGGAATCTTCATCATCTACATAAATACAAAAAATCTTATTAATTCATATAAATAAAACACATATTATCACCTACTAATCATAATGCATTTACCTGCTTCAGATGAGGAAAGAAGTCTTCATAGAATTTCACTGTACTTCGCACAATGGCAGTCACTATAATTTTTAAACGCTCATCCATCTTTTAATAACTTATAATAAAATTCACTGACACTAATAACTGAGCATTAAAATATTTTCTAATTATTTTTTAATTAACATTTTCATAATATTTAATGGTAAAATATGAATTTGTACGTGATATGTGTAAATAAACGAAATCTCCCATGTGATAAGAAATCGATATTTCCAAAATTTAAAATCGACAACCAATTTCATTATCCGGGGTGACAATGTGAACCATCTCCAGACCAGAGTGATGGTTGTCCACACCCACCGTCAACTGAGGTGAATTTTTGAACGCAATAAGTGTGACAACCACGGTCAACCGTTTTTATGGGCGGAGTCAGGGGTGAATTTCCAAACTGGTAGTTTTTCGATTTTCGATGTTGTTGTCACTCTGAGTGAATTTCTGAACGCCCTCCTGTATAGTCAAAGGGTATTCCTTTTCAAATTAAAGAAATTGTTGGATAGAATTTGATGGCCAATAATTTTTCTGCAGTTGCTAGTATTTTGGAACGAGGATTTTTTATTATTCAAGATTAAAGATGGAAGTAGATGGCGCTGCAAATGGGTAATCATTGAGGTAAGGTATAAGACCCACCTGAAGTTGAAGAGGTGATAACGGGTACTTTAATTTGGTTTCAGTTTAAATTATTGAATATTGAAGATAATTTATTTTTTTGAAAGTTTGAAAACAAATGAGAATAACGTCTAAATAAATCTGGAAAAAAAAATATTTTCATCATCGTACGTACTGCAAATACCCCAAATTTAAGCTCTGAATTTGCATAAGATATATACGTTATAATTTTACACTTATTTATAAAAAAATTAAAATTAAAAAAAGAGTAGAATTATCGATAAAATGGCCCCCTCCACTCCTGTGATTGAACCAAGCAAAGCTGGACCAAGAATGACTAGTAAAGTATAAATATGTTCGAATCATTAATTAATCAGCTGCGCACGTGACACAGCACAATGAAGAAAAAAAATTACTTCTAAAATTAGATCAGACTGAAACTGAAATCAACTCATAGCTAAATACATCCGCAACTATGGTCACGTGATAGCGGCACAGTAGTGGCTTTTATACAGTACAAGATATTTTATTAATTTTTTTTAGCGTTTAAAAAACCTACATTTTTTAGCGTGAGTTGCTGCGCTAGAGTTTTTCTTTCTCTTTTTTTTTTTTTTACCGCCGAAATGGTTCAATCAAATAAAATAAGAAATCCCGAGGGCTTAATTTTAAAGTTTAATTCTTTTTTTTCTAAGACGAATTTATTTATTCTTTACAAAAGCTATAGGTCTATTCAAAGATCCAAACAGAGAACGTTGGAAAAATTTAGGTTCTTTTCTTTTACAGTTAGATTGGGATGAAATTCTGAATGTAGTTCTTTTTAATTTTGCAAAAGAACAATAAAAGGTGCAAACTAAATTATACTCTCATATTTACATAATCAAAAGGAATTATTGAACATATCTTTTTCTGTTTACTTTATATTCTAATAAATATTTCAAATTAGTTTTCCCAACTATAGGCTACTTTCATGTGGCCTACGTAAAAATAAAATCTCCAAATCGAATCCTTTGATTTAACCAATCAAAGGATTAATATTTTTACTTTACAAATGAAATCAGGGAATCAACTTCAAAACTAATTGATGAAATTTTTTTAATGTAAAATTTTTTGCACTTATAACTTCTTCTATGTTTGAATTCCTTATAGTCCAGGCATCCTGGAATGAGTTAAAAAATTTCGAGCAAGCTAATTTTTTGCAGAAATGTTTTCTGTGGGGACAATACTTGTATGAGGTAATGGGGGCTTGCACCCCTCGACGACAGTCGCCGCCCAAAGGCTGGCAATAATCGTCTTTATGACGTTAAACGAATTTACACTGGTGCGTTTGTATGTTTGTACCTGTACGTACGTACAGGTAAGATACATTGCACGGGCCGAGATCAATTACCAGATAACGATCTCGGTGATGTCACGGCCTGCTACCAAACGTGCTGCGTCGTTTCTTATCACCTCAACGGAGGCAAGAAACGACGTAACGCATGACATAATTACGTACATGTACGTATGCATGTGTGTCTGTGTGTGTGTACCAAATCCTGTATATAAACTCTCAGAACCGGCTCAAAAATCGCCAGTGTTCGCCGAGGATTTGGCTCTCCCATACTTAACCGTATGAAGTGGCAGAACACGCAAAATACTGTTAAAGACCTTCTAGTGCAAATATCTCACACAACAAGGTATTCCACATTTTCGATGGAGTATTATTAAAACTCCTCGCCCATACCTCTTGTGCCTCTTTTTCCACGGAGGGATTCGGCCCCGAAAACTTGTTTTTTCATCAATATCTCATCAGGATGAAACATTGAAAAAAATTGTTTCAAATGAAAGTTGTTCTGCGTAAAATTTCCTATAAAATACACAACAAACATATTAGCCTAGTGTTAACAGTAAAGCTGTAAGATTTTCTGAAAAACTTTTAAAAATTCACAATTTTTTATGTTTTTTTGTTACCTGCTTCTATCTAAATATTTGGTCAAAATGGAAATTTCATTAAAAAATTGTTCCAACAAAAGTTGTTCCTGTAAAATTTTGCATAAAAAACTTTCTTCGTATGTTACATTGTGGGAAGCTTTCTAAGGCTACATAGTCGTATAAACACTTTCACGCAGTGCTCTAGTTTCATCCCCAGGGCAGTATGCATCGTGCAAGACTAATAAAAGGATTATGTGTGTTTGTACGTGATATCTCGTGACGTTTTTTATGTGACATGAACTAATACTAGAAAGGTTTTTTTTTTTAAATGTCAGAATGTTTTGACAACGTTCTTTAAATTTTAGTATAAAAATTAGCCTAAAAAAATTGATCTCCACATATTCTTTCACAAAAAGTCACAGCGAATCTCACTTATGACCAATACACTCCGAATGGAAGGAATACCATAAGCATGTGTGCATAAAATATGTGGTTTTGATTTGTCTTATTCAACGCAAGGATATGTACAGACATTCTTTACCCTCTTGTCACATGTCCACTCATAAGAAAAAATATGTTTATATGCTAGGGTGTTGTATTCTTCATAATTATGTATTCAAGGACATTGCAAAAGGGCTAAGGGTAGAACTGAACGAGCAAAACATTTTTCATTTTAAACTTAGCCGAACTTCCCAAACCAACTTGTAAAGTTCTCTTTTAAATTGCATGAAATCGTATTTATATAACATATAGGTTTTCTATAATACTATCATTTGCTTCTTAGCAAAATGTTATTTCAGTTTGTCTATTTGAGATATTACGCTTGTTTTTTTAGTTTTTCTACTTTGTTAAACTGTAGTAGTGTGGCATGGAACTGAGCACAATTCGTCAAGTAAAACAAAAAATCAACAAACTTTTGATAGAATTAGTGAGAACAAAAAGTGCAGTTCCTTTTTATGCATATTGAACACCTTATTCCTTCAAACTTGAAGCTCTTATTGAAATACATACCCTAATTTCTGTCAAACATGGTACAGGTCGATATTTTTGTCCCATAGTCATCAAACTTAGGACAAACATTAGAACTGAGACAAGGACAAGACCTATACTGATTCGGTACTTCTGGAGCAGTAGAATATTTTTAATTTTTGGAAATGACCTAAAGCCTTCACAAATTTTCTAGCATGGTTATCACAACTAAAACCCGGAAACGTCAAAAAGTGTTAAGTGAATACCCCCTTGAATTGCACCAAGATTCGTAACGGCCGCCTTCTCGTTTTCATTTTTACCTCGGCAGTGAAAATAAAAATGTATTCCACATGAAAAAACAAAAAAAAAACCATTGTGTTGATAACTGTAGATAGCAATACTGATGTTGATTTGCATTCAAATCATAAATCAGTTAAAAGTAACTTGCACGTACCTATGCATTTTTAAAAATTCCTACTTTATAGCACGATAATATATCCTGGCGAAAGTTTTTCTATCCAGGTCACCAACAAATCAAATAATACTTACTCCAAAGTTTTCAAACCTTCAAGTATAGTTTGTGTGATTATTTCACCCTTCGCCAGCGACATTTTTTCTCAATATTTTTCTATCACGTATTATCGTGTTCGTCTTGCCTTTTGGTACAGCATCCGTTATCTGGTTATCTGTATTTTATTATTAACTCGCTCCATAAATAAACCCTTCCCTTCTTCTTCTTCTTCATTTTGCCAACCTGAAGCGTGTTTGCAACGGACAAAATCTTAAAATCCTGCGCCAGGTACCTATTGAAAAAATTTAATAACCTACTGTGCAACATTTTTGAAAAGTTGTTGCCACCATTACTCTCCGGATGCTGTCGTCGAGTTGTAAGCAAATTTTTTCGTGCAAACAACAGCTCGCAGGTGTATACCAGGCACCTCTCACTCCTACCTCTCGGTTACGTTGTCGAAATTTTATGGTAATTTTTTTTTTTTTTTTCCATAATTTACGTTGAAAATACTATCATCCACGTACACCTCAGGCAGATTTTCGACACATGTTAGTTTTAACGAATGTTTTCGAATAGTAAACGATGCTCAGCGCTCAAGTTGTGGAGCCGACATAAAAACCTAATGTAAAGATCGAAGAGGGTCATAAATTTTTTCGCAACGCGCGTAATTTTCATCGGAAAATGTTGCTGATAACTGGAGTTTCCTCACTATTTTCGGGTCGTTGTTGTTGTTTTTGTTGTTGTTAACTATCTTGTTTAGAATGTTTTTTAACGTGGTCGTTGAAAAACGATCCAAATTGTGTTGGTAAATCAAAAAACTGCGAACTTTTTCGATACCACGTCTATAATGGTCGATTTAAGTCTTTATAAATCACCCCCAGTTTAACAGAATTTTTTTCTATTGAAACTTCTGATGTGTATGAATCTCGATTTCTCATAAATACACTGATGGTGCGAATATTTTCATCCCTATAAATTACCCACAGTACACATCTTCAAATAAAATGGGCGGTTCAAGTTCTGCATTTTGTCTTCGTCCAGGGCGACGTCAAACATAAACTTTGCTAATAATGAACCTTCAATCGAGCAATACTGGTAACTAGGGGTGGGAAATGGGAAAAGGGATCCGTTTGGTTAACATTAATGTTACGTTGTTTTTATCGTAAACTCCATCTTAAGAATTTCCTAGTAACGTTATAATTTTTAAGTATCATCAAAATGCAATTTTTTGACAGATTTTTACATTTCTTTAAATTTTTTTAAAGATTTTTTTAATTCATGTCAGCAATGACAGATCAGCATTTTTAATAAAAAATTTAATGAGACTGCTGCTAAACCAATAGGTCACTCTAGATTCATTATTAAATTAATTTCGTTATTGTCAACCGATTTACGGTTTAAATATTTTGTTGCCACAAAGGTAAGGTACAAATAATAAAATTGATTCCAACGCTGCTGGAAACGGCCATTTTCTGTGTTCAATGTTAATCGAATATCCCATCATTTTCAAACCACAAAGATATGAGAAGGTTTGTGCCCAAGCTCAGCAGGTGTTTTCATGTGAATAGTCTTTTCTACTCAAAGGTAGGCAACTGTACTGAAAAAGTTTGCTTTATTATGCTCTGTTTGGTTGCATAAGAAAGTATATAGTTCCCTTTCTAACTTTCTTTTCTTTCTTTCTCTTTTACTGTTATTTTCTTTTGGCGTAGGTAGTTCTCTCTCTCTCTTTCTCTCTTTTTCCTTTCTTTTCAATTTTTGAAGTTCTTTTGTCGTATCCCTTTTTTTGTCTGTCCTCAAAACGCCTTATCAGCTAAATTTTATAATTTATTTTTGTGTCACCTTCTCCTGTGAAAGTTATTTCTTTCTTTTTTGTTTTGTGAATGACACGGCCCTAGATAAGGGAGGGGTTTTCAGCTTCACCGCCTCATTAATCACCAAAAAAAGTTTTAATTCCAGTTTTCTTTTGTTTTTAACTGGGAAGGAGGTAAAATAATTTTTTATCCCCTTTACAAAACTACTATCTACGTCAGTTATGAATGTCAAGTTTTTCTGTGATGGAAAGATATCAACATCCTCTACCACTAGAAAGCTGTGCAGAAATGCTGAGCCCTCTGTAGGCTGAACGGCCAATTTTGTGCCATTTTTTTCTTTTTCACATCATTATGAAATGTTTGATTTCACCAATTGATGATATTTTCAGATTTCTCTTGTTTTTTTATTTTTTTACTTACTCATTTTTTTAGGGAGGGTGGAGGGGCTTCAAGAGTGGTTCTTTTATTCTAACGTTTTAAACCAAAAATTTTATTTTGAAAGCTAATAAGTGTACGTTGTGGCTGTAAACTTTGATTGTGGTTCATTCATTCCTTCCAATGGTATCACTTTTTTGTAAGGAGGTACCTACGCATACATGTAAAGTAGAACAATATTTAAGATAAATTATTCTTTCCTACTAATTGCTATAGTATGAATATTTTAGTATTCCTAATTGGTAAGTACACTCTGATATAGGTGAAAATCAGTGTTTTAGGTCTAATTATCTAAAATTATTAGTATTATTTACCTGTTGCAAAATGACTTATTGGATGTCAACATTTTCAGTTTGCAACAGATTATTGCAATCTGGCATAGTGTACCAGTTTGCAACGGGCACTTTTTGTTTCAGTTTGAATGAGAAAATTCAAATTATTTTAATCAGTAAATTATTTTAATCAGTAAATTATTTTAATCATTTGGGTGTGACAACATGAATTACCATCTCTGAATTCATATTACTTTCTCAAATATTAAATTTCTCAAAGAATTATTGTTTCATGACTCTTATACACAAATAACATTTTCCCCAGATTGCAACACTTATGCACCAGTTATGCAACATTCATGTTCCAGTACCAATTTGAGGATGTTTATTAGCTTTATTTTCACACAATAAAATCTTTGCCAAGTCTTCCCAGTCTTATAGAAGGAAAATATTGAAATTTTTGATTGATATTAACAGTTTATGAAATAAAATACACGTTTTTTCTCCTATTTTGTCCTTATATTATTTGTGTGTTGCAAACTGGAACATAAATGTTGCCAACTAGAGTAGAATTGTTTCAAGCCAGGACTAGTGGTATTTTCATATAAAAGTAATAAAAAAATAATATTCAGAGCAATATAATAGAAATTTAAATAGGAAATATTAATCTGGAGGTCATAATTTATGTAACGAAGCATTCACATAACAAATACCTTTATTCTACACTGAATTATGCCACTTCAAACTCAACATTTCCCTTAAACTGTTGTAAACTGGTGCATCTACCATAATAAAAAAAACTCAATTTCCATTTAATTAAAGGTAGGGGAGACTGGGGTACCATGGAATAAGTTTACCATGGACAAAACTGACTTCCCTTTAATTTTTAGACGAACTGGTCCCATAGAATTATGCATCATACACCTGGTAAATACTTCATTCATTTACTATCGTTATCCAGTTTGTCATTCTGATCTTGTAATATTTAGTTAAAATTATACCAAATATAAAATTTTGATAACTCACAAAAAGTGCGACCAATGGGAGAGAAATTGAGTATTCAAATTTTGGGATGCGTTTCAAAGAAGTTTAGTAGTCGGTAATTAATTGTTCAGAGTTATCAATACTCAAAAACACTTGGATTAAATATGATGTTAATTTCTGGCAAGAAAGACAACCTTGTTTACCATAGTGTAAATTTTCTATTGTACTATGGAACATACTAAAAATAACTTTCAGTTCTTTGCAAATAACTTTCCTAATTAAAACTGCCCAAAAACATGAAAGATTGGATCCTGAAAATATTTAGAATACTGCGAAAATGTCTTAAATTAGCAAATTCATGAAGAAAGTGTCACAATTGAAAAACATACAGTTTTCCTAATAATAATTATATTATAATTCAAATAGCAGATATTGTCTGTTATCTAAATATAATTACTTTTAGATGCAGTGCAGTTCATATTGTATTAAATAAAAAAAATTAAATATTTTGGTTTAAAAATATTTTTTTCATATGAGATTTAACATGAACCATAATTCACTCAGGTAGTGTACCATAGAACAAAAAGGGTTACCCACTTTATGATGGAATTGGAAAAAAACTATCATGTGTTAATTATTTATTTTGGTTTTGTTTCATAGATTAAATTCGTTCTTCTAAAATTTATTTATTCCAAATTTCTGAATCAATTGTAGCTCACACCAGAAACAAAAAGGAAAAGGTGTTCTATGGTACCCAAGTCTCCCCTACCACATAAAAATGAGCTTTCACTAAAATATTAAGTGAGCTGAGACATGGATTTCATATTTCATGGTAATTCAAGTGTTTTTTTGAAAATCAGTGATTTTTTGATGACTAGGTGAGAATATTATGTGAAATTTCACTTGAAAAATATTCAATTCTGTAGGCTAATCTGAACATGAAAATAGTGTTATTAACTTACTAGCAAAATGAGTAATAGTCAATGGGTTGCGTAGTTATAGCACAAACCGCAAGTGAGTGCTGTAATCGCAGAGTCGATTATCATGGGTCGCTAACTAATTAAATACGATATTTTTTACAACAAATCCACTAAACAGAGGTTATTATTAATTCAATTAAATAAGTTAATGCCTTCAATTATCATAATTTTATCAAATAATTGAATAATTAGGGAGGGGTGAAATATTTTGTTTATGGGGTTCATTGTTTTAAACAGCTCCTTTTTATGATGACATTGCATCACTTTTGTACCTGTAAACAGTGTGTAAAGAAATGAAAAAAAAAATTCTGTTAAGAAAAAACTCAATTTCTACACTAGTGGGAAATGAAATTTTTTTCAGTGATGAAACAAACAAAAAACAGTTAAGAAAAGACTCATTTTTACGCTAGTGAAGAAATGAAATTTTTTATAGTGAAGAAATAAAAAAAAAAACAGTTAAGAAAAAACTCCTCTCTACACTGGAGAAGAAATGAAATTGTTTTTAATTGTACGGGATTAATTTAAAGATCTCAAATTTTGCAAAGCAAAATCGATTTAATAATAACCCTCTTTTTGGTGTATAAGTTCAACTTTTCTAAAATATGAGGGTATAATGAAGCAAAGTAAGCGTGGGTAATGTATCCTTGGGCAGATTAAGTTGCAATTTACACACATGATATGTTTAAGGTTGAGTAAGTATTTCTCTATCAATTTTTAGACCAAAATATCGATGGCATCTTGAGATACTGTAAAAAAAAAAAAAAAAGAATTAAGTATTAGAACAAGATTTTTTCACAAAACTGCTCAACCTATCGGTTCAACTTTTTTATTGATTGCGTGTCCATATGTTGGACATCTAATATAGAAATATCCAAATGTTTTGTTCGTAGACTTTTTTTTAATAGAATTTTCAAATTTTCAAACATTTTTTTATATAATGGGCAATACTGACACCTGTAATTTTTTCTTTTCTACATTAACCAATGATTATTTTATGACATATATTTTGACATTGAAAATGTTTAATTTCATTGTATTAAGGTACGTTTCAATAGTATGGCGAAAGTGAGAAATTATCAACGAGCGTGAAGTCTGCAAGCACAAGCCATAGGTATGTGTGGTAACCACACAAGATGATAATTGCTCACACCAAAAAAGTTACGTACGATACTTTATTAACAAAGCGAACAAAAAATTTTGAATTCTAAAAATAAAACAGCGTTTTCATCTTTGTTTTTAACAATTCTGAGTCATTCGCATTTATGCTCCGGTCATGATTGTTATGAAAACTTACTCAAATGGTGATAAATACGCGATGAACAGAAAATAATACTACTTTTCTCCCAGGGGAGGCAAAGTAACTACTTTATTCCGGTTGATAAGGTTATCACCGAAACGTCATTTTTCACTTGCGTCTCGGGACAGGAAATATTATACTGCGACTTGCTTTATCATTTGTACTTTTATCTGATTCAGCAATTTTATTTCCATGACAAACGCTCCTCGGTATCTACCACGGTGGTCCGGTAGTAAAATAGAGGATGAATACTCACGAGACGTAGGTTCGATTCTGGAATCCCTTGAATTTTTAGTTAACTGTGATTTATTAGTGTAATGAATAATATGACATAGAATGAGTAAAAAAAAAAAAAAAGTGCCTAAATAAAAAATACCAAATAAGGCAGATGCATAGGACAAATGCCTTATAATCTTAATATTAAATTTGTTTTACAAAAAACAAAACGCACTGGAATGTTGGGTGAGGTTTTTGTTTTTGTTTTTTTATTAAGTATAAAAGGTGAACGTATGACTTGATTCAATTGTAAAAAACAAAAAACTAAAAAGAAACAGTATCAGTAACTACAACAGACTGTTACATTTAATGTGATAACATTTTCATCTTCAATATCAATGTTTTACCATCAACTATCGATACTGTTTTAACAAATGCGTGGATTTCCTCATAGCTGTTTTATCAATGTTGAATGAAATATCGATATTTCGATAGGCCATAAGAAAGCTAAGAAAGCTATGTAATTTGTATCGATACATTATCGATAATTATTGAGGATGAGGACCGGAGTTGTAACAAGAAATGAAGATTTAAGCGAAGTTCCGTCCAAGAAGCGAGTGTTTATTTAAGAAGTTACATAATTTAAGCAAAGTGCACTTTTAGAGTAACGAACGAACGTTAACGGAAACGAACGAATGAGCGGCGGAAGTGGTGGAACAGTGTAGCCGCGAATAGATATAAATAAAATGTATATTATGTGTGATCGTGTGTTCGCAGGAGTGAGAGGAGAGAAGGATTGGTGGTCTCAACAATAATCGGTGGAAAATTTAATAAGAAAAAACGACGTCGAATGTAAAAACGAACCCCCTATTTAGTTGTAGTGAAAATAAAAATGTTATCACATTAAAAAAATGCAAGAAACAGTAAAAAAAAAAAAAGAAGAAAAAAATTAGAGTCGTACTTTGAAATTTTCTGTCCAGAGATGTTCTTCACTTTTCCGTCACCTTTCCACTCGTTAACGAGATAATAAACCCCTATTTTTCGTTCGCGAAGTTAACAAAACCGATATAAAACTGTCCAACATCGACAATTACATTTGATAAAGTCATCCCTCAAATTCGCAAGGACAGCGTACATAAAGGGATAGTTGAAAGTAGGTCAAGTGGTACACAAAGGTTGCCTATTTAGCGCCGGCTTGTGTAAAACCAGAAATCGTCGTTCTTGATTGGTCCAGTTCTGTACGTATAGTCGAAAAGATATAAAACTATAAAGATATAGACATACGATACAGATAAGTGCTTTGGGAATGAAGAAATCAACTGTAGGATACGGTATTATGGAGGTCTAAATTTCTCGCGGGCATTTTTACCATTTAATGATATTAATGATAGTGAAAGCTTTCAGAGTGCGGATAAAGTTTCATTTCCTAATTCGATTCGCGATGAAAAAGAAAATTACAGTCACGTACCTATGTATATATATATATATATATATATATATACACACAAAATATCGTTTTCAAGAGCTAATTGTTATGCCATTTGCGTATTTCTTTACCTCAACAGGAAAAAGTAACAAAAAAAATCAACCAAAAAAAAAAAAAACAAAAACAAACGAACAAAACTAAACAAAAATTAGTTATCTTGCTTTAATGAGACTTAAAAACGACGTATGATTTTCTTGGATTTCATCGTAGGTATGTTTTGATTGAACTGCGGCTTGTAGCCGTCTATAGGTATAACCGTGCGTATGCCTGTACGGTATTTAATCAGCAAAATAGACTACACAAGTACAAAGTTACTCATTTTCGACTTATCTGTACGGCGTATAAACGTAATCAGTTTTACAAATCCGGAAAACAAATACGGAATTTATTCTTTATTTGCGCGAACCTCTCGCCGCCACTCAATCTGCGATCTATATTGAATATTTAGCCGACATTTTGCAACCGCAAGATACGTCCGAAAAGTAATTTCATTTTTATTATAACCCGAGCAGTAGGCCTACATTTTCCAGTGGAGTAATTTGTTTGCACAATCGTTCGACGAAGCAAAGGGCGAGCAGTTCTTCGACGCTGCAGCAGCCTAAAATGTTCCTTTACAATAAATTTCAAATTCGGTACCTAACTACGTTTTTTGAATAACGTACCCAAAAAAGTAATCCAAGCCAAATACATATTTATTCTTGGTAGGCGGTCGTTGGAAAAAAGAAACAGAAAAACAACAGTACATTACTCTTGGTCTTTTGAAAATCCTTACTAAATTAAAGAGCATCAGTTTTTCATCGAAAATAAAATACATTGCTGACTTCTTACTGTTAGCAACCTTCGCAGTGCACAACATAATCTATTATTTTTATATGAATACGTGGGAACGACGAGACTGCATCCAATTTACGTATATTTTTGTACAGACCCTCGACCTTACATCAAACAATCTCGAGTAACTCCAAAAACTACTAGGGGTAGAACAAATATGTTTGCTCTAATCGAAAAAGATTTAATTTCCTTCAAGACTGGTACATTTTAAACGGTAACTGAATGGAAAAAAAGAACTTTCTAATCTATTTTATAGGACAAAAAAATGGAATTTTTGTGTGGAATACCTTGTTGTGAAAAAGGTATTTTAACCAGAAAGTAATCAACAGGTATTCTGCATGTCCTGCTACTTCATATGTAAACATATGGGTAAGCCAAAACCTGAGCAAACACTGGCAATTTTAAAGCCTGTCCGGATGGTTTATATACAGGCTTATTCACATGCACACATACACACATATGTAATAATTATGTATGTCCGTGTGAAAGGGTTGGTTCATCATTTCTTGTATAGATAAGAAATGGCGGACTGGTTTGTGTGCTACATTGTGACATCATTGTCTTTGTTAGATTTGTCACAATTTGGTACTGGTACATTACTTGCACGTGCGTACAAGTAATTACAATCAAACATAATCGTGCATTTGTTTAACGTCTTGAAGACAAATATTTGCCAACCTTTTGTTGATGACGGTCGTTGGGGATCCAAGCCTCCTCAACTCATATGAATAATGTCCCCACATCTTGCTTTATGTTAAACTTTATTTTATTTTTTTCTTGAATATTAATTTTTTGGAAACAAATTTCACATTACTTGCCAAAAATCACTACGTCTGAATAGCCCAGTCCAGAAGGGAGTTGAGAAGTAATTAATAGACTATCTACAAAAGATATGAAGGCAGTAAATGAATAGCTGTACGATAAATTGAAGAACTACACCTTTTTGCTTCATTTCTCTGATGTTTTTTATCCATTAATGAGGATATAGCTCTATAGATACAAGTACGACAATACGCCATTTTTTATCCATGGTTCAATTCACATAACCCTTTCAGAATTTCATTCGTATCTCAAGAACCGATGGCACCATTTCAATGAAATATTCACGGAATATTTAGCAAACATATGCTAATGTTTCATCAAAACTTCAGCTTTCAGCCAGCAATGGTTTTCATGCAATTGCATTTGATAAATTAATTTGTATAGTTTATTCCCATAAAACTGTGTATAAAAGACCCATCTCTTCGGCCTTTTAATCTGTTTGGTAAAGGACGATTTCAAGTGAAACGATGAAAAAGCTCTATAAAATTGATAAAACAATCAAATACTTTGAAAATTTCGTTAATTTAACATAATATCAATTAATTCACTTATGATCTGTAGGATACAAAATGGCGTATTGCCGAACTCGTATCTGAAGGGCTTTACTGGTGACAGTGGGACACCATGTATCCACAGGCATAAAATATCACCTAAAGACTACACTGTTGATGGGGAAATCTCAGTATGCTAATTTATTTGGCTATCTGTATGTGATGCGAATAGATTCATTTTCAGCTTCCCAATAATAAAAAAGTAATAGAGATTATTGTGATTTTTGAAAAGATACCTTTTTATTGTGACCTTCTCTGCATCTCAGTTCGCATTGCTGGTCAACTGGAGTACCCAGAAGATCGATAGTTTTCTCGCATCCTTCGTTACTTAATAGTTATTGAGATACCAGTAATCCAACCCCAAGAATCTCGGATATAGAACCAAAACCTAACCATTAGGCCATGCTGACCTTCTCTGGCAAATGTTTCTGGTGCAGCTAAAATCCATAAGCTACCTAATAATATACGTAGTCATCTACCGACCACAATAATAAACCGAAGATAATCATGTACAATTTTTAAATTTTCCTCTTTTTCAGTTGCTGTGGTGGTTGCATTTATCATATGTTGGGCTCCATTTCACGCACAAAGGTTGGTCGCCATTTATGGACTACGTTCCGCACATCCGTCAAGTAGCGTTCTCACTTTGTATTCTGTGTTGACGTATATCAGCGGTATTCTATATTATCTGTCAGCAACTATAAATCCAATTCTCTATAATATCATGTCGAATAGGTTTCGTCGAGCATTTAAAGTGAGTTTTTGTTTCATTTGAATCGCATGTTATTATTTACCTAACTTTTTTTTTTTTTTTTTTTTTTTTTTTAAATTCCCATGTCAACTTTAGTTTAAAACATGATAATTATGTTTTGATGATTGTCACATGCCCGGGTGTTTCACAAAAAACAAATTTTTTCATTTACAAAGTAATGAAACAATAATTTTTTTAAATCAAGACGAAAGAGAGTCATTTTTGAATGGTTGATAGGCAACGTTAAAAATACAGTAAAACCTGTTAATACATTTTTCAAGGTACCAAAGCGAAAAAAACGTATTATGCAGGAAAACGTAATACACCACGAATAGAAAAACTTAGAATTTAATTGACAAAAATAAAATACCATTTTTTTGAAATGCCTTATGAGAAAAAATTTGAATAGGACAAAAATTATGGTGTAATTAATAATTAGGTCCATTCCATACGGCCAAAGTTTTAACACTTCTTATAAACTGGATTTTGAACTTGGAAAATGAGCCATTGAAAAGATTATTGAACTCAAAAAAAAAAAAAACTAGTGGTCAGTATCAGTGGCTGAAGCTAATTACAATTAATGTGATAACATTTTCATATTATTTGACTTTAATCCATCGATGGATTCTACTCAATTCACTGACCAATTTTCCTTTAATTTATAGTGAAATAATTCATCGGTGAATTAAGTAGAATCCGTCAATAGATTCTATTCTACTCGATTCACCGACTGACTTTCCTTCAATTGAATGATATAATTCATCGGCGAATCAAGAATGCATGGATGGATGAATTCATTTGCGAAATTTGTTGGCGTTATATTTACGAAGATAAATTAAGTTAGTTACCGTACCAAATTTGTAGATGAAACATAGAAAACCTCTGGATACTGCAAAGATTGATAACACAATAAACATATTATTTCAGATTAGACTTATTGAAATTCAAATGAATATAAAGATGAATACTTACAATTTTGTAATTTGAAAACATTATCAAAAAAACAACTGGGTACACTTTAAAATCATAAATATTAAAAATAATTCAAATCACTTTTCACTCATTCTCATTCACTGATAAACCTTAGAAAAATTCCAGTAAATATTTTAGCTACTTAATATATTGATAAAAATTTGATTTGATGTTGAATGGGAAATACATGTAAATAAATATCGATCTGGTTTATAAAAATTCGATATATAAAAAAATCGATATTTTTCGATGTTAAATGGAAAATGCATGTAAACCAATATCGATATTTTATCGATGTGTGAGAAAAAATAGGAAAATAAAGAAACATCGAATTCGAAAACAGATCCCATACAGAAAATAAAAATGTTATCACATTAAAAAACTTTTTTTGTCCAAAATTTCCAAATTTGCAATAATTACCTAACCACACCTGCCTTGAAAAACGTCCTAACCAGCAATATCTTACCTAGGAAATTTTACAGAGGTCAAGTATGGCAGATCAAGGGACCATAATAAAACAGAATGTGGGAAAAGATCTTATGTATGAACGTCATAACCATTTTCACTATAATTCCATATCATTCCAAATTGGTTTTAAGTAGACATGAGGAGTATTTATGTTTTACTATACAGTGTAGGGATGGTGAAGGGAGGATAAGACAGAAGTGATGCAAAAGGTAAGAAAATAGTTATTCAGTTGAAAAAATTAAAATTGCGCATGCGCAGCGGCCTGGATGGCGGTATAAAATGAGAATTAATTTGTATCTGCCCATGCGAGAAACTCACTTTCCACCACTGCGTCAAAATTTGCCTTCGTACAAACATTTTGGACACATAAAAACGTCTATTTTTTAGGTGGGTTTTATAAAAAAATGGAGAGTACCCAATGCCGGTACGCAGCAATAATTCACAGACCTACATGATCCATAAATGTGTCCAATTATCGATTAATTAGGTGTACAATAAAAAAAAAAAAATGGTTTACAGTTAAACTGAAATTGAAATACATGCATAACCGAATATATCTGTAACTATGGTTACATGATAGGGTTATAGAAGCGGCTTTTACAAAATTATATAAGTTTTTTGCTGACAATAGCATGTGAACCACATAAGGTCATATCTTCAGACGAGAACATTTTATCAGAATTTACCCAGTTGATTCAAAAAGTTTGACACTTTTTGAGAACTTCAGTTTTTGTTTTACTTCGTCTTTGAAAAAATCGAACAGCCTTTACAGAAAACTAATTCAAAACTTTTCCTTTTCTGCATTAAAAAACTCTTTTCCAATATAAAACTCAACAAAAACTTTAATTCACAAAAAGTACCAACCTTTCTAAGCCAACTGATATGTTTTAATAACAATTTCCCTTCTAAAGACAAGATTTTATTTCATTCACATACTCTTATTAGACTACGTACTTTAAAATGTTATTTTAGTTTTTTCTCACCTTTAGGCTTCCATAACATTTGGACGTATGGATAGTCAGTAGCTCTATCTCACCAATTTTAATCAAGTGTGTCATTATTTTAAAACCCTAAAGTGACGGGCAGATGCACATGCCCAGTAGGTCTTTTGTATCATATTTTTGATATCTTATTCTATTTCTATACTTCTTTTGTGTTCTGTGAATTCTAAATTTGTCTGTAATAGAAGAACTTACGAATGTTATTGTAGAATGATGGCACAGATTTTTTGCTTGCCTGTGTAGCCTAACCCCATACCCCCTCAATATCAGTGAATGTCAAACTGTTTTTTGCGAGCTACCAGTAGCTCGTAGAAGTAGACGATAGGCCTAAATCTCATCTAATTTGGATTCTAGTTCAAAAATTTTTTCTTCCTTCAATATGTAATTTTGACTTAATGTAGCTTGTTCACAACCCATTTTTAATTTCAAGAGTGGCTTCTCTTACTGAGGAAATTTGGCGACCACTGCTCTACATGATTTCCTTAAGGGGTGTTTTGATGACAAAAAATTTCTCCCTTTCCCTCTCACCCTCAATGGCGAATTTCAAAAACTTTTTTTTCTTAGGGATGGAAGGACCATAGGCGAACTCTGGTCAACCATCTGAGTGGATCAAACAATTTGAATCAAAAAATGTCGACCTTTATCTTCCGAACAAGAATCGTATGCGTGATTCAACTTAGAGGGGATGAAAATTCATGAATTGGTAAAGTAATTTCACCAAAGGAGCGAACGAAAAAAAATTTTTGTCTATTTTGGGATATGAATTTCTGTGAAAATCGTCATTATTTGTCATGAAATTAAAAACCATAAAGCTTTGAGCACATTTGCAAGATATTAAAGCGATGCTGTCTAAGCGATACTGAGGTGCTAAAAGGTATCACATGCGATACATTCTAACGCACTTCGATACGATATTTTGGAGCATTCCTTAGGCAGGGTGATTTGTCCAGATGAATTAGACCACCTCTCTATTAAAATAAGCAAATATTTTGAACACATTTTAGTTGTGTATCATCACTGCACCACCCGGCCAATCCGCTCAAAAATTGGTAGTACGTTACAATAGATGGAAATGAATATTTATTTCAAATCTCGCAAACATTGGTCTAAAATTAATAATTTTATAGCCGAAATAAAAATGAAAATACCAACCAGCCCGTATCAAAATCATTATGCCTGGTCTTTGATTAAGTCTGAATTGTTTGTATCAGATTTCACGACTATCCGACAAAAATTCGAGACCATTAGCATGGCAACAAGAAAATAAAATTAATATAATAATGAAGTATGAATACCTACCTATAATATGAATTAACTTTTCGCACCAAATTTCATGACTATCTGACAAAAATTGGGACCAATACCGTGGTAGCAAGAAAATAAAATAGATATAATAATCAAGTATAAATACCCACATACGAATTACAGCGAATAGTATCAAAATTTGCTTGAGGTCATAAAACAAAAAAACGTACCCGCTGCCATCCTTAGAGGCTGATACTGGATCAAAATTAATGAGTAGATTTTTACCGATACTCACTCAGAAATACTTCGCAATCAAATGCGAAATACTGTACCAAATGCAGAATATCGCGTTCCAAATTCAGTAAAATGCGTCAGTACGCCACCTTCCATTATTCATGACAAGTGTCTTGTGTCAGATTTACAAAAATATCATTGGGTTTTTCACTTATTCGTCATATTCTTAAATTGCTTATAATTGGACAAGCACTTTTTTTATTTTCAAATATAATATTGAATGTTCACGTCTACTGTCGAAGGTACATGTAAAGATACCAAAATTTGACAATTTTCCTCCCAAAAAATTTCAGCAAATACGGGATTTTGAACGTGGCATCTCCAACCATGAAAACCACACCTTACCCTATTACGCCAAGCCCTATTACACCGAGTGCAATATCCCAGGACTTGCCTTTTCAACATATCCTATAACATACAACCGAAGACGCAAATAATATAACCCATAGTAATGACATTTTGGCAGAGCTGGCGCAAGGCATTCATTTTACACGCGCACATTTTATTTTACCGCCTAATTATCGCATCAGCGTGCTTGAGCCCGACAAGGGAGTAAGTACTTTATGTTATTCGTTTTCATCTAGCCTTACAAATTTGACCTACAATGAGGAGTAGATGGGCCATGGCCGGCAAGTTTTGTGTAGCATGTGTAGCGTTCGCTAAATGCAGTCTTCTGTCGCTCCCTTCTCATTAGTTGTAGTCGATGAGCGGAAACTAATGACAAACTAAGCTATCTGTAGACTAGAAAAGTCAAATTAAACATAATAAACCAAAAATCAACGGAAGAAGGTGCAAAATTTTAAACTTAGACAATAAAAAAAAAAATCATCCCACCCAACACACCCCCCCCCCCGGCTACTATACAGCTAACTGATTAATTGATTTTTCTTATCTATTCGGCAGCTAACCTTCGGCCACCTATGCAGATGCTGCATCAGCAAACGTAAACGAAATAACTACCTGATTCGATCTCGTTCGGGGCACACGTGTCGCGCCAACCACCAGTACCAGGCGAGCACTCCGCGTTCCAGTCTGTCCCAAAAAGAGGAAATTCCGCTGCACAATTCGCGAAAACAAAATGGCGTGCTGACGACAAAAACGAGCTTCGAGGAGAAGAACCTGCTGCTGGAGTGCGCCAAGACGACCGACTTGTTGTCGCCCCCCGCAGCCGGCTCCGCCGCTGGCGTAGCCTCCGCCGCCGCCGCCGCCGCCGCCGCCACCAACAGCAGCGGCATCAGCAGCAGGCACGAAAAAATCAAAAAGGAAAGATCGCCCATTTTGGTGATCAAGGCCAAACTGAACGCCATCAAGCCGTTGTCGTCGTTGTCGTCGTCCTCCTCCTCCAGAAGTGCCAAAGGCGAATTTCGCAGCGTGGACGACCTGTGCGAGTCGAAGTTCACGGAAATTGAATTTCTTACCCACACGGAGTAACACGGGAAGGGGGCCTGGAACGATGATCGTTTTTTCGGCTGGAGAACTTGAGAAATGGCATTTTGTGGGCTCGTCCGCCCGCATCGAGCTGTCGTAGGTACGGGGGTTAATTTTACGAATGATTAGTGCCACTTTTGCGCAGACTGGCGGACGCAGTCGGAACAACGTGTATGTAGTGGCCGCGCAAGTGCTGCCCCAGTGGGCAGTGTTGCAAACACGCCGTAATGACGCGGGTACAGCTATTCGCAATGGTAGGGTTCGTCTGTTTGACGCGAAGGAAACGTTTTCACTTTAATAGGCCGCCTATAAACACAGAGGGTATATTCGACTGCGAACGCAGATACGACAAAATTACAGACCAGTAGTCGGAGGTGATAAGGTCGTTTTTGAACGGTATTGCCATTAATATTAGCTACGTAGGTATCAGCTCGTCCAGAAAGTAATTATTCTGCGCCATCCGCAGGTGCGCCCTTACGTTTCGTCGTTTTGTTGTCGCTTCGCTGCGTAAACAATGGAGAGAAACCGAACAAATGTACCCACGCTGCTGAAACAAATAATTTTCAAAGTTTCGAGCAGTACTTATCAGGTGTTTTTTTTTTTTTTTTTTTTTTTTTTTTTTTCTGAAGAAGCGTTATAAATGAGACGATGCTTCCAAAATATTAATTGCCCATAATGTACAGTCATGGTTGCCAACTAACAGGTGTTTAGACACCGCTGCCGGTATAGAAAACAAGAAGTACCAAGTGCCAGTATTTCATCAGTGTTGCCGGGTATTATCGGCGTAAAGCTTCGACTATATACATAATGGACTGCGCATACTGATAAAATGTTGAAGGCAACCAAATGAAATGTACATTCCATTCAAAAGTTAATTCCCTTATCAAACTGTACTTTTCACAATATTAAAAAATCAGAATTCTCAAATTGAACGTATTTTTAACCTGGTTTTCTTGTTTGAAATAAATTTAGTTATGGCTAAAATACTTTGAAGATCAACAGTTGTAAATTCGGGTTTATATATTAACAGTTTTTGAATATAAATTGTTATTAATTAGAATTCAGCAACGAATTGAGCAGAATTCACCTAAAAATTCTTTTTGATTCGTCGCCGTTAAATTAATTAGGATTCAGTGACGAATTGAGGAGAATTCATCTACAAATTCTCTTCGATTTGCCCTTAAATTAATCAGGATTCAGCGACGAATCGAAGAAAATTCACCTACGAATTCTTTTCAATTCGTCGCCGTTAAATTAATTAGGATTCAATGACAAATTGAGGAGAATTCACCTACAAATTCTTTTGGATTTGTATCCGTTAAATTAATTAGGATTATTTCATTAGTGATGTTTCGTGCGTGCTTCTGTGTAATTAGATTTTAACTCCTTGCTCATTTACTGACTTTCGGCTAATCATCTTTTATTCATTCTTATGTCTGTCAAATACGATTGCTGATTTTCAATCTATAATCATACATTTTAAAATGGAGTTGGAAGATATGAACAAAAATAATGTTTCAAAGAGAATTCATCTACGAATATTAAAAAGGAATAAATGACGCTATTTAACTTTAAAAACACTTTCATTTTGTAAAATGACAATGCAAATCCTCCAAATTATTTAATCAATTGACGTATGATATTTGATAAATCCTGAAAAAACAAAACTTTTGAATGAAATATACGCCTTCTTGGTGTCTCCATATAAACCAATGTTAATTTCATTAGTATGCGCAGTCCATTATATATATAGTCGAAGGCGTAGAGGGTGGAATGAGAGAGCAAGCATGTATAAAACACTGCTGGGGACCTGTAGCAAGTTTCAGCAAATTGACTGGGAGCAATAAAACAAAAAAGTTTATTTGCAGGTATTTTCATCTGCCAAAGTTGGCAACCTCGATGTATAGGCGAGTAATTATTTTCATATTTGTAGTGTTTTCAAGAAATGAAAAATCCCGTTAATGAGACTGTTATGCGGATTTCTCTATTAATTTGCCTAAAATGCCGCAATTAGGGTATCCGTAACCTATAAATACGTTATTTTCTACATTTTCTTTTAGAATAAGGAACTGAAGGAGTATTTTTTTTTTTGGAGGGTGGGAAGAGGTTTTGGTGGTACTAACAAACAAAATATAATTTTCTTAACGGTTCCTATTGGGGGTGAGGGCACCCCTAAAAACTACCCCTCAGAATTCATTAAAAACTGTTATGTACATAGTGATCCCCCCATTTTGGAATATTTAAGTGGAGAGCTGAGCAACTACAGGTGGGGAACCTAAGCACCCTCCTCGGCTCCCCTATTTTTTGTCTATGTTCGCCACAAATCATCGACTAATACGCTGTAATTTGTTTGATAAATTATTGTTTGGCCATCTGCATAAAAATTTGTTTAGGCTTCGACGGGTTATTGATAGGTGATATCTCAACCTTTTCGCGAATTTTCAGCGAATGTGGCAAATTCTGAAATGTTGTGGCCAGAAAAGCCACAGGGTTCCCATAATCTCACCTCTTCCACGCTGCTATCCTCATTTGAGGTAAATCCACATGATTCTGTAATCCGCAATTACATTGTCTTCTTCATAAATGATATTCCGAGGTTGTAGTGATAATACAAAACATTTCATTTTCATCTGATCATATAGTACTTTTCTTTTTTTTTTCTTTTTTTTTTTTTTGAATTCAGACAATAAATAGGTGATAATAAACCCATAATCCTCTTAAGATAAAACCCCGGTATGAAAGAGAGGGAGACATAGAGAGAAACAGAGATATAGCTGTTTTTACTCCTTTTGTTTTTTAATTTCTACGAGTAACCAACTCTTTTAAATAAAATGTATCTCTTCCCACCCTCACTCTCTCCTCTGTTTTCTCCCTTCTCCTTCATTTCATTTTCGAACCACTTATTTGACTGGGCCATGAATACGGTATAGTTATCCAACCACATTTCAATTTTGTAACTTTTTGGACTTCGATATGTCAGAAAGCTAATAAGCAACAAACTCTTTTATCAGATCTGGTCCTATGTGATGACTACCTTTTGTGAAAATTTCATGCCCATCCCATTTGTAGTTTTCTCAAAGCCGTGAACGCAAATTTTGGGCGCAACACTTACGCACAGGGTGCTCTTTGAATGGACAGCCGTAATGGTCAGTGGATAAGAAAAGAAAAATGTGTAAAATTTTTCATTGCAACTAACAAGTATACAACCACTTATACACTTTCATATAAGTAATTGCATACCCGCATGTTGCAAGGCAAAAATACAAAAGTACCCTTATCGTTATCTCATTTTATCTATTGGGTGAATATGTGAGTTACAATTTTCGATTGATGGTGTCAAAAAGACAGTTTTTGAGTGAATATCATGTTTTGATTTTCTAAATTTTCTTTTTCAATTTTAAGTATAGGCTATATGTGAAGAGGAAGTTTTTTGCTTCTCTCGACGAGTTTAATATGACCCCTTCGGTTGATAAGAGATTCTGGGCCATTCAAAAACATTTTTTGTAATTTTAATGCTCTGCAGCACCTACAGTTTTGAATATAGACCGTTTGTTGACGTAACATTTTTATATTTTCTCAGTGTATTATCCACCACTGGTGCAGTATGGCGGACCACTCAGAGAGTACCCTGTATCATATTATATGTATACACGAAATGAGGTTATATTTGTAACTTTTAGTACTTGCAACTGGAATAACTTGGAAACTAATGGAGATAGAGAAAAAAAGAACTGAGCCTTTTTGAAATAGCGCATCTTTACCAAAATTTTTCATACATAAGATTACGATCCTTACTTAAATTTTTCCGAAATATATCGAAAAATAGCCAAGAGCCGCCATTTTTTTGTAACAATTTTCATCTTCACCTTGAATTTTCTCTGCTTCTAGTCGCTAAATTTTCTGTTCTTTGGCCCAGTTTGTTCGTCAAAGTTTCTTTTTTCATGTGGTTACACAAAAAGGCAGTAACTCTCTTTGTTTGAGAAAATTAAAAGTGAAAACATATCAAATTTTTTTATATAAACTGACGTATTTAAATGACACATCAGAATAACAACATTTTTACTACAAATTTGAAAATGAAGTCGCAGTTGGATATGCAACTACTCTTAACACCTATGTACTTAACCTACTCTACCGAATACCACCACCAGTAGTTTCGACGTCCATTCCACCAAAACACTGTGTACATAATGCGTAATATCACACTACACATTACTTATACAATAAAAAAAATTGGGTGAAAATGGTAAAATAGCGTCAATCGTTTTCTTTTCGCACAAAACAGATAATTTTCATCATCCCCACCACAAACCATTTTGCGAGATCGCTATTTTGATTCCCTGTTTGCGAGCAAGCTGGGTGAAAATAATGTTCACATACAGAGTTTTGTTTTTTTGTTTTTTTGTTTTTTTTTTTGTTTTTGACTTTCCCAAAACCAAAGAAACTTTTTCTACGCCTACCTATTCAGCTGTTCGACGGTTTATAGCGAACGCTTCAAAAACAGTCTTCAGTAAAGTAAATTCTAGCGAAATCGTCAGAGCAAATAAATACATCCTGAACACGCATGAAAACGTCATCAAAATTACCACATCGGAAGATTGCAAACATAAAAAATAAAAAACCATCGTTGTCAACTAATCTATGAAGATATATATTGTGTATACTTCGTCTTCCACTCCGCCAAAATTTTTGATTTTATTTTGGTCAAAGATGAGTCGTAATATTGTTCCGTCGTCTCCTAGACTCGCCATACATAGGTTAAAGTTGTAATCGGTATTTTGTTCTATTCATTTTTTCACGTCTGCGTCTGACAGCACGTGAAATTTTCAACTTACCCTTTCACTTTCTTCCAAACGAAAACAACAACAAAAACAATAAAACCTGACAACTCGTGTCTTTTACGAAACGCATTACGCGCATCAACGAACCACATATTTCTGTTCCAGCGAAACAGCAGCTCCTCATCAACCATTCCCATCCTACGTATACAACGTTCAAACAATTTTTATGTATAGAAAAAAGTATTAAAACAAAAAATGAACTTAAATCGTCGAATAAAATTAGACATAACTATAGAATTGTTTGCCTATCCAAGAAATAATTCGAAACAATTCTTGAGAAGAAAAAAAAAAATCACAAAAAAAAGGAGGCGTTAAGGTATTTCAGAATAAATTCCATTAGATAATATTGCTACCTATAATATTATTCAGCGATCTACCTAGCAAAAGTGGTGGATATGAGTGTTCAACTTCCGCCCTTTCCAGATTTAAAAAATTAAAAAAAAAAAAAAAAAAACTCCCAACTCTTTGCCTTAATAATGGTTAACGAACGAGCTTTTGTAAATTTAATCACTGAAAATCCACCTCCGAAACGAATAAATCATTTGTCAACGTCTGAAAAGGTTGAAATGTTCGAATGGCTATTTAAAGTATGGTGATTTTTCAACTATTGACATCCTTAGGAATTATTTAGGATTTCTTTGTTGCCTTGTAGTCGACGCAAATTAGCTTAAAAAATGCCTCAAAATGGAAATTACTATTAAAGAAAGCAAGCTGAATTTTGGTATATACGTCAGCTTCACCGTCATTAACAACCACCTAAAAGCCCCAATGCGAAGGACTTCGGCTTCCCGCCAGGAAGGTGAAAATGTTTTTCACGTTTATATGTACTTATCACTGTTGTGAGAGTAATTCAATGTTTGAATTACCTATCTCAACAAATAAGATAATTTCTTAATATTATCTTTTATTAAATTTGAACTTCAAGTTATTACAAAACACATTTAAACTTTAACTTATTACTGATACTTAATAATAGTGAGACCTGATATCCATAACATCGAGTATGGACCTTAATGTTTCTACTCGACTGCCAGTTTAGGAATGAATACGTCTTCGAATAGAAGACAAGACATCATCTTTGTTTTCTTTGTTGTAGGTCAAAATGGCCGACCAAAAAAGGTGGCGTGACATGGGACATCCGCCAAATATGATGACTCTATATTGTCAGCATATTTTGGTGGTGTTCATCTGTGAGAAGCAAGGTAAAATATAGACAGCTACTATTCTAAGAATTAGGAATAATAGTTGTCTATTTTTGTTTGACACGTTTTTGTAGACGAACTGAATCGTCTGCAAAAATGGGATCGAACAATCACTTAATTTTCAACAAAATTGAAAGGAGACTAAAGAATTATAAAATAATATTTCACTATTTTTTTTTTTTTTGTCAGGTGCATATTTTTTGCATTAATCAACTATTTTTCTTTAATGACTATTTAACACAGTCAACACGTGCAGGGTAGGTATAGTACAAAAATACTGAATACAGTATGAGTTCAGTTCACCAGTAATTTTATTCACAGTGTATCTAGACCGAAATCTGCCCCTTACAACAGCATCACCTCCCCAACAGATTTTTCATTAGTTTTTGTATAAAATACAGACTGTGTACTCGTAGTCTGTATTAGTTGGTGAGGTGATGCTGACTTGCGGTAATGGGGAGAATTTCACTTCACATGTCGGTCTATACACTGCGAATAAAATTACTGGTGAATTGAACTCGTATTATACCTACACTGCATGTAATAAATAACGTAATTTCTATTTTAACTGTTACTTTTTTTAATCTTTTGCAAAAAAATTCAAAAATTACTGATCCACTATTTAACCATTAGGTCATTCTTAACTTGGACGTAGGAATTACACACACAATATGAATTTGTGGCTGACAAGTCCTGTACTCATATTTAGAATCCTTTTCTCCATTTTCTTTGATGAGTAACCTATTTATAGGATTATCTTACACAACTAAAGTCACATAGAGCTTTCTCCACACATTTTTCATCATATTTTGAACAATTTATAGGCGAATAAATCAACGAGCATATCAGTTAATACCAGAGGCACAATACCCTACGTTTTACATGACGTTCAATGAAGCCAGCTACCCTCACTACATTCAACCTGTATGTCTCATTTAAAATATACAGGAAATATGCGTTTTTACCGTAATTTTTCACCATAATTCTCTTATCTAATGTGATAGCCAATTTTTCGTAATAAATGTTATTTTAGAGGTTTCAAAAAATAAAACAAGCCCAAAAAACAAGAGATTTAGGGGAAAGGCCGGTAAGAGTACGCACTTAAGGTTTGACCTCATGTAACTGAGTCAAAACTTGAGGGATTTTGTTCAAATTTGGTGTAGCTATGCTGTGAACCTTTATTTACTTATTCCCTACCTTCAAAATTTTCAAGAGCCTCTCAAATTGTTTAGGGGGGTAAAAGTATAAAAAAACCCAAATGCGTACTCTTACATGACATGGCATCTAAGAGTACGCAATTGAGTTTGTAAGAGTACGCAACTAATTTTTTTCATTGATTATGAGATATTGAATAGTCTGAAATATATATTTATTTCATACGAATGTCAACACAAATCACAAACAAATTTATTGATTCCCAAATAACTAGTGCAGGATTCATGCCACCAATGTTTACATTTGTCACACATAATCCAATCTTCTGCAGGCGGATCAGAAAAAAGTTCTTCACAGGCTGGGCATGAAATTTCCTCTTTTTTGGAGGTAAGTTTTTTAGCACTTGTCGTCTTTAGTTTTGCTTTTATTTCAATCCAGTTTTCTTTTGTGAAGAATAGTTTTTGTTTTGTGGACCTTTTTTCATAAGAAACAAATAAATTAGTAGTAGGAACAAAATGCGTACTCTTACGCACTTGTGAGTTTTACCAATAATATCAGTTTCACTAACTGATAACAAAATACATTGGTAACTAAAGATATATGAAAAGGTAGCAAAAAGTATGTAGTTTGAATAAATATGATTATTTACTCAGTCATTTTCAATAATAGTCACTGAATCCTTATTCCGTGCTTTGAAAATATTATATCAGAAACCAAAAAATACAAAAATTTGTAATAAAAGCGGAAATAATGATTATAAATTCATGTTTTTTGGCATGAAGGAGAAGTATTTGAAGTAGAACAACATAAAAGATGGAGCAGTGTTGCCAATCTTTCAGTTGCAGAAAAAAAAGCAATGCGTACTCTTACAGACTGCGTACTCTTACTGGCCTTTCCCCTAAGCCTTCAGAAGTCAAGAAAATTGAGAAAGAAGTTGAAATTGTGCATGAAATTGGCTTAATTTATTGTTATATGTAAATTTAATCCTAAAGACAATTGACGATAAGGCTCAAAAACAGTGAATTCATGAAAATGAGTTATTATAATTTGTTCTCTTTAAAGTTAAGTTCCTTATATCATTAAATTAAGCCAATTTGATGCATTATTTCATCTTCATTTTCAATTTTCTCGGCTTTTAAGGGCTTAAACTTTTGTTTTTAGGCTCATTTTATTTTTCGAAACCTCCTATAAATTTCATTCATTACAAAAAAGCACCTATCTCATTAAATAAGAAAATTATGGCAAAAAATTTGTTTAAAACAGGAAATTTTTTATGTATATTTAATGGAGTGGATAGATTTAATGAAGTGGGGGGTTGCTGGCCTCTTTGAAAACGAGTGAATTGTGCCTCTAGTATTAATTCATACGCTCGTTGGAATAAACCTGCACAACTTAGGGCTGAATGAAAAAATACACCACCTTAGGAAAGCAAATAAACAGCTGGAATTTTATTTTTTATTTTATCGTGATCTGTTACCCGCAGTTTCACTTCCCTAGTGTTTAAAATTATTTTAACCCCTTCTTTATGGACCCAAATGAAATCCCATTAGAAAAACAATGAAACAGAGTGAGAGGGAGAGAGAATCATATCCTCCTCACCATTTGTGGATGTCAGACGATGAAAAAATAGAGGTGGAGAAGTTCTTTGTTCAATTCTCTTTTATTCATTTTTGTTCGTTTTGAGAAATGTTTTGTCCATTTTCTGTTTTCACTGATGATATAAAAATTGGTAACTTTACCCCCAAGGACACTACGGACTTTTTTGATGGCTATAAACCTACCTCAGAATAACACAATTTTTTCTGGAAAATCTCATGCAAATCCATTCAACAATTCTGGAGAGATAGTGTTTCAAACCATTTTTATCTCGTAATGTTTATAATACGTAGCAAATTTTTATAGGTCAAGTTTTCTTTTTTTGGCTAAGGGCTGGTGCAGATTCCTAGGACCCACATTATCTACCCCAAGTTCTTTTAGCAAGCCGGTAAACCTGATTAATGAAACGAGAAAAAAAATCTTTGCATATTTCCAAATTGAAGGCGCTTTGGAGTTTTGAATATTGAAAAATCGTAAGTAGGTACTTTTCAACTCATGACAGCAGAAAATTTGATCAATAAAATACAATTTTTGACTGGGGCAAATGGTAGCAGCTACTGGTTTAGAGGTTATATCACTACATTTTGCCTATTCTGAAAATTAAAGGAGCTTGAAAATATTGGAAATTCAGAAAATTAAATTTTTCGTTAAAAAGCCATAAATGCTACAGTTTCAACCTTCTTATTAAAAAAGTTATTTCAATTGTTCTTATTTAGATATAAGTACTCTTCGAGTTTTCCTCCTCACCATAGCCTACTGTGATACAAGTGTAGAAAGTAGATGATTTTGATCCTAGTGTGACTTTTGCATCACTCGCCTTCGGCTCGTGCTGCAAATCCCTCAAGTATCAGTCACCTACTATGTACACGTGTGTCACAAATTATTTTTTGCAACACCCTCTCCCCCTAAAAAACAAAAAAAAAATCGAGAGAAATAAAAATTTTTGCAAATGGGAAACATATAAACTATGCCCAACATTTCAACCAAACCTCGTGTTGTAGTGACTACATCACTGTCCTGTGAATGTGGAAGTCCGAGGTTCGAATCCCCATTATGGAAAAACCTTTATAGAAAAAAAAAAAAAAAAAGTGTATAAAATGACGCATGCGCCCAAGGCGATGTACAAAGTAAAAACCTATGTATATAAAGTATCATTTACTTATAACATCGGTCTTAAATTGTTCGAAAATTGCCTGCATTATACATTGTGTCAAAGTGTTCATAAAAATGAAGTTTATGAATAGGTGTTGCAAAAAATGAATAAACTTCGAATTTTGAAAAAGTTCTGTCCTTTCATACTAGAAATGTTGTCAGCCCTACAATTTTCTCGATTTTGACCCGAACCCACTCAGACCCCAGCGTAAATACGCCACTGACAATCAGTGTGCTATTGACGGCTATTA
Source organism: Ericerus pela (assembly GCA_011428145.1). Classification (NCBI taxonomy): domain Eukaryota; kingdom Metazoa; phylum Arthropoda; class Insecta; order Hemiptera; family Coccidae; genus Ericerus; species Ericerus pela. The sequence continues at coordinate 1,596,214 of WOFM01000033.1, forward strand.
TTTGAAAAAATTATGTCTGCAGTGAGCAGTAATGAGGCGTAACATATTTAAAGTTCGGAAAATTACCTCATTCTGAACCTCTCTCTCGTTCCCACCAAACCATAACTCCTACATATGTTAAGCCAAAATATATTTTGTCCATAAAATTGGCCGGTAGGTACATCTGATAAATTTTTATAATCTAGTCAAGAGGTAAGGAAATAATCGTTGGCCTAATTTTCAATAAGTAGGTACGTACTTATTTTTTGAACTTTTTTCTTATGGCGTTTTCAATTTTCTCAACACTTCATGAATTTTCGCTACCCTTTTTTCTGTTCCCTCCACGAAAATCTGGTTGTACCTAGTGATTAAAAAATGTTACGTTAAATCCACATCGATGTATAACCTACGTATCAGTTTTTCAGTAACTTCGGATTAGTTACCGATACGAATTGCTTTCGAACATACCTATTATTTGAAATCAATTCAAATGTACCTAAATCAAGACTCGTTTTTGTTAGTAAAAATGGCGAGCACGATGGGAAGAAGTCGAGTTTCGTTCATGAAGCTAAAACCACAACATATACTATTATATTAGCCACTATAACTAAGTTATACTAGGTTAATGTTGTTATTTTACGTTGCGAAAGTGGTATGACAATTTAGATTACTGAAACACGACATTTTCCTGAATACTTTTTTGCTTTTAAAACTCGTTCGCATGTTTGAAAACGATTTCGAGCCATACTGAATGTCAAACCGCATCTGTACTTCGTCGTCTCAAGAATATAAAATTATATATTTTTACGCGCATTACTTATATAGTTACCCACGTTGCATTCAGTTAGTATTTATTAAAGTAATCCTTTCGAACGTAAATAGAAAGACGTGCATTTAATTTAAAAGAAAACGTAAATAGCTCGTCCACTTTTTCGAAATCACGTGCAATGAACGCTTTAAGATGGCTGCGAAACGACCGAATGAGAATTAATATTGAAACAAAATAGATATTACTAGTCAAGTAAAAGTTGTAGGTGTAATACTATCATGTCAAGTTGAAAATGTGAACCGTACCTACCCTTACGGTCAAACTAAAAGTAACCAAACGGCAAATCGAACAAAAAATAAAGAAAAAAACTTCTTAGTCGTTCCTAATATCAATAAAAGAAGAAGCGGAAAAGAAAAACTACCTAATTATTTAGAAAAAATTTGGCTTTTATTTTCTTTTCTTTTTTTACTCTTTACTTTTGATTCGGTTCCATTATCGATTAAAATTATGAATAGCTTATTATTTGCAGAAGACCCACTCTTCTCACTAAAATTTATCATCGAATAAAAACAGTACAAGTTTTATTGTAGAATTCTGATGATGATACCAGTCCAGCAGTATAAAAAAATAATAATATTATCATAATAGTTTTTTTTTTTTTTTTTTTTTTTTTTTTTGCAAACTCGTTGAAAATAATAGCATTAGTATGACAAATGTTTTCTTTTTCAGACCAGAAACGATCGTGTTGAAATATGTAGTTGCTCAAATGTTGAAATTTTAAAAACCAAAAAAATGAAGGAAAAAAGTCAATTATTGGTACGTAGGTACAGTATATCTACATATTGAACTTACCACAGCGTCAAAATAATTTTCTATAGGTACCTAATTATCTATTTACTTATTTATGTAGAAATTGACGCAATTTCCATTTACGTTTAAGCTCATTTATAATATTTTATCGAATTTTGTTGTATTTAATTTGAATTCATGTTCAATTTCATGTGCCTAATAATTTCGTTTCGTTTTTTTATTAGGTACAGCGAGAGCAGTTTTATTTTAATTACCAGCTTCCCTATTGTCTCGTTCTCTTTTTACTTATACTTTTGCGATAATAATTCAATAATTGTAACTTTTTTTGGCGTTAACTTTTCATTTTATCTGTGATGTATTTTTTATATGTATTTTGTTATGAATAAAGATGCTTAATTTTTGAATTAAAAATGTAACCCAAAATTCTCACTCCCATATAGATCATACCAAATAGTAAGCTTGTAGGATTTTTTTTTTTTTTTTTCCACAAAATTAAATTGATTTAAGGAAATAAAATAAAATAAAAATGCGCTGGAAATATAAAAATAATCCTTTTAAAATTTCTTCAATCAAATCAAAGGACTAGAATTGTTGAGGTCAACGCTTTATTTATTTGTTATTCGTTATCATATACCTTACCTATAGGCTTATGTCCGTCAATTCCACCTAATTTTATGAAAAAACCTAAGAATTAGCGCCGACTACAATAATTCCAGTCGCTCGATTTGGCTGATGAAGTTTTAAAATGGATTATTTTTATCTTCTTATGGAAATTTTAATCATTTTTTGTTCGACATCGTTTCGATTGTGTGGAAAAATTTTTTATTTTATGTTTTTTCGTCTCATTGTTTTTACATTCGCCTTTAGCGTAATTTTTGCTTTGAAACGAACAGTTTTTGAAAAGTAAGTACATCGGATCACATTCAATCATTGTAGAAAAAGTTCATCAAAATCGGTACCAAGTATGAAAAGTTAAGCTAGAAAAAACATTGAAAAAAAAGTTGAAAATATTGTTTGTTTTTCAATCAAGTATAAGCTGTAATACATGAATTTTTTTCTCTCATGAACCAAGTTTAATTATAATAAATCAAACCCAACAAGTTTCATGAAAATCGATCCAGTAGTTCTCCAGAAATCAAAAGTACAAACATCAAAAAGGTATTCATTCAAGAACCATGTAGTATGTTTTCATGAAAAATATCGTTGTTAAATCATTGACACTATTAAATTCCTAATTCGAAAGTCTAAGACTCATTGATTTCATACTTAGATACATTATAAGCTAGAATTTGAAATTTTTCATGCATTTGAGTTAACGAAAAATGAAAATCAAATTAGTATTATGGTGGTACGATTATAGTCAAATATCACATCCTTATGTACAGAATTGTCAACAACTTACAAATAAGCATGAAAAATCATAGATTTGTTGATCGTTCGTGTTGTACGCTCAAAATGTCGACTACCATTCCTTACTACTAGTTCAGTTTAACATCAGTTAAGACAAATAATAATATGAAGTCACATTCCTCCTCACCAAAGTGTAACTGTTCGGTGACTGCCACAACACCAGTATAAGCAACACAACTCTCCAGTTGTGTTTACAAGGTGTGCACCAACTCATGGCCAGTCCATAATATTGGGGGTGGTGTACACCAAGCTAACCTTCTGGGGTCAGTTTATCAGTTTGAGGCTTGTTCTGAAAACAGAATTTTACCATTTTACAGGTAAAGACTCATGTTTATAATAGGTAATGTATTTATTAAAAAAATATAAAAAACAATATAAAATGACCAAGACTTTTTAAATGAAGTCATAAAGAATAAAAAACAAAAACGTATTAAATTTAAAACTTCCGCAGACTGCTGGACATGAGTTATAACAAAATGAATATTTAAGATGAAGTTTGGCCATAATGGATGGATTCTGTAAAGAAGAATGAGAAATTAGCTGGTCTACTTATTATACCAAATTTATTTTTGACAATAAAGAGCGGATCAACTCACTGACACTTATCCCTTACACCTAGATAGGGGGCTAGACAAAGATAATGAGTTATTAGAGAATAACTCTTAAGTCAGTTAATTAGAAAATTGTAAGATGGGCCAATTTCCATCTGTTAATTTTCTAAACACTTAGTTTCGTATGTCATTTTGAACAAGTCATGTTGATAAATTCTTCAATTTAAAGTTATTGAGACTCTATCACTACTATGAAGTTCTGATGGGGCAAAAAACTTCAAGGGTCTAGTGACTGTTTTTGAACTTGGTAGTAAGATTTCTGCGTCACGAATTTTTCCATCACAGGAAGGAGTCAGGGATACAATTTTGGCAATTTTGTGTATTCCTGGCTTGGTCATATAGTCCAACATATGAACAATATCACCAACTTTTGGTTCAAAATTTACTGTTTGGTAAACATTATCGATACCTTTTTGAATTTTATCTCTCAAGAATGGGAGGTAATGATTTTTCCATGCCACCCATAATTTTGTTAAATTCTCTTGATCTATTTTTCACAAATTCTTTAGTGTTTTAGTCATTGGATTATTAAACAATGGTTTCTCAAGATCTAACGTAAAATTTCTGAAGTTGACATGCATGAAGTGAATTGGTGTCAAAGTTATTTGATTTGCCTCATTAATGGCAGGGCATAATGGATGTTCATTCATCATATTTGGATGCTTTTTAATGCAGCTTGAAAGTTGTTTTTATGATGAGAATGATATCCTAATACTCTATAGAAAGCTTCTTTAAAGACTCTTATAAGTGGTTACGGGGCATCATACCAAGGAGCTTTTGGCAGAGTAAAGTGCCATGTAATTCTTTTTTGTTTTAGTTGATCACTAATTGTGTTGTCAGCAACAATAGGGTACAAGAATTTTGGTAAATGGGTAGTGATAAGTAAAAATTGTGTGGCATTGTTGGACAAAATTACTTTTGGAGTTCCACTGTCCTCAAAAAATGTTTGGAAACCAGTCCAAATCTCATATGTTGTTAGACCTGAGAGAGATGTGAAATACACTGCTCTTATTGAGAGACAAGTAAAAATCAAAATCCATTTTTTGTAAATCGGAGAGGTTGGAGTTGCCAAATCTCTTTTCTTTTTTGGTAAGAATTGATTGAAAATTCCAAATGGTCCAAAAACATCCACACCTGTATAGGTGATAGGATGAGAAAAAGGCATCAATCTAAAATCTGGAATAGCCAAGTGAGTTGGTTGAGCAAACAAATGTTTGTCATTCTTTTTACATACAACATAAGTATTTCTTAATATTTTTAGTAAAACTTGCATAGACCTGGGTACAAAATAACATCCAGAAAAAGTAGACAGTAAATTTTATCCCTGCATGACTAATTGTTGTATGTACATTTAACAAAATTAATTTTGTTAAAAGAGGTTATGGATAAAGTAATACAGGGAACAACATATCTGCTGTAAAAGAAATTTCAGGAAAGTAATTTCTTAATCTGAGTATGCCTGATTCATTCAAAATTATTTGAAATTTATCATATAATATCTGGAGGATTATTTGATAAGTGTTCTAAACAAGTCAGGAAAAAATTTCATACGATCTGCATAAATGAAGCATAAAAATGCAAACTGAAAGTTGTTTGGTAAAACTGCATAGGGTTTTGTGCATTTAGAACATCTAAGTCTGTTTGTAAAAAATTTTCTATGTGCTTTTATGCAAATATAAAAGATATGATCTAATTTCACCAAGCAATTAAATTTTTCATATTCAATCCTAAGAGGTGTGTTTTCACGTTTATGAACAATAGTGACATAAGTGTTGTTTCTGATTTTTGGGGTTGGTTTATTTAACAAATCCAAAACTGAGTCCATATGAGAGTCAGTACATTGGGAATCAGCAGTTTGTGTTGCAAAGATTTTGGTTTTGCAAATAAAAGTTTTGTTGTCCTTAAAAAATTTAGGTAGGTTTAACTTTTTTGATTTCAATTTTCTTTTTAATTTGGCATGTTTATAACTGTCAAATATATCTCCAGTATTTTGAGGGATCAAACTTGTTAAAGTTTCTGATATTAAGAAAGATTCTTTTGATGTACAAAAGACAGGTGATGATGTATCATCGTCTTCTATCTCTGGTAAAGATTGGATTATGTGAAGGTCCGTTGGTGGCCAGTTATCTAAGTAGTTATATAATCATTCAGGGCCTATCAACCAAGTTATTTTTAATAAATCTTCTATAATTGCTCCCCTAGAACCAACCACTGGATTATTGGCTGTAGGTACATATCTATATTGTACATTTTGGATCTTTTTAATCTCAGTCACTCAATTGAGAATAAATTGAGTTAACATCCTACATTCTAATAACCACGTTAGAACTCACTTACTATCAGACCATAAATAAGTTGGGCTATTAGATAAGTTTAGGGGTTGTTTTATATTTTTTATTGCCCTAGCCCCAATTACTGCCCCAACAAATCAAATCTTAGAATTGTCATTGGTTTCATTAGAGCTACTCGACTTTTGCCTATTACAGAATGCACATCATAAGAGTTGGTTTCTTGTTTATAAAAATAAAGAAATGCAATCATTGAATATGTTATTTTTCACGCATCAACAAATATGTGTTATTGACATTTAGTCAGATCATAAGCATCAGGGTAAAGTTGACATGGTAGGCAATAAAATGTACAAAGGGATAAATTTTGTACCAACTGTGTTGCTATAAGATGTAGCATTGGCAGTAGTTTCATTCCATTTGTATCCTTCATTCCAGAGTTGTTTGATGAATACTCTGAAAGGAACACAGGCTGGAGAGAACTAACAATTATGGTCAAAAAATTGAGATACAGGTTTAAAAAAATTTCTTTTTTTTTAATTTATATCTCCATATTTTGTTTTGGATTGGCTAATGAAAATTAAATCCTTATTCATGTCCCAAGTTAATCCTAATAATTATTTGGGGTTTTGTTAATGCATTTTCAGGGTCAAAGTCTTGTCTAAGTTTTGTACAGTTAGTACCCCACTGAGACAATTCTATAGAAATATCTGTAACCAATTCATTTGAACAATCATGTCAATATCTCATTTCTTTATATGATGGTGAAGAAACGACTAGATTATCAACGTACAAATTTTTGGCAGAATTTATGATAATACTCAGGATCAGCTTACTGAAAATGATGTATTAAAATTGCTGCCAATAAAAGGGGAGTAGGAACTATTCCAAAGGAAACTCTTTATACTAACCATTCCATCTTGGATAGATGAAATGGTGTTGACTGCAATGGGGAAAGCTGTAATTTGTATCCAAATTTTAGTTTTCACTTTTGCTAGATTACCAAAATGATCATGCAAAATCAGTAATCTCTGATAGTAGCCTTTTTCATCGGGTGCCAAATGAGTAAATTTATCTTTTAATTCTTTTGGAATAGCATTTTGAAAATAATTAATTTTTTACAGAATGGCAAAATCATTTCGCAAATGAACATATAAGTTAAAACCTCGAATGAAACCGGGATACGTTAGTATTTTTCCATCCCATTTATCTAAATAAAATTTCAGAGTTTTAAGGTTCATAGGTGGTGCTTTATTTTGGTCCAAAGGATTTATTTCCCAAAATTTTGGAATAATGTTGTTTTTGGGACAAATTGAGGCAGTTGTATGTTGGTTTCCAATTTTCTCAGGAACCAAAGCTGTTAAAGTACTAGTAATTGGTGTTAGAAACTTCCTTAATAGTAAGGAATAATATTTGTGATAAAATCAAAATTTTACACAAAAATTTATCAGGAAACAAAACTGTTAACCTAAAATTATGTACTACCACATGTGTAGTGACAAAAGTTTTAAAAAACAATAAGTTTTTCATCTAATTTTTGGCAAAATTTAAAATTTTAAAAATGGCACAGTATTTACAAGCAGTTCAATTAATAAAAAATTAATTTAAACGACAAAATTCATGAAAAAAGGCACAATAAGCTGGTAGAAAATGAAAAAAAGACCGAAGCTCAAAATCAAATTCATTTCACTTAGGCAAGAATAACCAGAACGTACATGTTTGGTTGGTTGGTGGTTGATTTGAAGGTATGGGTGCTCTTAACCTGATGCTTGTTTTGCTTCATTTTTTTGTCTCTTATTGCACACAAATGCAAAGATAGGGTTGTACTATCACCTTGAAAAGCGTTAGAAGTGGTGAAGTTATGTGTGTATGTGTGAATACTCACACATACACACAATAGTATTCGTACATTTGCAGGAAACTGCATGTGTACATTACTTCGTCAATATGATTTTTGATATTGGTAATTGTTGGTCTTTGTCTTATCAACAAGATCTACATTATTCCTTCAAAAAATGTAATATTTCTGTCTTTTTTAGGAATTGGTAATTTTTATACAAGTGGGAGGGAGAGAGATATCTTTTTCTCTCTCCATTTGTAATAATGACAAAAGAGTGTTTGTTTTAGTAGACATCTTGGAAATCTGTCGATATTTCTCCAAAAAAAAATCAATAGGCGGGTATGATTTTAATTTAGTCGTTATTGTTATCGGGTAACTCTTAAATTAACAAATTTACAGTCACAATATTTTATTATATTGACCGTAATTTTGTCTGTACATATGACGCTATGTGCTGAGGTCGGTGGAAAAAATTATTTAATATAATTTTTTCTTCTGTCTTCACCTTCATTTATACGTGAGTATGAAATACTGACAGTGGGGAAAATTTTTCCTATTCAAAAGAAATCTTTTTTTCCCATTTCATTTGATTTTGTTTCTAACAATAACTAGGAATAAATGATTCAATGAATATTTTCATTTAGTACTGGTGTCAACTAATACTAAGCACTGTCTTTATTGAATAATATTATTCAAGTCTTTTGTTCTATTCTTTATAATATATTTGAACAAAATGATATCCATGAGAATAAAAGGGCTAAAGGTTTGAATGGTACTCGAATTTTGGTCTTTATTATCTTCAATACTAAATTTCTTTAATACAGATTCGTTTTAAAATTTGGTTGAGAAGAAAAAATGATTGCAAATAAACGTGTACATTGTAGAAAGGCCTGTTCGAAATGTATTAAGTTCTAATCTCACAATTATTGATGAAAACATAATATGTAGCTCATCGACGCATAAATTATAAAACATTAAAAAGAAAACAGGAAAATTTGAAAACGAGTTTTCTTCTGAGTTAAATGTACGAAACTGTTTTTTACCGACTCGTTTTAAGCCTACCTATGCAGAGGCTTGTTTTCTACAAAATGATACAACAAATTTGCATTGGTTACCAAAAGTACAGGATTGTAACTTTACGTTTGCTATTAAGTTTCTCTCTAGAGCTATTATCGAGTGCTTTCATCCGTTCGCCTTTGGACACTTTTCTTTTTAGTAGTTTTGAAATTTATCGGATGTTTGCACAAAAGTTTTTGTTCTGCGATACCCATCCGAATGATTCATTCGTAAATAAATACAAAGGAGTTTAGTTGTCAGCCGTTCTTTTTCCACCTCTTCATTCGAAAACTTGCTAAAAAGTTCTCTCCACTGAAAAAATAATTTTTGATTATATCGAAACTTTTTAAATTCAGGTTAAATAAGAATGGCGTTTAAACGAAAAAGAAGCCAAAAGCGAAATGCGCGACAATGACGTATGACAAAAAATTTAAATGGAAATTTAATCCATCAGACTTGACTTCCGACGTCTTTCACTAGTCATTTGAAATTTTCTTTCGTTATATTATTTTTACAAAGAATAATTTCGTATTGTTTATTAATTAGCAGTTGAGTGACAAAGAGGAGAGAGAATAGTTTGAAAGTTTATAATTTAGGTCGTTGAAAAAAGAAAACAAAAAAAAGAAAAGAAGAGGATGAGTCTTATTTTATTCTTCGTAAAACTTGAGATTGAATTATAACGTAATTTTAAATAAGGAGAAAAAATAAATGAAAAGAAAGTTTAAGAAGATGTGAAGGTGAATCCATAATATTAATTCGTGAAAAAACGTGAGGCAGTTTCACAAAAAGTTATGTACCTAAACTAAAAATTAATGAAGTAGTCAAATTCAATTTTCAGCTTATTTTTGAAACGTGAGGGAAGAGGGGTCGAGCTCAGTTACTTATTTTGGCTATGCTCCTAATATTCAGAACACATAATATGAATGAATACATATTGAACGACAGAAAAATACTTTATTATTTACGTATAAAATAGAATATGGAATAAAATTAATGGACATGCAATTTTTCGAGTAAAAAATATAAGTAATTACCATAAAATCACGTCGCCGAAATAACATTCAAATGAATTTTAAATCTTCTTTTGTGCAAAAGAAATAAAAAGAAACATAATAAAAAAAAAAAAACAGATAGGTAGTCTATACTGTAATTTCAGGAAAATAATTCCATGGTAAATCTGAAAAGTAAAAAAAAAAAAAAAAAAGAAGAAAACTAAAGAAAAGAAACTGCACAAGATTTGGTATGTTTTGACGTCGCTGCCACGTCAAAACATTAAAAAATCACACAATATCGGTTAGAAAAAAATTTTTTTTTTTTTCAGACAAGCAAAAATCTAAAAATTTGCATCCAAGAGAACAAAAAACATGTGAAAATAATAAAACTATGCAATTATGTAGCAGACAAATGAAACCTTCATCTGTACATTAATACAAGTTAAACAATCTTACAAACTTTTTGATAGTAAATTTGAAATGGGTGAGTACAAATATAATATTATCAGACTTAAATTTTTATTCCTTCACGAAACAAAATAACGAAAAAATAATAAAAAAAAAAGAAGGAATAGAAAAAAAAGGGAAAGAGTAATGTAAATTACACAATTAAAAATTAATTATATGTACTTATTAAAGAAATGGTTTTTTTGTTTTTTGTTTCATGAATGAGCCATATTTAATTTTTAATGGAGCAATATACATGAATTAAAATAAGAGTAAAGTCAAATAATTGAAAAAATTATTTACAAATCATATGAAGTATTAACACTGTAAGCACATTCTGTACCAGCTTGAACACTGTTTTTATTCTGCATTTATGACTTCGTTAAGAAAAAGAAAAAAGCCACAATATTATTTTTGTTATAAAATTAAGAAGAGAAAAAAAAGAGGTATTTTCAAAATAATAAAACAATTTATAATAAAGCTAAATCTACTTGCAAAACAAGAATGCTATACATCCGACCAGATGACCACTCTTCGAGAAGTATCAACACTAACCAAGTGATTGGTAAAAGGATGCCATGAAACGGCTGTGACTGAGGAACTGCGATAAAAAAAAAATTAATTTATAATAACGAATAAATACGAGTAAATGCGTCTCGGGAAAATCTCAGTTAAATTATTTCACCCAATTAACGTTATTTGGGATGACCAAATAAGTGCGAATGAATAAGGTATACACTTACGAGTGTTCGTTTTTCAGCACTGCTTCAACTTTTGCTGTATTCACATCCCAAATGAATACATTTCCGTCGGAGGAACCAACCGATACGTAATTAGCGTCCATATTGAAAACAGCTCTGGACCAATCTCGCCCCACTTTGAAGCCGTCAGCACTGACGAAGAAAGAGAAAAATCTTTCAATTTAAAGCAGGCTTACATATGTATAGGCCACCACAGAAGGATTAAGCGAAAAAATGGGTGATTTCTAGGTTACCTCAAAAAAAAAAAAAAACAAGAGGCTGAAAGCTCATACAATAGGTAAAACACTACGGGTGTTCCTCGAAAAGTTCCCCACCTCTGAACTTTAACAATTGATAATGCCCTTCAAAACCAATAAAAAATTTTCAATAAACAAGTATCTTGTTCTGAACGGTTACGGAGTTATGTAGACTCATAATAATAGTATGACATGAATAAACTCACTTAAAGTTTACGGTAGACTCATAGTACTCGCCGCAGAAGGAACGAAAAAGGTCCCCTTCACTTTCACCCGATCATGATTCACATTACAACCGGTTTGAAGAACTAGGCTATTATAGGTAAGCTCCTTAATTATCTTAAACTTTCTTCTTTACAACTTTGAGAACCTCTCGCATTTTTTCATTACAAAATGGGATAAAAGTAAAGCAGACCTTATCTGTCCCTCGGGATGAGTTTTACGAGTTCGCATAATGGAATGATCATTTTCTAATAAATTTCCTGGCATTATACTTATAGTATAGCTATAGCCTTTTAATAGTTGAGAATTAGACTGTCATATTTATGTTTATTAGACATTTTTAGTTGGCCTTTAAAAACGTGTATATTATCTCCCATTAAAGTTCGGAGAGCTTTTCATTGGAAACACCCTGTATATAGTTTAAAATTATGAATCTACACAACTTAGACTGTACAGTCGACAAGAGCAAACTAACACCAATTTTCATTTGGCAGTCAACTTCATTTAGGTATCAAGCAACGAAGTGAAACGTCGCAAAAATCGGTCCCTCAACACATATTTTTCGTAAATCTCGAACATAAAGGAAAAAGTACTTCGAAACAAATCTGCGATCATTTTCGTACTTTTTACTAGCAAAATTGGTTATTAAAATTCACCTCATGGAGAGGTTAGGGGTGGGGGAAGTGAAAATTTTCCCTTTCAAGACAAAATAAAATTCATGACACCATTTTCCCATTTTAACCTGATTTTTTTTTTATGTATGCATATAATTATATTATATTATTATATATTGTATACATATACAGGGTGTCCAAATATTATCTTCCAAGCCAAATGGGTTTTGCAGAACTCATCTAGAGAAACAAAACAATCTATGGACGTATCCTTTTTTTTAGCATCGCTGTTTCAGAGAGACCGGCTTTCATATGCGTGTGTCAAATAGGTTGCATATTCATTCGTTTGAAGGCAAAATTTACAAAATATGGCAGTACACAATATTGTACTTAACAAAGGTAGTGGGTTCAAATCCAGATAGCGAAACATCTTTTTTTTTTCATAATTTTTTAAAAATGACCATTAAACATGCTAAAATTTCAACATATTTCTTCAGATTTCAAATAAAATTAAACTTTTGATAGGACCTGGTCAAAAGAACGTTTTTTAATGTACTCGATGAGTAGAATAAGATGCACTCATCGAAAATCAAATTTAAAGCATTTTTTGAAATTTCTCATTTGATTTAACAATGAAAATTTTGAAAATTTGAGAGCCTTGTATCTCTGAAATAACCAATTTTAAAGCCCATGTTAATAGGAACTTTTGCTCCTCTCCATAAGTTCTACAAGACGCATTTGGCTGGAGAGACGAGTTTTGGATACCCCGTACATATATTATACAGAAAATAACGGGTAAAGTGGCTGACTGTTTTTTTTTTGTCTATATTCATTCAGCTATGTCAGAATAGGAGTATATCTTGCTGCTTTTTTTCCTAACTTTGATATTTTTTCATCAGAGAAGTTTACTTTTTCACTTTTAGGTTGCCATAATACTTGTTAAGTTTTGAAAAAAAAAAAAATTAATCAGAAAAATTTTAACGTCATTATATTGTAAAAGTGAAGGAAAATTGGAGGAGCATAAATTATAATTTGTTTTCTTTTATCCTCCTTTGTCATATTTAAAATTGTTTAGACTTATGATGTTTTTAATCTAAATTTCAGTTCAGGTACAGACTTAAGTGGTTTTTAATTTAAAAATATTGTATGTTGGCTCTTTTTTCGATAAAAACCTTGTAAGTTGGTAGCTTATGTAAATTTTTCCTTAAATACCTCGTAAGTCAAACTTTTGTATTTTTTATTTTGCCTCTAGGAGCGATAATAATGATGGTAAACTTACGAGGTATTTAAAATTCAATTTGTTGATTTTTTTTTTTTTTTGCCTTTAAAACCTCTTCAATCTGAAAATCACAAAAAATCAGCCTTACAAGATTTAAAAAAAAGAGACCAAATATTCCTGGAAAAGTGGTTTTTCCAAGATTTTGAAGAAACTACGAAAGGGATCGACTATAATTTTTACGATAGATTTTTTGGTATTTCCAGAATTCGGAAGAAACTGCAGTAGGGATAGAGTTGAAATTTTTATGTTAAATGTTTCTTATGTTAGTGCACGTCTGATATAAGTTTTTTGTTTATTTGTTCAGTAGTTTCCGAGATAACTGGAAAAGACAAAATTGCTGGAAAAATGGTTTTTCCAAGATTTTGAGGGAATTGCAAAAGGGATAGAGTTGAAATTTTCAGGATAAATTTTCCCCATGAATGTGCAAGTCTGATAGAAGTTTGGTAGTTCCGTACGAAACTGGAATAGAATTTTGGATCATGGTTTTGAGAAAACTACCAAAGATTTCAGACTGAAATTTTCACAACAGATTATCATTATGTGAGTGCAAGTTGGGTACAAGTTGAAGTATCATTTTATTAATTATGGCGCAAGGGTTACTAGCGTCTTTTTTGCATTGCATTAATTTAGATTTTTTTTTTGTTTCTTCATTTTTTTTATCGATGAAAATTGGCAAACTGGATTTTCTAGCGAAGTATCACTGCGCTAGTGTTTTTCTTTTCTGATTTGATCATTAAGATTCAATATGAGTGAAAATCGGTGATTCAACATTGTTGCCAGTGTCCTCATTTTAGCTCTGCTTCATGACTTAATGAGTAAAGTTAGCTTCGATCTGACAAACGGATTGACCAGTGAAATATTTTCAAAATAAAACCTTCAGATAACCAGCTGAGTAGCCCACTAAGTTGGTGGTTGAACTATCCCAAGGAAGATAATGGGTTTAATTCAGTTTAGGAGCGCGAAGTTGACCCTGTCTGGCGTCTGCAGACAAAATGTGATAAGAAAGTAAGTTTATCATTAGCTTCAAGCATATTTATAAATTAACAATTTTATTATTAGCAACAGAGACAAGTATCGTACTTTTTGTTAATCAGCAAATGAGAAGAAAGTTCCAATATGACAGACTTTTTTTGGGATTCCGGCACTCGAATAATTTTTTGATGTCAGGTCAGCCAACCCTAATTTTTCGTATATTCAAGCATATTTAGAATAATATGTTTTTTGAACAAAATTTTCACATTTTGTCTTCACCCCTCCCCCATCTGGGCTATGAAATGCATCTAAGGACACCTTTACAGGTAATCTGGTCAATTAGTGGAAATACTGGCTGCCATCATGTGATGATTGCTCGGAAAAGAGGAAAATGTTATTGTGAAATAGGCCATATAACCCGAGCAGTTGATCGTGAACGAAAAGTTCATGTTCACAACCGTTGAGGGGGTAAGGTAGAGGGCCTGAAGAACTGCATTTTAACAGAGCTGGATCAAAATAACCACTTGAAGTGTAGCACTTTTTCGCCTCATCGAATACACTTAGCTCATGTTTGTTCGCATGTCCCATATTTATTATTTTTTCTAGACAGAACAAACGAGAAAGAGACGAGCCAAAAAAATGTCCATACGCACACAGAATAGGGTGAAAGAGGGGTGTATGCCTTTATCAGTCCTCGGTAGTACAATAAAATATATTGACGATATACTCATACACGTTACAAGTAACAATCAATCGTTCACTAATACTGTACTCACCGGAAGGTTTGTAATATGTTATTTGTTCTGAGGTCGATCAGTCGAAGGGTATCATCACGAACGCAGGTCAATAAATGTTTATAATCTGTCAAAATAAGCCAAAAAATTAGTAGAAAAATTGGAGAAAAAAAAAAAAAAGGTAAAAAATGAAAAAAAAAGGATAAATAATAAATTAACTTAGTCGAAAACTAACCTCGTGATAAATCTAGCGATGTAACTTTTCCTTGCACTTCTATTTCTTTCGGTTTTTGATCTGAACGCGTGTCCCACATGCGTATTCGCTTATCAAAATGACCACTGAAAATCACTGTGCCAGCACTGTCCATCGTTACTAAATCATTACAACTGGAACCAGCGAATTTGGTTTCCACGCCTAAAGAAAGCATTAAAAAAAATAAATAACCAAGTATAATGTAAGTAAGTAAGACAATAATATTTATGAATTGGGTCGACCATAAAGACGGCAAGACGTCTTTTTAATTTTTATATCCACCACATGAAAATGATTGATATGTTTTTGTAAAAGATGGGATAAGCTGTCTCGAAATTAGATATAATCATGGATATAATATGCCCAGCAATTGTGCGTACAGTTTCAATAACATGCTTATGGTTTCCATTAGGCACCCATTTCTAGTGTTAGCGGCGCTCATTATCGAGTACATATTTTATCAGTAATCAGATACCTACGTATAATGAATAAACTGGTCATAAAAATTTTCAAATTAGATTCTCAACACGGCGCGTTGTAGTAAAACTCGGGTAAAATCTATAAAACATAAATACAAGGCCGAAATCGAAGATATAAAGCATTTGGGGATCAAACATAAACAGTGTATAACGCTTCACACAGGCATTATTTCAGGAGAGGGTGTTAAGATATCCATGAAATATTTTTGAGAATTTGATATTACATCAGAATTCGTTTACATTTCATTCACCTCATAGCCAGCAACCATGTCCAAAAATTATTGCTCCAATAGGTCCAAACTTTAAAACCCTCATATGTCCAGGAGGTGTACTTTGTTTTAAAATTCGTTTTTGAATTTCAGGTATTTTTATACAGTTTTATTGCAAACGAGGCATTACAATTGACCTCACAAACAGCTTATGGGAGGGGATGAAGAAAATTATCTGTTTCATGAGAAAATAAAACAACTGGTATTATTTACCCGTTTTAACCTATTTTTTCAATATATATATCACCCAAAATTGTGTGATCACCGTTCTGAGAAAAATACGAAATCGATAGAGCTAAAATTTTCACGAGAGATAGTAGTTCTCATATTGGAGCAGATCTGAAAGACGTTTGGTGCTTATCGGTTAATTAGTTTTTGAGAAAATTTGAAAACAAAAAATTCCTTGAAAAGTCATTTTTCCAGGATTCTGAAAAAATGACGAAAGGGATCAAGCTGAAATTTTCACGATAGACTTTCCTTATATTAGTGCAGGTCTGACGGAAGTTTGGTGCCTATTAGTTCAGTAGGTATAGTTCAGTAGGTAGTTTCCGAGAAAATTGGGGGAAAAAAATTGCTGTGAAAAATTTTGTATTCACAGTTTTAGGAAAACTACCACACAGATAGTACTGAAATGTTTACAAAAGATACTTATCATGTGGGAGTAAGCCTAACTCATTGGTTTTGTAGTTCTTGAAAAAACTGAAAAACAAAATTTGCCGGAGAAGTTGTTTTCTCTATAAGGATTCTAAGAAAACGACAAAAGGGATGGAATTGAAACATTCACGATAGATTGTATTTACGTAGGTGCAAGTCTGATAGAATAGATATTCCTTAGGTATTTAAAAGAATTTTGTGTTTCTTTCTCAAATTTTGGATGTCTTTGATATATTTTGAAGGTGCTACCAACATGCGCAAGAATTAAGATTTGATTTAATATTATTATGCATCATGCTTTTGTCGGATTTTTTAAAATGATTATTAATTATTTCTGCGTGATCTTGAAAAATAAAGATATGTGGTATGCCAACCTGGATGGATACATGCCATAAACAAAGACCGAGAAAACTACACATTACTTACAGTTAATTTCACAAATTTACCAGAAACCAGACAAACTTGAAATATTGAACAAAACCAGAGTCGAATTTTATTCTATGTGATTTTGAGTTGGCATACAAAATCAAGCCCAGATAGTAGGTATGCTAAGTTACGAATTTCAGTCTCCTGGGTATTTTATTCTACGAGTAACGCGCATTTCAAGAACAGAAACAGATTTCCCAATAAGTTATTAATTTGAAACCTAACATCTTAAAGTACAGGAAATACGAAAATTACCACTCTTCACACCCACACAAAAACCATCTAGACAGACATATTTGTAATTACAGAAAGAAAAACAAATATGTCGCACGAAACTAATATATTAAATAAAAATAACGTGATAGCTAAAACAGCAACAAAAATAAACCAGCCCAACTAAGATGACAGAACAAAATGTTCGAGTGAACATTATAAAATGAAAAGACAAAATCATATAAAAACGATATAAAACAAAATTAAGTGCTCACATCAAGAAAGCCAAAACAAGAAGAAACGAGAAAGCTTTAATGATCATCTAAATCGTAGCAAGATGTAATTCAAATGATCGTGGAGATTTTTGATTGTCTTGAATTTTTCACCCTTCTCAAATGGAACTAGTCCAAGAAAAGTGGAAAAAATATAAGCCAATTGCGGAACCACTTGTAATTAGGTGAAAACTAGAAACACTAGAATTCTTGTAATGTGCAGGTAAAAATCAAATATGTATACTTCAGATAAACGCAAAGAATTTATTACCTACAGTATAAAATTTGAAATATCAAAAAATTTATTCACAGAAGCTAAATGATCGGAAATTTGCTAATGGCAGCTAAGAATTACTCGTATAGGTACTTTAAACAGCGCAGAAACGAAGCAAACGCATTTATCGTTTTTTCACATCGAAAAATAAGCTACGAGAATTTTGGTACTTACAGACTTTACATCGCAGGTCCCAAATTTTAAGCGTCCTATCGTAACTTCCGGTGACAACTTTACTCTGCTCGCCAAGAAATTTCGCTGCTAGAACCTTTTCACAATGGCCAGTTAGCGTATGCTGCAACAGAACAGAGAAAAAAAAAATTGAACTAAATGGTTGGTACGTACAATACTTAGGTATGTTGGTACTGGGCAGCGTACACAAATTGTAAAGGTTTGACTTTGATCCTCGAGTCATTAACGAGCTTTCAAGAACATTGAAAATTAAAAGGTTTCGCACATTCGTAGGGTCAAATGCCGAAACTTTTCTCAACTCGAGTCAAAGGTCGAGTTGAGACGCCGAAACTATCTTGATGCTGAAAAAATTTCCAGTAAAAATATGTAATTTTCAAAGCTGCTACAGACACGGTACAGAGTAAAACATTAATTTATACGTCAGTTGATCTGTTCGCAGTTCTACACATCGCGATACCTAGCAGCAGAAAAAATATTCATTTCCACGTACATTTCCACTAACGACAACAGATCGCGCAACTTATTGCACACTTGGTGCTGACATAACCGGCATCATATTATAATAAAAATGATAATATAAATGGTTACCTAAATGGATCGAGTTGATACGCTTCTATGTTTTTTGAAGTCAGTTAACAATTCTGATAATTCGGAAAATTAATGCACTCATTCGCCAAGTTCCGGAAATATCTTCTAGGAAAGAATTTCGCAACCATTACCAAGAATTAAATGTCGCGATATTTGCTACAAGCATTCAAATTCCGAAGAACAGCCAACGCAATAACCTAATGGTAATATTAATGTTTTGTACCAATCCACAAACGATAAATTGTATCGCTTCATCCGCAGAATTTAATTCCTTTAATGGAACTAGAATACTTGCGGTCTCAGGCAACCCTCACAGCACTTACAGCCGTATCTCATCCACGAAATTTTGTACATAGACTACAGCTGTAGGTATATATATAAATGAAACACTGTTTGTAAAATAAAGTTTTTTGTGAAACTTATGAAAAGAGTAACACAATTTTTCTTAACAACCACTACAACAAAGAGAAGAGTGTGTATAGTAGGTACCTATGTTATATTCACCTCAAACCCTTTTTCTCAACAAATCAAAAACAAAATACTTACAACGGATTCCGAGACAATTCTTAAATTACCAAAACAAAAAAAGTAGGCTAATATATTAATGTCGAAAATATTCGCTTAACATTTGTACCATGACAAATACTTCCACTTTTTGCCCTCACATCCTCTGGATAATGGAGAATTCCTTTAATTCCATCCTAATTACATTGCAACAATTGAAAGAGAACTGTTGTTTTCAGAAATCTGAAATTTTGTTTAGATTCTGTGATTCAAATAACATGATTATTGACTGCAATTTAATTGGAGAATTTAGCAATATCTCCCAAACCAAACGTACAATTTCATCAAAATTTTCACAGATTCTCAAGCTAATACATCAAAACGATTCATCACAATTTCAGCTAAGTTGTACGTTTCGTTCTTCAGAATTTGTCAGTAAAATTTCAACTTTCTAAAAGCAATAGTTCCCTTGCAATTGTTTTCTAAACTTTAATTGCAATATAATTAGGATAGAATTAAAGGAATACTCTGGGGAATAGTACAATACTACATCTAATAGGCGCTGCAGCGATGATTTATAAAACTAAATTCGGTTGTCTACATTTTCCAGTGAGTGAAATGAATGGTAGATATACCTATTCAATAAAGACTTCTGGAGAAACAAAAAATAAGTGCTAAAAACTCTGTACATTTAACGACATTTTGTCAGTTTATTAATTATCAGCCTCCCTTGATGCCAGCTTCACTTGGCTCAATCACTGGAGTAGGAGTAGGAATCCTTTGACTATATAGCTTAATGGACTGCTAGAACTGATAAGAAATACATAGGGTTAAATGGAACACCGCTGAAGGCACTGTTAACAGGCGTTCTTTTTACAAAAAACGACAAAACGGCCTTTGGTGATAAGTGAAAGTACAAACACGTAGTGAAACTTAAAAGAATATTGTTCTCTCAAGTTTTATTTACAAGTTTACTCACACTCTCAATTCGTGGGTACATATTTTTGTCAAAGATTGTATAACGATTCAGAACCTACGTACGTAAAGTGTTTTGGATTTGGGTAAATTTTCCAAGGAGTTATTGCATAAATTTTCTACCAAATGCCCGTTTTCTTTTGTATTATTTTTCAGAGTGAAGTTAGGGGGAATTCATAAATTCAATTCCAAAATGATTAAGAAAATTGAAAACGATCAGAATCAAACTCGCTATTCAAAAAACAATTGCCAATGAACTTAACACATTTGTTTCAGGATAGTATTATAACATGTTCTAATGCTCATTCACATTCAAAGAGAAAAATGATATACATAATTGAAAATTTGGAAAATGCTTCTTAAATTTTGGGAGCTCAGTCTAAAGCTCGACCACCAAACTATTAATAACAAAGATTTTTTCAGATGCATCAATTCATGTGAATACCTAAAAATCAAGATTAAGACTAATATAGAACAAAAAAAAATCAAAGCTTAAATGTACAAAACTGTTTTTACTCCTGAGAAGAATACTCATCAATAAATCTATAGCGATGCTGAAAATATTAATTTTCAAGTAAGTAGGTACTTGAAGGTATGTGAATTTTTTTCTCGCTGCTTTAAAGTGAGTGCGATTCATCAACAATTTTGTAGAATTAAAACTTACATTTTCCAATTCTGAAGAGTTTGTCGATTAATTTAAATCATTATTCGAACGTTTCACTCGTTAATTTCAAACAATAAATTGGTATAGTGTTCTAATATTTCACTAGTATTTGCTTATATTGTTAGGAGTCACAAAAATATAACTCAATACAAATTCAGTTTTCACACAAAGTTACTTTTTTGAAAAGTAATGCCTGCATTGTTTGCCTTCAAGATTTTATCAGTTCTAGCAGTCCATTAAGCTATATAGTCAAAGTAAGAATTTCTCTATCAAAAAGCCACCAACTGTAGAGAAATTATTGGCCTCAAATTCTACCTAATAGTTTCTGTTAGAATTCCAGATATATATGATGGTCCTATCTCGTCTCCACCTTGGTACACTCTACAGTTAATAATACGTACTATAATATTTCTGTGTGACCTCACCTAATCATGTAAACTCTCTATGTCAGGAACTCACGTTAAGATGAGTTCACTTCTGTTCTGTATCTCGTATGGTGAACATACAAAATATATTCTTCTCGTGATTAATTGCTGTTTTATTGAATCCTCCAATATGATAGCAGAGCAAGGTTAATTAATAATAATAATTTAGATTCTTGTGCAATAAAATAGTGATAAAGTGTATTTTAAGTATTGCGGATAAGAATCCTGTGATAGTTTGGCATTGGTAAAGTTTACGTCCAGATACAAAACAAGGACCATAAGGGTAAGTAATAATCATTGAATTTCCAAGTGATATATAATTAATTGTGGTCTTAGTGACAATTTAGAAAATAAAGTGTGTCTACGAATTACCAAAAAACATCCTTCTGTGTGTCTGGGACGTATGTCAGTTGTCAGTCAAAAATAACTACAAAAGAGTTTGGATGCAGACAGAGCTTGTGAGTTGGAGCAACGTCGTAGAGACGAACAACAACAACAACAGCAACTAAAAGAGCAGGAAGAAGAAGAGAGAAAAAGAGTTCAAGAAGCAAACGAACGTTGAATGCGAGAAATGATCGAGAGGAGAGATCAAGCATTCCGAGATGTGGAAGAAAGAGACCGTTTGGCACCAGAGAAGGAAAGACACCTCCCGATCCAACATAGAGGAAGGAATATTGGTACACACTATTCGTCTTTGGAACCATGGGGTAAGGATAACCATAATTATTATTTTTCAACCAAGGTTCGTATTACTCCAGTTAAATTAACCGAGGAGACCGATTTCCAGCTATGGTATGATCAATTTAGTTTGTCTATTTCTCGTTTTGAATTTAAAAATGTTTTTGATATTAATAATCCTATTCACTTAGAAGAAAATCAAACTCAGCTTAAAATTGACGCCCGAGCCACTCTGTGTGAATGGCTGGATGAAACTCATAGAAAATTAATTTTTGGTGAATCTGATCCTACGGTGTGTTTCCTCAAAATTAAACATATGAAAGAACCAAAAGGTCGTGTGTGCGACACATACATAACTCAAATCTATCAGAAAACTTTTAATCCTAAAAATATAGAATTAAAAGAATGGCTGAAAGAATTTGAGGAATTATCTCGTAAGTTAACAATTTATTATAACAGTTGGTCCGAAGAATGAAAGCTCGAAGCTTTCCTAAATCATATGATAATTCCATTTCCAAATATTAGAATACAATGTAAAGATCGTAAACAGGTTGGTCCTAATGGTGAAATTCTGTGTGATATTACTTATGAACAAGCTAAAGGCATCGCATTAGAAGAAGAAATGTTATTAAAAGAACGAAATAATACCTATAAGTTAGATAAAGCTGCGGCTAAGGCAGCTAAATTTAACAATCCGAATTTTAAAAGAAAAAGACTTAGTGGCAATTTTAATAAAAAGTTTGATTTTGCAGGAGAAAGTAATGAAGCAAATAAGTTCGACTTAGCTACTCGTAAATGCTATAAGTGCAATAGGTGTGGTCATCTAGCAGTGGAATGTAAAGCCACCACTAGATTAGAGCCTATTAACGATTCTTCCAGTCAGTCTGAAACAAACAAAATATCCGGTCAGTTCCGCAACAAAGGTGAACGAAGGGAGAAATGACATAAGTCATATCACAAATCCAAGCGTTCACATAAGCACCATAAGAAAAGCAAATGACATGGTGCTTGTTCTACAAGAAGACGTTTGTCGTCATCCTCATCAACGTCAAGTTCTGGTTTGTCCAAAAGTTCAAGTTTGTCTAGGAGTCAGTCTCCAAACCCAAAAGGTAAAGCGATGGTTTTAAGAACCAAATCAAAATTTACTAAGTATATGTATATTAATGAACAGCTGAGAAATGAAATTTGTTTTCTTAGTGATACAGGAGCTACAAATCACTTTGTGTCCGATATTAAATTTATGAAAAATGTTCAAAAATTAAAGAAACTGAAAATCATTTCTTGCGCTAATAAAAATTAAGTTGCAAATTTATACGTAACCCATAAAGGTTCTATCTTTGTGAAAGATCTTAGTGGTAATACACTTGAGTTGAAAAATGTAAATTATTCTAAAGAAATAAGTGATAATCTATTTTCGTTACATAAAATAACGAAACTAGGCTACAATGCAATATTTACAAATACTGAGTGTAAAATAATAAATAAGAAAACGGGCGAAATTATTCTGTGTGGACATAAATTTCAAAATTATTGGATTATAGATTTAAAAATTAGTGAAAATAATGAAAAAGTCTGTGTGACAAAACAAAAAGAAGCTGTTAGTCAGCCACAAATAAATAAAGAGCATGGTTATGCTCAAATTCATGATGTATGGTCAGAGTCAGAAAATGAAAATGTTAGTCAAGACAATGACCATGATCATGATTATATTTCAACTCAAGGGTATACGAATATTCAAAAGCTTCATGATGAAGGTCTAGAAGAATTTCTAGATATTGGTGCTAATATTACAATCGAAGAATTAAAGAAAATAGATGAGTTCAACAAAGAAAGTATTCGTAAGAAGTTAGGTCTTCTTTATCATTTAAGACTTGGACATGCGTCAGTCGCTTACTTAGAAAAAGCAAAGAAAACTTTTAAATTTCTTGAAAATATTAATTTTGCAGACGAAATTAAAGATTGTGAAGCATGTAATTTGGCAAAAATAACAAAACGTCCTCATAAAGCTTTGCGTGATGTCGCATCAAAACCTTTAGTAAGAGTTCATTCCGATCTAATTGGCCCAATAAAACCAATAGGAGTATGGCAGAAAAGCTCTTACATAATAACTTTTACCGATGATTTTTCTAGATATACTGTGACGTTCAGTATTAAAGATAAAACCTGTGTGGCTGAAACTTTTGTAGAGTATCTAAAAGTAATGCAAGCAAATCTTGGTGATAGCTCAGCTAAAATTAATTATTTACGTATCGACGGTGGTCGAGAATATATGAGTGTGTCTATGAAGAAAATTATTGCAAATAAGGGTATCATTGTCGAGACTTGTCCTCCTGATACTCCTCAACTTAATGCTGTGGCAGAAAGAGTAAATCGAACTTTACTTATGAAAGTTTGAGCTCTTTTCATTGATAGTGGTCTACCTATTGAGTTTTGGGAACTTGCGTTAAACCAAGTTGTTCATATTCACAATAGGTTACCTCACAAAAAGTTGGGATTTAAAACCCCATATGAGTTACTTCGGAATAAAGTTCCTACAATTAAATATATTCATCGATTTGGCTGTGTGGCATACCAAAAAATACTGTATGAAAAACAAAATGTTAAAAAGTTAGAAGGCCGTGGAGAATTGTGTATTCTCGTCGGATGTAATGCTGAATCGTGGCAACTTTTAAATCCAACAACAGGTAAATTACATAAATGTAGTGATGTTGAATTTTCAGAATCTGTAATGTTCAAAGATAAATTTCCGTTAGATTATTTTTCGAAAAATGGTTTCCCTACTTTTGATACTAATACTTGGGACAAAAATGAACAAGTCCCTGAAGTTGACTTTGCAGGAGATATTTCGGACAATCTAATCCAAAATAAGAATAGCTCAAATAAACGTAATTTAGATGAAGAAATTGTCTGTGTCCAAAAGTAAGAAAGTCAAATTCAGTGATACAACTTTCAGTAAGTCTAAAATTGAAAATGAGTTAGAAATAATTAATCTTAAAGATAAACCTGAAGTAATTGAAAAGAAGTATTTTTCTATGATGTGTAAATTAAATGAAGTACCTGAAAATTTAGATGATGTGTTCAAATGTAAAAATAAATCTGAGTGGTTAAAAGCAATAGATAAAGAATTAAAATCCTTAAAAGATCAAGTGATACTTGGGACTATGTTAAAAGACCTAAGTATACTAAAACAATTGATTCTAGGTGGATATTTGTTAGAAAAGTTGAAGGAAATGGTAATATTCTTTTTAAAGCGCGCTTAGTAAGTCGTGGCTATAAAGATAAAAATGTATATGATTATTCTGAAATATATGCTCCAACTTTAGGTATTGCTGAAGTCAGAGCTATATTAGCAATTGCAAATAAATTAAAGTGGGATGTTATACAAACTGATGTAGATGTAGCATTCCTTAATGGTGAACTTGAGAAAGATATTTACATGGAAATACCTGATGGTGTTAATAAATCCAATGAGTTCAAACGCACACATGTATGTAAATTAAAGAAATCTTTGTATGGTCTTTGGATTAGTCCCAAATGCTGGCATGTTTGTTTCAAAAAGGCTATGTCCGACAGGAGATTTATCGTCCATGAAGGTCAAGCTAACATTTATTATTGGGAAAGAAATTCTACCTTTGTGATAATTGTTGCGTATGTCGATGATATTCTTATTACCGGAAATAATAAAGATAAAATTTTAGAAACTCAACGTCGTTTAAATAAAGAATTTAAGCTTAAAATTATGGGTGAACCTAAAAAGTATTTAGGAATTGAAATTAATCGTAATAAAAATCAAAGAAAAATGTGTTTGTCACAAAAGCGTTTCATCGAGTCCATATTGTCTAAATATGGCATGAAAGACTGTAAAGAGTGCGATACTCCTATGGTCACTAATTAAGCGGATTGAAAAGCTAAGTATGAACCTAAAATTGAAACAACGTTGAATTTAAAACATCATATTCTGTATTGAGAAGTAGTTGGTGCTCTTCTCTATTTAACTATGTGTACTCGACCTGATATTTCTTTCTGTGTGAATACATTAACTTGTAAATGTAGTAATTATGACATTTACGATTGAGTTAAAGTTGAATGTGTGTTGAAATACTTAAAAAGAACTAAAGACCTTGGAATATACTTCGAAGGTAATGGTCATAATTTCATTAGTTACAGTGATGCTTCTTTAGGCATGACTGATCCAGATGGTTTGTCCACATCAGGCTATTTAATTCATATATTTGGTGATTCAATAGCTTGGGGTACTAAATGACAAAAATGTGTTGCTACCTCATCTATGGAAGCCGAATATATTGCGTTAAATCAAGCTAGTAAAGAAGTAATATATTTGTCAAATTTGTGTTCAAAAATATTAAAACAAAAGGTTAGTCCTATAATTTTCGAAGATAATCAAGCTACTGTTGAAGCTGTAAAATCTGGTCAGTCCAAAGCATTAAGACACTTAGTGAAATTAAAATATAAGTATGTCTGTAAAGTATATTCTCAAAAATTAGTCAATATAAAATGGATTCCTACAAAGGAACAATTGGCTGATATATTTACGAAAGCTCTTCCTCGACCATTATTCGAAAGTTTCCGTAACGTAATTATGAATATTACTAATTGAATTATTCGATGTGTTCTTATTTAATAGCATTCCGAACGTCTAATAATCGTATGTCGTTAAGAAGTGGTGAATAAAAGGTCAAGAAATACGGTTAGTTCCACTTCGCTGAAAAAGTTCCTGTTAGTCAACATTATAATTTAACTGCTGTAAAATTGATGTGTTCAATAACACCTAATAATGTCGTGATATGTACATATATATGTTGGTTGTGAATAAAATTAATGTCGTTTATTATTATTACAACGACTAATTACTTCTTAGTGACGATTCTTCAATCAAATAATTCAAGAAATATTCAACTGTGTGTTAGGTACGTAATTACCTTCAATAATTTTCTCTTAGTGACAACTTTCTATACGTGAATACAAAGTTAATTCGTTAGCCTACGAAATTCAATGATGACAGAATAATCAAGAAGATGTCGACTACGATGAGTACCAGGAGGGAGTGTTAGAATTCCAGGTATATATGATGGTCCTATCTCGTCCCCACCTTGGTACACTCTACAGTTAATAATACGTACTATAATATTTCTGTGTGACCTCACCTAATCATGTAAACTCTCTATGTCAGGAACTCACGTTAAGATGAGTTCACTTCTGTTCTGTATCTCATATGGTGAACATACAAAATATATTCTTCTCGTGATTAATTACTGTTTTATTGAATCCTCCAATAGTTTCTTTAATTTGAAAAGATATACCAAATTCACACTGCAGTATAACAGAGAAAGAAAGAGAGAGAAAAAGATAAAGTGTAGTGAAAGGTGAGATAGAGATAGCAATATTTTTTTGTTCCTTTTTTGTTCCATCTTTCTTTAATCTTTCAATTAACGAATTGAAATAATATAATGAAAATAATGAAAAACATACATATTTTACAGTACTGCTCAGGTAATTAAGAACAGATCATATTAATAAATAGCATATTTTACCAGTAAGAAGATGAGCTTGGTGATGATACAAGAATAAAAAAAATTGATTGGTAGTTTTAAAGATCATCCATTATACACATACATATGGAACACTTTTAGGTATATTAAGTAAGTATAAGTATAGAAGTATAGATAACATTCAACTTGCATTCAACTTAATATATGGTAAAAAAACAATTACATCATTGACATTACGGGTCGCATTCGAATTCTTGATAATCATTTTGAATGATAATAAGTTAGGTTAAAAACGAGATTTTTAAAAAATACGCTTTTATAATTTGAAGAATAAAATAACGGCGAAAGAGAAAATAAAATTTCTCACTTTTTTTTTCCAGACAGAAATAGACAAAAGTTGAAAACACAACTGATAAAAACGGATATAAGTGTATGCGTGTGTGTGTACCACAACACGTGAAAGCAGCGCTGAAGTTGGTCATCGAGTGTACTTCAACAAATTGAGCGAGTAGAATAAAAGCATATAAAAATAGAAAAAACGTTTCTGATGATTTTTTCGATCTATTATTTACTCCGTAATTTCTTCATTC
This sequence comes from Ericerus pela, assembly GCA_011428145.1. Lineage (NCBI taxonomy): Eukaryota > Metazoa > Arthropoda > Insecta > Hemiptera > Coccidae > Ericerus > Ericerus pela. The sequence goes on from WOFM01000033.1 coordinate 1,624,200, forward strand.
TGGCACCTGCCGACGAACGAACTGATGAAAATCAATTCAATAATTTTTCAAATAAAAAGATATAGAATGATTTTTAACGTATTTATCTGTGGATAAACATCGACAACTCAAACTAAAAACAATACGAAAATCAATATAGAAGTTCAGTGGAAAAAATTTAAAAAAATTTGAAATCATTACAACTACGACCAAAAACATGGGACACTGACTCTATATTAACAAAAATATATTTGTAAGCTCTTTAGAAAATAATGACGAATCATGTAGACACATCTTTCATCTTTCCATACTTAAAATCCATCAATAGATGAATATAAAACAAATCTAATATATATATGAGAGATCTCTGCAACTCACTATATCAGCGAGTGCGAAACACAGACAGAAACTGTGGTTATTTTAAGAATGTGAATACATATTCTTACATCCCCATTCTTCGAGGGGGAGATGCACTAGGGAAAGAACTGAGCTGATCGTTTACTAATTAGCATTCCGTCTTCCTCAAGATCATCCCACTAGCTTGGCATGTATTGATGGATTTGTAAGCTCTTTAGAAAATAATGAAGAATCATGTAGACACATCTTTCATCTTTCCATACTTAAAATCCATCAATAGATGAATATAAAACAAATCTAATATATATATGAGAGATCTCTGCAACTCACTATATCAGCGAGTGCGAAACACAGACAGAAACTGTGGTTATTTTAAGAATGTGAATACATATTCTTACATATTTAAATGGGGAATTTTTCCATTTAATGCAATAGGGACCCACCAAAGCCTAAAAAGAAGTCCCCCAGAAACGGCTATGATAAATCATTCACGATAAATGCATTTTCCAAATGTGTCAAATTTTGTATTGGCTGCCAGTTGAAAACCAGTTGATCGATTTTTCTCAAATTCGATAAAAAAAAAAACCAGTCCTAAATAGTTCCGAACTAACATAAAAATTTCAGACCAATATCTGTCCATGGAAGGTTTGCAAAGTTTTGAGAACACTTTCCTCCGAAACTAATAAATGGAATTCAAAACTTTTAACACGAATATGTAGCCCATGAAAGTTTCTAACCCTTTCCAGGTAGATCAAAAGGAAGAGGGTCCACACACTTGAGAAGAATTTAGAATTTAGACTGAAAAACAGATAAATTGGGGCAATCAAAAATTAAGTGATACGTGTTTCGTTCTGTGGAAAAATAAGAAACCGAAGGATTCGATACATAGGTACCACATGAGGGGACTCCATCCCCTGGCAGTCTTCCTCCTAAGATCCGCCATTTAACAACTATCCCACGAACTTCATCCCCTCTGCCGACACAGAAATTCCCTTTCTCAGGAGAAGTATGAATCATTTTGTTACGTTTTAATGTTGTTTAGGGCAGTTTTCACGGTATTATTAGGCTAATAAAGTCTTCCACACTGTAAAAAAAAAAGAAAAAAAAAAGACTCTTTCAACTCAAAAACAATTGAAAATGACTATCTTTCGAGTCAAGATGTAGGGTAAAAGTGACAGCTGAAAGAACATTCATGAATTTCGAACTCAGTACCCAGAAAACATCGTTCCGTAATGATAAAAATTACCTAAAAACAGTTAAATTCGCCTAAATGAGGTCTTGGTAAATGTATGGAAAAGGTTCAATGCCAAACATATTCGAAATTTGAATAATAAAACATCAAAACAAAGCACACATTAATTTTAATCAACGTAAATAAGTTGATGGTTGAATGGTACAGAAACTTTTTCGAACATAAATTCTTGAAAATGACCAAATAGTGCTCATATTTTCTTCTCTTTCTCAAGCTCTTGTTCTTTTTTAACAAAATGGCATGTATCCAATCCCAGACTCTCCTGCACTCTTATAAATGTACGGGTAAAAATTACATCAAAATTAGCCTACGATAGTAAAAATTATAGGTTTGAAGTTCATTGATGTCACTGAATAAAACCAAAATAATGTCCATTTCTTTTACGTTCACACTCTCGTAGTATCCCAGAAGGTGTTTAGTGAATTTAACATGATTACTTAAATATCTTCAAGTTTTTGATTCAGATTAGTGAATTTATTTTTAGTACACAAGATGAGAATCAATAATAATAGAAACAGGAATCAGACTACGACATATTCAATATACAAGATCCTATATAAAAAAATAATTTAAAAAAAAAAATCTCTCAGTAACCAAAAATATATAACGGAGTACAAATAATCAAATCGATGGACAGATGCTACGAACAAAATTGAACAAAACAGGCAAAGTGCTGTTGACATACTTCCCCGCCAATGATCTTAAATCATATGAACTGCAGATGCAAAACTACAGCGTATTTGTTTACGACTAATTTGGCTACAATTCAGCCAAATTCAGTAGGTCTAATTTCTACACCATCAACAATTTAAGTTTTCTTAAATAAGCTAGATGTACTTAAGTATATGATATTGACAGACGCAGCAGATCAGCTTGAGCTTAATTCAGGTTGGTAAAGTGGTTAATTACTCACACAGGATATATTACCAATTAAATTTCAGAGAACTGTATAGCCGCGCTGACTAGTAGTGGCAAATATCGATATTTCAGGGAAAATATCGATGTTTAATCCAAAATATTATTATTTATCAGGTAAATTGGGGATAAATTATTCAGCCAAATATCAATATTTTCTCTTAAATATCAATATTTTTTGCACCTCTGGTGCTAACACGAATAATACCAAAAACAGGACAAGGACATTTTTTAAAATAAATATGACGACATTTTGTTTGAGCATTTTGTCAGTGAGAAAAAGACGTATTTCTCTCAAAATTATGATCCAAAAACTGAAATTTTCTCCACATTCAGCACTCTACAGAGGGGAGTTCTACTTACGTCAGATTGATGGGGATGTTTAGAAGATAACTGGAAAGGGTTCGTAAATAATTATACCCAGTTCATTGCTGTCCAGTTTTTTTCATTTTTTAATGTCTACAACTACTCTAATATCTCATAAATTTAGCTGGAATGACTCTGCAATTTATTTGTCAAAATTAGCTTCAAAATATTATTTTTCTCACACACCTACTACTGGGCATGACACAGGATTAATAAACTATCAGAAAAAGGAGCCACATAAAATTTTACAGTACACATCAACACAGACTTCTGTACCAAATATAATTCCAAAGAGTGTATAAGAATAATAGCTTTGGAGAAAACAAAATGGTATTTTATTTCACGCGGGATCGAAATAGATATTTGTCTAACAATTTTTCAACAAATTATTAAGCACAATATCTATTACGACACTAAATTCGTCATACAAACATGAAGTCAGAGACATACTGCTAAAGAAATGTTCAACGCTCCATATGCGCTGCGGTTTAAAAACATGTAAAAGTTAGAAGAAAAGAAATTCGAATAGTACATTCTGCACATCCAAAGCTGGGCATATTTCATTATGAAAATAGACATCTCCATACCAATACACACACACACACTATCAAGCTACAACACACGCGCAGTAACAAATATTCGAATTCAAAACGTTCTGTCAAGGTGCTATCTTCGAGGTGCTTTTGAGCTGGCGTTAGACAGACATCTCTTTAAACGTATGTCTCTAGAAAAATATGTACATGTCATCAAAACATATCGAATAGAGATGGGAATTTTAGTTCATTTTGCGGATTTAGTTCATTGAGTCTGCTTCACCAAAATGAACTAGTTCAATTAGTTCAGTAGTTCAGTAAATTTTTCAACTCGATCACTTCAATCAGCTGATTCATGATTGGCTCATATCATTTAAATCAACTGATTTATTATATGATATTATGATCGACTTGTATTCATAAATTCATGCTAGAACTATTGGTTAATCGTTTGACTCATTCATCGACTGCTACTTACTTCAACTTCAGTTCAATCTACGGATCGAGTAGAGTAGACTAATAAGAACTGAGAACTATCAAAAAAAAAAAAAAAAAAACTAATGAACTAGTTCATTTAGAAGTGAACTAAATGATCGATTAGTTCACTTCTAGGATTCGTTCAAAAGAACTAACTCGTGAACGAACTACCCATCACTAATATCGAAACCATCGACCCCTTTCTGTTTAGGTAGGTGTACGTACCACAAAATGGTAAATTAAACCCGACCAATTCGAGATGTTCGAAATCCGTAAAGCACACACAATGGTCGAGTTGTGAAAAGTACAGTGCACATCAAAATGGCGAGGTGAGAAAAGCAAATAAACGACCTTCTTCGCGAAAGAAAATAATCGTATGTACATTGAAACGTGTGGCTTTCCAAACAGCAAATTAGTTCTTAGTTCTTGGAATAAGTGAGAGAAAAAACAAAAACATAAAAATCAAAAACAAACCAAAATAGCTAATTCGTGTGAAATGTTATACACAGTGTTAACATTTAATAAACGCAAAAGAAGGGGGGAAAGAGTGAGAAAGAGAGAGAAAGAGTGAGAGTGAGAGAGAGAGAGAGAGCGAGAGTGAGAGAGAGAGAGCGAGAGCGAGAGCGAGAGAGAGAGAGAGAGAGTGAGCGAGAGAGAGAGTGACAGAATGAGAGAGAGAGCGCGAGAGAATGAGGAAAGAAAAAGCGAGTGAAAAAATAAAATTGATGTGTAATAAAATTTTAATGCTAAATAAAGACTACAAAATTATTAGTCATTGTTTCGCTCATTTTCTTGCGAACTCGTAATTACACTTGTTGATAAATTATTATTTTATTCGTCGTAATACTTAACGGTAAGTCCGTTACCGTGACCGCTAGTAAACTAAGAAAATAAGTGAATATTTTCCCCATTTTTTCCCCCTCTTTCATGTCTCTATAGACCTAATAGAACAGGAACGCAGCACAGAAACGAATACCTACCTAAATAATGAAATTTAAAGGGATTAATAAAAGTGAACGTTTGTAACTGAAAGATTTTGAATGAAGTATTTTTTTCTTCCGACTAATTTGGTCGCAAAATTTAAGTTCGCCGATATGTTGGTTAACAGAAAAATTGTTTCGATTTTGAAATTACTGGATAAAATAAGCTGTTTCGACGAAATTAGGTTTATAATCACTCGGACCCATGTTAAGCTGCACAATAAAGATCAAACAATTTTTACAAAATAATCTTAGATATATAGGTAATTGTCATAGTTGTGATCATAATTTGACAAACTATGTAAAAGAGAGTATTTAACTGGTTCAGGTAAAGGCAGCCCTATTCTTAAACGATACTTATGTAAGAGAAAAAACTACTGAAGTTATATTTCATCTGTGGTTTCAGTTTAACTACTTAAGAGAGTAAGTATAGCGGAAAGATTGTTTAAACACTTTTACTTATATTCTGTTCACGCTAAGAAGTGAATGACGTCAGATTCATGCAAATTAGAAAAAAAATAGGAAAAAAAAGCTTTACCGGAAGTATCGTGCGGTCGATCCGAACCAAAATTGGTAGCATGCTACAATAAATTATAATAAATATTTGTTTCTAATTTTCTACATATGGTTCCGAAATTCCGCATTTTATGACCAAAATAAAAACAAAAATGGTGGTACTGGAAGTACCGTCTGGCCGATTCGCACCAAAATCAATAGGTCTGGTCCTTGGTTCAGTAAAAATGTTTGCAAAAAATTTCGTGATTATCGAACAAAATTTCGATCTGTGGCGTGGGAACAAGAAATTGACTTATATCTATCTGTGTATATATATATATATATATATAAGCACGTGAATTTGAGTTATTGGGGGCAAAATTTTCATTAGGTCATGAAACGAAAAACGTACCCATCCTCAACTCTGAGTGCTAATACCGCATAAAGAGTAATAAGTAGATTTTCTAAAGAAAACCTACTTAAAACAATTTTAGAATACGACCTAATAGTACATTCCACAAAAATTTACAAAAAATATTATGAACAGCAAAACGTTGACTTGAGAGAAAATTGGAAAATCTTATTAAAACAAGTGAGAATATGATATGAGTATACAATGGTGCAGGCTTAGAGGTGAAATTAGGGTCGTGTGAAAACGAACAGCGTCTATGAACAGCACATGAGTAATTTTACTCATAGTATTGTCGATTATTGTATTTTCTGAAATAATTTTTAATTCAACTACTATACCCAAATTGAATATGGATCAACCTCATAGAACTGAAAAATGAGATAAACTTTATTGAATGACTCAATTTTAGAAGGGGTGTGGGGTGAAAGGAAAAAAGCAAACGCTTACTATGTTTATGACAAAATAAAAAATATACTCTTCCTTTTTGTTTTTTTGGAAGTGAGAAGTTATTCCTTATTCCCTTAATCTGTACCACGTATTTCAATGATCCTGAGAGGCGAAGGAAGGATTAAATGGTTAAATATGGTTGAATAAAAACAAGGACAAAAAAGATACTGTTCATGAATTAAAAAACTCACGGAGCACGAAGTTGAGAAGATCACCAACAAAATAATTTTCTGTGATCAGACACGAGACAATAAGGACCGTTGGCAAGAATGATTCAGGCACTGGTTTCACCTATACTTAAAAATGAAAACCACAGATGAAATCTTACTCAAATATCGGATTTTTACTCGAATATCGTTATTGAATATGGTTCTAAGTCTACTTTGTGTATGTCAGAAAAGAGTGTTTCTTGATTACCACTTTTTCAATCCTCAAAAATTTACTCCAAATGAGTAACTCGTTGGAATTGGCACAGAGATAGCTTTACTCATTTCATTTTGAGTATTTGAAAATCCTAATTGTTTTGAGATTGTTGCAAACCCACGAAAATTCTTCTCGAAAAAGTTCAAATATCAGACCAACATTAGAATTCCAACTCAATACCATCGACGTGTATCAATAAACACGAGAAGTAACATGTTGATTTTTCCCATTTTTACAATCTGAAGACAAGGACTAGGAATTCAATGAAAACAAGAATGCAAAATTCGAACCAGGGGCGTAGTCAGAATTTCTTCAAGGGGGGACCAAAAGAATTTGATGAATTTTTTTCCTCTCATTTTTGAAAATTTAGAAAATTTGAGAAATTTAGCATCTATAAAGCCCACTGTCGCATATTTATCACTTAAAATTTTTCAAAACTTGAAAAGTGATAAACAAAAAAATTGAAAAAAATATGATCATCGGGGCAACAGCCCCCTCTGCCTCCCTATTTTGGCTATGCCCTCGATTCGAGCTCAGTCTATTAAAACACTTCAGATTAATCGACATTCATAATTAGGTTATAGATGGAATAACGATGAAATTAATTGAGCGTAATGTAAAATTTCAACTTAGTCTTTGACTATACGAGGTCTGACCAGAAAGTAATGAGACTGAGTCCAGAAATCACGTATATTTAAAGATTAATCTACATCGATAGGATCCCCTTCAAAATAGTCCCCTCCTGCAGCTACACACTTGTTCCAACGTTTTTTCCAGTCTTCATAACATTTCTGGAAGGCTTCAACTGGAAGCTCCTGGAGTACCCTCATCACAGAACTTTGGATGTCTTCTACGGACTCAAAATGCCTTCCTTTCACGACTTGTTTTTCTCGGGGGAATAAAAAAAAGTCACAAGGTGACATATCCGGCGAATACGGGGGTTGAGGCAACACTACTATATTTTTAGAGGTCAAAAACTGCGCCAGACTGAAGGTGGAATGGCAGGGAGCATTGTCATGATGAAGAGCCCACGTTTTGGCAATCCCTGGATGGAATTTAAGGACTCTTTTTCGCAGCCGATTGAGTACTTCCCGGTAGAAATGTTGGTTAACAGTCTGCCCCGGTGGTAGGAACTCTTTATGCACGATTCCTTGGCTGTCAAAGAAGCAAAGCATCATTGTTTTCACTTTGGATTTGCTCATTTGCACCTTCTTTGGTCTGGATGAGCCTGGAGACAGCCACTGCTGACTTTGACGCTTAGTTTCGGGGTCATATTGAAAGGACCAACTCTCATCACCAGTAATTATATGATCAAGTAGAGTTGGGTCACTTTCAACTTGATCAAGACAATCCTGTGCAATGGACATTCACTGGTGTTTTTGCTCCGTGGAAAGGTTCTTTGGAACCATCTTTGCACACAGCTTTTTTATGGATAAATGCTCAGTTAAAATTTTTTTGACGGTCTCACGTCCCAAATTAAGCTCTTCAGCCATAATTCGAATGGTTAGCCGCCAATCTTGACGCACAAGACTGCGCACACGTTGAACATTGTTGTCAATTCACGCTCCAATCGGTCTCCCACTTTGCAGTTCATCATTCACACTCTCACGGCCACTTTTAAATTCTTTATGCCATCGAAACACCTGGGCACGACTCAAGGCTTCATCATCAAACACTCTGACCAATATATCGTGGGTTTCCTTTGCAAAATCCCCAAGTTTAACGCAAAATTTAATCGCACACCGCTGTTCAAAATTTCCATTTTTATGACACACCCCACTAACACATACTTAAACAACCAGACGCCACCGAAGAACTAACGAACGCACAAAGGTCACGAGAATATGTATCGATAGAGGAGGGATGTGAGATTAACCGACCAAAGTTTCAGGTTCGCAGTGTTGCCACAAGCGCGGATAGAAAATCAGTCTCATTACTTTCTGGTCAGACCTCGTATAGTATTGGACCAGTAAAACTCCATAATACTAGCGTACTTTTTAATGAGAGTTATCAGAGTTTTGTACTCTGCGCATCTAAAGCTACGCATATTTCATGTAATTTATCATTGAATTTTTTGGAAATGTCTATTTTCACATCATTGGAGCCACATGATGCATGCGCAATAACAAATATCTTGATTGAAAACTTTTCATCTTTGATATGTTTTTGATAAGCTCGTTGGGGATCTCTTTAGCTATATGTCTCCGGTTTAACTTTAGTTTACTTTTTACAGTAGCATAGCCAGGATTCAGTCAAGGCAGAGGGGAAATATTTTATGACTTTTTTTGCTGGTCACATTTGAAAATTTAGAAAATTTGAGAAATTTAGCATTCATGGAACTAACTGTCGCATACTTATTACTAAAATTTTTTCCAAATTTTAAAAGCGGTAAGCAAAATAAATATAAGGTCATGGGGGCCAACGCCCCCTTTACCCCCACCCTTAGCTACGCCCTTAGCTAGGCCCTTGACCTCTTAAAAATGAACACCCAACTAATTCATGGCTCGATGCTTATAGGTAAAACGACTTGCCATCAATCATCGCACATTCGACTCATTGATGTTTATTAGCCACACCATGCGTTTATATTCCGTATCTCCTTTTTCACGAGGTTAATAGAAAAACGCACCATTTCATAGCTGCGTAACTCGACAAAAAATACCATAGATACCGAAGAAAATACAAGAGCTGTTCAACAGCTAGGCGAAAGGGAAAAAATATTTAATCATCGTGTATAAAAACGAAACAACGTAAACGATGGAAGAAATTTATGGTTTACCAAAATAATTAAAACATCCATACCGTCATTAAGAGCCCATCATCACCGCTAACTGTATCCTACAGAATTATTGCAAATTTACAGCCAGATTATATCTGCAATGATGTTTTTTCTTCACTTATTTCGAAGAATGTCTTTTTCTCTCTCTCACCCTTTCTCTCTCGCTTTTTCTCTACGCCAGGCTCGCTTTTATTTTTCTTCCTCCATACTTAACTGTAAAACGGTCGACAGTATTTTTTTTTTCCTTCTTCATTTTCAAGACAATGGTTTTTATTTTGACGATCATCGAATAGAAATCGCCGCGATCAAGTTGCAATCTTAACGATAACGATCTTGAGTTATATCAATGAAAAAGGTCAAACAACGTTTAAATTCCATCATTCAAAGAAAGGTAAATTATGCAGTTTTCTGCCGTTTTTTATTTTTTATTTTTTCCACGTCGTTTAAAAAGATAAATGTAACTACAATTTTTCGTCCGTAAAAAAAGTGCAAAGGTCGTAAATGTCTCATTATGGTTGCAGGGTACAGACGCCTAACATGAAAGACCAGGACTAGGTCAGATCAGGAACATATTGTGTGCATCAGTCTAGACGCTGTTAGATTTTTGACCGAATTCAAATCAGAATTTTAGCGGAATCGACGATTTCTGGTAATCTTTACCGAAATTATTCGAGAGATAAGTATTTTGCTGTAGGTGTCTGCCAATATTTATAGCCCATTAAAATAATGTAGAATGATGTTCGAAAATAGAGAAATTTTGTAATTAAATATTTACAAAAAAACTACCTTTAAAGTATTTTGCATTCGCAATTCGCATGTTTGCCAATTTATACTTTTCTATAATACCCTCACAAGAGTGCAGGAACTGGTAAAAGTAGGTGGGATATTGAACAAGACGGTAGAAAAATCGTGTAGGAAAAACGAATTGATACCAAATAACAAGCAGCTTTTTCACACCTGTACCTCGTTCTTATGTTCTCAAAATAGAATAAAATCCATAATAGCATTTTGAGATGAAAGACCTAAAGAAACTGGGTGGTGTGTTACCAAATAGTAATGTGTCATTCCAACTGGAAGAACTTCCAATGAACCACTCTTTTGGTGTAACAACTCCAGTCATTCCTCTTGGCATAAGGAAATATAGTTCCATCATTTTTTTTTCATTCTTATTCATTCATTCATTCATTCATTCAATTCATTTTATAATCTGTATGTACAGTCATACTTTATAACTTCTAGATCGGTGAGTGACCGAGTATTACGTTATGTCTGATGTGTCTCATTTTTTGAAACTGGTGGAACTAAAGGAACTAATGCAGTAATTCCAATTCCAAGAACTACTTCCACGTAGAGTCGGAGTGGTGGAAGCAGATCCATGAAAAGAACTAAAATTCCCATCACTATATCTAACCGTCTATAATGCTCGGTAGATTATGTCTAAAAAGATCAACTTATCAACAAACTAATTTGGTTTCCAACAGTGAGAACAGAATCATAGAGATTTTTTGACGTTAGGCTTTTCTTTAGAATATAAATGTTTGTCTATCAGGTACCTACCTAATGTACATTATAGGTACCAAGGTGAAACTTTCCAAAATTGAAAAGATATTTGACATTTGTCACCTGGAATATCCAACCAAATTCACAAAAACAGCTAAAAGGAATGTCAAAACATTACAAGGGTTCATTCAAAATTGATATGGTTGTAAGTACAATTAACAAATCAAATAGGCCTATATGGGGTAACATTTGACTGACCAACCAAAACATAAGGACTGACAAAAGTGACACAAAAAGTGAAAACACAACAACTGACTCCAAAAAAGCAACACAAAGTCATTGGAAACCTTCCCTGATCTGAAAATTGTAGTTCTTCACTCAAACTTGGGATCAAGTCAGAACTGAGCCAACTATTTTTTCTTTCTCAGAGAATGAAATTCGACCAAAAATGCAACGAAAACCAAGTTGGCTCATTGATTGGCCAAGACAACATGAGGTTTATTTCTCGCATTAAAAAAGAGTCGTGACCAGTCAACATAACATAATGGAAACCGAGGGCCCAAGACTTTAAAACTTTGCATTTCATTTTTAACAATATATAAGTATGTATAGAAAACAGAATCCTTCAATATAAATTCAAAACTATAACTTCAATATAATGATAGAATATGATGATAGGTATAAAACTATAAAAGACAACAGACTAGATATATCGATATATTGGTAGATTCAGTCTCGTTTGAAAAGTAGAATGACTGAAATTTTTAACTTGTTCATTTATGCCACTAACGATAAGTGAGAAATTTCGTTCACATGTAGAAAGGGACTATGCTTCACCCTAGTAAAATTATAGAAAATAAGCTGATAAAAGTCTTGCAAGTTTGAAGGATTTTTCTGAATCTAAAGCTGTTATTCTTTGAACAAAATATCTATTACTCGTGATCAACTCTAAAATCATCTAATGTTTCATCAAATTCCGTGATTTTTGTGTCTGAACTGGGTTGCAGTCTTTTCGTGAAATACTACGATCGTACACTAACTGTTAGAGCTGAAATCAAATTATTGTATAACTTTAGGTATCTTAAAGGTAACAAAACAATAAAACATGACCTAAGTAATTTAACGACATTCAGTTAAATTAGTAAGCAGCTGATAAACAAATGACATAAGGAATCCATTTAAAAGAATGCTGAGCTGTCATTGCTGACATATATTAAAAAATAAAATGAAAATTCAAAAGAAAAAATATGTGGAAAATTCAACGGAAAAATGAAAAATTTGGTAGAAACTTGCATTAGATAACATAACGGTACCATAAGGATGCAAGAAAATTTTCAAAATAACTTCAACAATAATGGTAACAATCTCTTGCATAATAACCTAATGTTACCAAATAGATTTCCGTCCTAAATTTTACAGCCCTATTAGCTCGACACTCGGCGGATGGGCTTCAAAATCCATGTCATCATTATTAAACCGTCACGTATTTGGAATTCTTAAGCAAGGGCAAAGGTTCATGTTTTTAAATACAAGAGCTGATAAGAGATACTAAAATTTGAATTAACAAAATAAAGAAGAAGAAAATATTTGGTCACAAAAAAAAGATCCTCCGTGCATGCCCTAAAACTTTCTCGTTTCTTTGGATTTGGCTCTTAGACTCTTTACACGCAGGCATAGGTACGGCGCGATGATGATCATGAGCCGCTATTTTAAGTTTTTTCGTTACACTGTTCGTATTATTATACCCTGAAACCCCCCATCAAAACATACGTCTACCTGGGGGTAAGGAGCCTTATTTCGGGTTTGAAAATAATGATTGATGGCATGATAGATTAAATTTGGTGAGTTACAGTAACTGGATACCTATCCAGTTACTCTGCGATCCAATGTTGCAATAGTGAAATACCTACCTAACACCCTGATCCACACCTTGCGATCTCGCACCGTCTTAGTTAATCTCAAATATTGGGTAACTTCGAGGTAGTGGAGTAGGCACAGTCTTCGATCATTTGATATCGGATACTCAGTAGCCCTAACTCACCGAAGTTAACCAAACGTGTAATCATTCCAAAACTCTAAAATGGACACAGATTTTCTGAGCATGCGAAGTAAATATTTTTCTGTTTGTTTTCAGTCTCTTGATCCTGTGAATTTAAAGCCATCTAATATAAATACGTTGCTGTGAATCCAGTCAAATTGAGTTAAACTCATGTCTATTTTAAGGCTTTAGGTTTTATTGTTGGCACAAATTTGTGTGTTTACCAGGGTATCCAGTACTAAATTTGATGATCGAAGGACACAGTATACTCGTACCTACATGAATACAGTTTGCTGCGTTTGATTGCCACACAGGTGCAGATTCGCATAGACAGGTGTCAAACAGTATAATTATGTGGTTCGATCCTATAATATAGCATCAAGTTTTAGGTACAATGAAGAATTATCACGTTGTCAATCAAACAAAGATAACGTTATGGTGTTGTTGAGGTTTTAGTAGATGAATACGATGTATAATGATAAAATCACAGAAATAGGTATTGTAACGCGGTATTTAATGCTTAACAATAAATACCACATATTTTGTCTGCTCATTTTATTGAGCTATTCCTTCATCTGTGGAAAGTACAGTACTCGCATTTATGTAATGACAACATCGTATATCGCACCTCTTATTAAATAATTGAGTTTTTTGTGATAAATTGAGTTATTATATTTAATTATCCAACATGGTGGCAGAGCTTTGCACAAAATTCTTCATGCAAATCTGTAACTGGATATACACTTTTCCACCATGGCAATTTAATACTTTGGTCAACAAAAAAACAAAGAATTGAAACTGCATCCTCCACAGCAGCTGAAATAATTGCCGTATTTGAATCCTGCGACAAATTGCTGGTAATCCACAACCTGAGCAGTGAAATCAGTGGCAAAACTCACAGTATAAAACTCCACAAAGACAACACCTCAGCCTTAAAAGCTATAATGGAATGTCAACAGAAAAGAATGAGCTACCTTTACATCAAAAGCAGTTTTGTCACTGAGCAGATCCAAAAAGGAATCCTTGTACTTGAAGAAACACCAGGTGAAATTCAAATAGCCGACGTATTGACTAAGGTACTAGACATCAAAATTTGAGAAATTCCGTAATTTTTTGGTATTTAATACTGAATAAAATTTTTTATGTTCACATTTTTTTAATCATACAAATGTTAGAAAATAAATTTTTTTATGTAAACGTTTGAGGAGGGTAATAATAATGTCAACAAATTTTATTTCACAAATTCTAATTTGAGGAGGGAATTATTTTTTTTATGTTGTTCTCAAATTTTATTAGAATATGTTTTTTTAGAAAACAAATTTTTGTTTTTGTTTCCTAGTATTAATATTATGTTTATTTTGTTTACTTTTTTTTTTGATTTTCATTATTTTCGATGTTTTAACATAATATAGAGGAGGGTGTTGAGGTTTTAGTAGATGAATACGATGTATAATGATAAAACCACAGAAATAGGTATTGTTACGCGGTATTCAATGCTTAACAATAAATACCAGGTATTTTGTCTGCTCATTTTATTGAGCTATTCCTTCATCTGTGGAAAGTGCAGTACTCGCGTTTATGTAATGATGAAAACATCGTATATTGCACCTCTTATTAAATAAATGAGTTTTTTGTAATAAATTGAGTTATTCTATTTAGTTATCCAACAGGTGTCAATGGTTATCTAGTCCATGTAATCCGATGGTCAGAATGATAAGAAATCAAATAATCAGCGCTTTGGCGGTCATTTATGAAAATAATTCGATGGTCCTCACTAAAGTCGAGAGTTTCACCCCAATTTACACCAACCACACCTCCTCAGAAGTGGTGTATAAACGGTGTACACTGGTGTAACTAGACAACTTCAGCGTATTTACACCAAACGATAGCGACCCAAGGGTGTAAGTTGTGTGGACTGGTGTAGGTCAATAAAATACAGTGCAGAGGGTTGGGAACGCAGATATCGCACTCTGTAATAAAATACAAGTTTTGACAGGTAAGCTACTACTACGGGTCAAGAAGAGTGCATACAAAGGCATTTGGTTGTTCTACTTTGTCGTTGCACTACGTTCGTTGAGCTGTATGATTGAGGCTGCCTGACACGGACCAGAGCCCTAACAAAAACCTGCGAGTCGAACTCGGCACGGAGGATGTAAGGCTCGAGAGACTACCGTGTAACTCGAGCACTTGACGTCCAGAAAGTTGAAAAATGGAAACGTCGCCGCATTGACCAAAAAAAAAAAACAAAAAAAAACAATGAAGTTTGATACGGTAGGTAGGTGGTACCTACTCATTTTTATAAAACTAACGTAGACGTTCAACGTGACAATCAGATTCATCGACAGACTGCACAGGTCTGCGGGTGGAGAATATTTTTCAAGTCTCTTCGTGCCTGTTGCTCCCTCTAATCTTTTTCAATTATTCGTAAAAATTTGAAATTATAAGACGAAACGTGCGTAAAAAATTAGACATTTTTTCCTCTTACAATAATCGCATCGAGACGTCGCGGTCGTGTGTACGTATCGTCACTTCCCGTTATTTGTGCATCAGTTGGAGGCGCGAGCGACTAATCAGGGCAGGGGGGGGCGACGGGGTGTGGATGCAGAAATAGCATTCACCTACCTCAATACAGAAAATCTTGCACAACGGCTCGCGAATAGTAAATGATTTTGGCATCTCCGCAGAATACATTTTTTCAAGTTAATCGATTTAGTGTGTGGAACATGTTTCGAGTGTGAAAGGTCTATTGAACATTTTAATCGTTTAATAAACAACAACGTCCAACCTCCGTCGCCATCTCCAGCGAAGGGGGTTGCTGGGAAGGTAGAACAGAAAAATCCATTCATAGCTTGGCGAAGACGTGTGCATATGTGGCTGAGTGGGAGCCAAAAGACAATCGTCTGTCGACGTTCGATTCCCATGCATATTTTTCGTGCATGGCAGGCTAGGCAGCGCCATTAAAAAACGTTTCGATAATGTCTGATCGACCAGTCTATAGCCATAGCTGAGAAAAACGAATTAATGTTGAACACGGTGGTACGGTGGTCGATTCAGGTTATGAAACTACTGTTACACGTCGGAAATGAGCCAAAATATTGTGGTGAGATTATCGATATTATTGACCAGGATTTGGGTTCCGTGGATTTTGTGCCGTGAATAATTCCGACTGCGTGCAGGTCTACGTGGGTAAAATACGACATTCATAATCGTATCGTCATTGGTGGTAGGAAATCAGAAAGATATACCAACCACGTTTCTGGAATTCTTGTTGCAGAGAAATTTAAAATTTTTTCAAAATAATTTTATTTCCAGCCATGCGACGTGTTGTCTCGCAGTATATTCAGTCAAATGAGAACAAAAAAATACTTTAATTCGGACAAATTAAAGAATAATTTTTATTTTTTCATTGACTGGTTGATTTGGGCTTCCAAAATAACATACCGAAAGTCACATTTACCTCGTCACCAGCATCCACAGACATGGGGTGAATATATCCCCCAAAAAGGTTTTTCACATTTATCTCAACAAATATTGATTTTTTCAAAAAAATAGTACAGTGTGAAAATATTTGGCACCAAATTTTATTCATTTCAGTCGTCTGATGTTCCCCTCTTCTGACAAATGAGCGCGAAAGATGGTACTTTTTCACTGAGCACTGAAAATATAAGTAGGTATAGAGTTGCTATACTGACGTAATAACTTCAACTTATAAATAACACAACACTCACCATGCATTCATTTTTTGCATGGACGTCAGAATGGTCGGCAAGGGGGTTTAATGCCACCATTTCTTCTTTTTTTTTTTTTTGGTTTTCATTTTTTTTTCATTTGTTTTGTGACGTCCGAAAAAGTCACACAACCACAAAACAGAAGAGCCAACAGATAGGCAAGTAAAAGGTAAAGACTCCTGCATGGCCAAGTGCAGAAAAAATACAATTAAAGAAGAATAATTAGGGAAAAATCACCACAACAGACAAAACATTCAAATAACCAGAAAACCTATCACCCCCCTCCCACCACATGCCTGGTTAATTTAGGCTATCATTTCACATTAATTTAGATTCCCAAGAAAAAATAAGTATAGAACAAATGAAAGAAAAAAAACTGTATATTACTGTTCCGAATCCACAGCTTCGTAGTGGCCTGGAAACGATGCAATATCTGGCAGGTGTAGTTCTGGAATCGCCCTTCTTCGATCCGGCTTGATAAGCCCCCTCTGACGAGCATTTATATGAATAGAAGCAGTTAAATTTGGGGAATTCACAACTTACGGGAAATTTCAGTACTTGCTCCTACTGCTCAATTTGATTGTTGATGTTGAATCACACTGGAAACGCGGTTTGTGCGCCCTTTAGCGATATCTTTCAAATTTTGATTTTGCCAAAATTTGTATTTGACCTAGGTGGTCAAATTGTATTGATCGAATTTCGCAATAATACTAAAGAGGGCTTACGAATTGGAAAATGTTGCGAAAAAAAGAGGAATGCTTAAAAATTTTACTTAATTTTAATTTTTCTTCAGTTTTTAAGTTTTCTCAGGACCTGAAGGAGCCACTTATTCTACCCGGAGGTAAATACCTAAGCCACCCGCCCCTCACGTTGGATTAGAAAAAAATTATGGATAGAAAATTTTTAAAATATTCCTCTTTTTTTTACCTCATTGTTTGTAATTGCAGCCGATAAGAAACAAACAAAAAAAAAAAAACTGGGAGCACTTACTCCCTTACCCTCCTATTCAACACACTTTGTCTGAACAAAAAACCTCTCTAGACTGGACTAGAATTGCAACTCAATTTTCACGTCGTCTGTACATCTGCAGCCAGTAACTTCTTAAAAATCTTACTCAATTGGTTTTTTTTTTCATATGACCTTTGGCTACTTGGCCATTTTCCCCAGCGGATGGAAGATACATTTTGATATTAATGTGGGTAGAGGTATTTGATCGCGATCCTATGCTTAGGGGTCTACCAGAATGAATTTTTCAATCGCATAATGCCATGTTGGGTGGTAAATATGTCAGGGGACGATCTTGAACTCGTAACCTTATATAGAATAAAAACAGCTCTACCTATCGCTCTTTCTCTCCACGACTCTCTCTTTCTCATTAGTGTCTTCTCTTAGGAAGATTATAAATCTCATACCAAATTGCTACGCGAAGGCGGAGCCTGCGAGTCACAACTATTTATGATTCATGTTGGTGGGGGAGGGCTTATAGCATATTGGCAACACTATTTCTGAACATTGTCGCGGTTATCCTGCAAGCCTTCCAGAATCCAACTTGAACTAATGCAAATATTACGAATACTTTGATACCTGGTAGCATCACCTTTGGGACCTACCTTCAACGAGGCAAAAAAAACATTTTCATGATACAGAGAACGTTTTGAAAATTTCTACCTACTGCGCCAACTCACTGAAGAAACTGAAGCTGTTCAAAAAGCCAAAACTCAAATATTGGTCAAGGCTCTGAGTTACATTATCAGTTGCTGGCTCTAGAAACAGCACCTCAAAAACCAGTTGAGAAAACCTACCGCGAACTTGTCTCATTATTAGAACGGCAGCCTAATCCTGGCAACAATATGCACACGGAATGACGTATGTTTTTATCCACTAAATATCCAGAAGCCAACGGAATCCTCACCGTCGCACAATGCGACTATAAGGAGGTCAGTGCTCAAAAATGCGATTGGACCTATCCGAATCCTGAGTGTAAAAAACCAATGCCATCTAATTTCCGATCCCCATTCATTCGTGGATTTCGGGGAGGCTGATATACGACGAGATTCGGAAAACAGTGTTGCCAATATTATGCTGCGAATGTCTAATGGTGTTAATTGTTCGATAAATAGCCAACGACACCGTAGGGAGCTTCTCAGGAAACATCATCATGAGTATGAAAATTTCAGTCGGTGACCTTGTTCTCTATTTCGAAACAAAATTATTTTTCTTTCGTAGTAAGTAGCCCCAATTGAGAACCTAAAACATGGAAGTCTCGTATGTACCCGATTGATATGCAACACACACACTCACCCATGCATACAATACGTACGCACATACGAAACGTGCGAGTCGTAAAACCGATAATTTCGGTCAAAGAAAATGACCACCGGTCTTCTTCCGTCTTTCCACCGTTTTCCATTCACATCACATCAGCAGCCAGCCACTCGGTTCTCAAATCATTCGCCGAATCGACGACCGCAAGGGATCCGCTTCGATGAGAATCGGTTTCACCTAATTCGCGCCTTTACCCGTAATAATATTGTATGGCGCTGCACTTTTTCAAGTATACGCTGCATACGTGCATCGAGTGCATTCCAGAATGCACGCACGTAGCCTTAATCCGTATGCACATACGTTAGAAACCATTTGAAGGTGGAAAAAAGTGCATACGTTCTCGTCGTCTCTTCCAAAATACGTACGTACATTCGTCCGCAGTCCCACTGACATGGACACAAAAAAGTCGGCTACTAGAACAGCTTATTTATGCAGCACATACTGACATACAAACAGATTTAAAGAGAAGGAGGAAAGTATAAGAAAAAAAAAACATTAAAAAAATTCTGCCGTATACATACCCAATGGACGAGTATAGCGAATTATTATTATTATTATTATTATTATATTTATTTAATAATTTTATTTTATTTATTTATTATTACACATCCTTTCTTCTTTTTCTTTCTTCCTCACTTCTTCGCCATAGAAGAATAAAAATTTTCAACTTGTAATTTAGCTAAACCACGCTACGAATTCCAATCAAAAAATCAACACGTTTCGACAACACGAGAGTACATTGTATACTTTATATTGTATTTTGTGTGTCTTCATTCTTTCGAGTCTTTTTTTCTTACCTCTATTTCATTTCTCTCTGATCTTCTTTTTCTTTTTATTTTTATTCTGTTTTTTTTTTCGCCCTCCTCTCCGTGGAACTTCATCTCGATTGATAATTAATGTCTACATACTAACCTCGACGCGTGCACATCAATTTGACAGATGATTTGATGTCTTATTAAATTCATGAATAAGAAGCCTAACACATGCGTGCTCGATGGCTTAGTGATCACAGACGAGACCGCTATACCAAAGACATAGATGCAAAAAAAAAAGCCACATGCCCGAGTCGTAAAAATGTCTAGACGATATTGTCGATCGTGATGAGAAAAGCCTTATAACGAGATAGGTAATTAGACAATACTTTAGCCTTCTTTCGAGAAGAACGTACAGCCTACCCGCGTCCACAATTGCGACAAATGAAAAATAATTAAGTTTAAAATGCGACTCGCCTTTAATCGTCACCAGTCCACCTTTGCGCATGCGGAGTCACTCATCTAAACTCATATACAGACAGAAATTCTGTGCAAACTTTCGGCCGAAACTCTCGTCTTGATGCGAGACCAAAGGGCGACAAACAAAACAACCCAATGAGACTTAACATTTTCGATTCGAATACTTGTAAGACGATTCGGCGTTGTTCAGATTCAAAAGTTCCAAGAGAAATTTGCCATTTAAAAAAATTTCAAACCCATATTTTTTCAATCGTATTTAAATTCCAAAAATACATTTGAATGAAATTACAAATTAAAAACGTAACTTGTAGCCAATGGCTTTTAAATATTCATTAATATCATATTCATCAACATAATCGTCGGTATTAAGAAACTACATATTATATAAAAAAAGGCCATCATTTATAATTAGGATGATTGGTTCAATGAAAAAATATCAAATTTAGTAATGGCTACCATTCGAAATTTAGGGGACTGATATAGCTAAAATTCAATACCATATCAGTCCCTATTAGTCGCCAACTGCCATAAAAATTTCAAGGCAAAATCTCAATTTGCGAGAGTTATCGTGAAAACAACATGGACAACAAAGGCATGCATTTTTTATTACGAAAAATAAAACAAAAGCCATAGAACATGTAGGTTTTCCCAACCAAAAAAAAAAATTTAAATAAAATATAATTGAATATTTGATGAAACTGAATTACGTGAAACTTAATAAATGATTGCTTGTCGAATAAAATAATAGCAAAGGTGCTTTGATATAGCTTTTTTTTCTTTCTGGAATATAACTTCTTCTGTTAGCAATAAATTAAGATTTTTTAAATAATTTTTGCACCGGAAGTTTTAAATAGGGTACCGGACATGACTCTCAGAATTACCTGAAATTAATGGGAGATATAGTCTGAAGCCTGTGAATGAAGGTTCTGAAATTTTTTTTGAAAAATATTAAATAGAAAGGAAGATATAAGATGTCAAAGTTGCGCTGCACCAAAAACAATACCTTGATGCGCACCCTGTTGTTGTGATGTCATAGAATTGACATTTTTGTATTTTGCATTATCAGAGGTTGCTGGTTTCAATACATCTCATTAATGCTTCCTTTTTAAGTAGATTTTTGGTGAAAATTTACTAAATAAAACTGACTTTAAAAAATGACTTTGAAGCAAGGGTGGGCGCACATTTCATTTTAGGACCCAAGAAAACTTTTGGCACAGAAAGCTCAAAGTTTAAATTATCACCTAAGTAAATAAGATTCAATAAGTTTGGGTTTCTATCTGCATTTATTTTTTGTACTTCCCACTGAGGTAGAAGGTTGAAAATTGGTATGAGGGTGCTTGAGTATCACATCTAATTTTTTTTTTTTTGAAATCCCAAAAATAAGAAAGGGGCAGCAGATATGGGCCAAAAATTCATTTTCTTGGAACTTTCAACATATATACACTGAAATTATCCAACTCAACATAAAGGTGGTATAATACTGTTTGTTTATGCCTTAAAAAAATATTTTTTGAGGTACTGAGTTCAAATTGGACCTTAAGTTTTTTAATTTGATCAATTATTTGACTCAAAGGGACTCAAAAAAGGGCCCAATTTTGTTTTTTTACATTTTAGTATGTAATACATCATTTGTAATGCTTCTTGAGGTGCTGAGTTCAAATTTGTCTATAATTTTTTAATTTGATCAATTTTTTGACCCCAAGGGACTCATAAAAGGGCCCAATTTTGTTTTTTTACATATTATTATGAAATACATCATTTGTAATGTTTCTTGAGGCACCAAGTTCAAATTTGACATTATTTTATTCATTTTACTCATTTTTGACCCCAAAGCATAAAATGAGGGGAAATTTTGACTTTTCATATTTTGTAGTGTAATACATCATTGGAAATAGTTTTTTAGCTGCTGATTTTGAATTTGACGCAATTTCTTAATTTTACCTATTATGTGATCCCACAGGGGCTCTGAAAGGGGCTAATTTTGAATTTCCGTATTATATTGTGTGATACATTATTGGTAATTTTTTTAGACTTAAAGTTTTATTTTGACATGTATTTCTTCATTCAACTCCTTATAATGTGATCCAAAGTGGTTCAGATAATACTAGCTAATTTTGACTTTTCACATTTTATTGTGTGTTATATTGTTTATAATGTTTTACAAGTTTCTGAGTACAAATACAAAAATCTTATTTTTCTTACAAGTAAGCTGGGCAAGTGGTTTTACTGAATTTTGTTGTTTTTGTTGGTCTCAAAAAACATGGGCATCCAATAACTAATAAATTACTCAATAATAAGTGAAGATATAATTGCAATCCCTTTTTTGGGGCCACAGGAAGAAAAAAAGTGGTTCAATCTAAAAATGGATTGTAAATATAATCTCAGTGCCTCAAGAAACATTATTTGTGGTGTATCACTCAATAATATCTAAGAATTTTATTTGAACCCCCTGTTTAGGGTCACAGGGGGTCAATGAGGTGTTTGATTTAAAAATAGATTGCAAATCTAAACTCAGCGCCTCAAAAAATATTAATAATGATGTATCACTCAATAATATCTAAGCATAGTATCTCAACTGCCTGTTTGGGGTGATAGGGGGCTCCATAAGGGGTTTGATCAAGAAATAGATTGCAAATCTAAACCCAGCGCCTCAAAAAACATTAATAATGATGTATCACTCAATAATATCTAAGCATAGTATCTCAACCGCCTGTTTGGGGTGATAGGGGGCTCCATAAGGGGTTTGACCAAGAAATAGATTGCAAATCTAAACCCAGTGCCTCAAAAAACATTAATGATATATCACTCAATAATATCAATGAATATTATCTTAACCCCCTGTTTGGGGTCACAGGGGGCCAAGGAGAGGTTCAATCTAAAAATGGATTATAAATGTAAACTCAGAGCCTAAAAAAACAATATTATCGATGTATCACTCAATAACATCCAAAAATATTATATTAATTCCTTTTCTTGGGCTACAGATGGCTAAATGAAGGCTTAAATCTAAAAATGGGTTGCAATTATGAACTCAGCCCTCAAAGTAAATAACTCCCCAAACACCAACAAAAATTTTTTCCAAGTCTGTGCTCTAATATAAAAACAAATAAGGAATAATTGGTTTTTGATTTTCTTAGTTTTTATTGTTTTTCAATGTTTTGAATTTGTCTATAAATGAGGGGGTGGGAGGTGCTAGTGCACATCCTTTCATCCCCTCCCTCACAGTCACCATAAACTTTCCAAATTGATGAGCTTATCTAAACTAATGTATAAACACAGGAAATTGAGGAATGAATGAATGAGAAACCTGTGAAAGAGGTGAAAAGTTTGCTGATGTGTCAATTCTATGACATCATACCCACTGCTCAAAAAATATCACAATGTTTTTTGACAACTCAACTTTACCATTCATTTTCTCCCATTCTATCCAACAAATTTTAATGCGGTTTTAATTGATATTTTTTATTTTTTTTAAAGAATTTGAAAATATGTTTACTGAAAATCATGTCCGGTACCCTATTGGTTGAAAATATATTTTACAATTTCGAAATGGTGGATAATTAAAATGAAGTGTCAAGGAAATTTATTATGAAGTGAAAGAATGAAGTGTTTTACAAAGTTATAAAACATGAACGCAAATTGTGGAATACCTTGTCATGAGGAAGTATTCTCACCAGAAGGTAAATTCTACAGAATTAGTTGAATGTTCAGCCACTTTATATTTTACATATGGATAAGCCAAAACCTGGGCAAATACTGGCGATTTTAGAGCTATATACTGGCTTATTTACATGCACATATACACACATAATTATGTAATGAATATGTATGTAAGTGAGTGCGCAGTTGCGTCATCTCTTGTAGTGATAAAAGATGATGGGCCGGTTCATGTACGGATTGTGACATCATTGCATTGTTGAGATTAGTCACAATTTGGCACTCGTACATTACCTGCAAGTACATGCAGGTAATTACAATCGAACGTAATTGTTTTTTTGTTTAATGTCACAAGGATGAAAATGGGTCTGCCTTTTGGCAGCGACTGTTATTGGGGCTGAGCTCCTAGACCTCATACTAGTGAGTCCCCACACAAATTATTAAAATGATTGCTTAAAAAATTAAATAAAAGCAAGCCTGCTTTCGACCAATTTCTTTGGTTCATCTGAACTTTATATTATTTTGTAAGTAATAGTTTAAGATTTTTTCAAATCACCTCTACGCATGAACTACTAAGCTGTTTGAAACAAAATTTTGCAGAATGTTGGAATATAATGTATTCAATATCTTTACCAAATTTCGTCAATATTTGTTTAAAATTATGCATTTTAGAACCATTTGAGCCTCAAAAATGAAACATAATATGATGTAACAGATGCATCATAAGGCCAGTCTTGATAAAAAGCAATAAAGTTCGTCATTGTGTAAATTCACATAAGTGTACCAAATTTTAAGAATATCAGATTAAAATTGCAACCTGTACCAAGTTCAATAGAAATGTGTGTGTATATATTACTCACACAAACTTCAGCTAATAGTGCCAGAATTTTCCAGAGATCATGAGACAAAAAATGAACCTACCCTCACTCCTGCATCTCAATGCAAGATTAATTTTAATATGTCGATTTTCCCCGAAAACCAACATAAAAACACCAAACCTAACTTATAACCACAAGTATGTCTTTTTAATTCAAAAAGCAATCCACCTTACCTCTAAACGTTACTAGTGAATTAAAGAAGTATCAGTATCAATAGATTCTAATCGATTACGAATCGATACCGATACCATATCAAATAAAAATTATGTCGAAAATTGTGATGAAGACTGAGAGGAGAATTGTTGAACGATAAGAAAATTTAAAAAGATGCAATCTGCTAACTTTCAAGGTATGTTTTTTGTTGGTTTTCTCGGTTTTTCACGTCTTCCTTCACATTACTCCCTATCTCTGTATTAGTGTATTTTCCAGAGGAAAATATAACTACTGCATTCAGTACAGGGGTGGGACATGCGGAAAAGCGCCAATCATGAGTCGTAGATCACAAATATATAAGTCACACAAATTATTCAGTACACAATATATATATGTATATCACATTTGTGTTAAAATTTTTGAAATTTATTCGCTGGTTTCGGAGAAGGGGTTCTCAAAGTGTGACAAACCCACCATAATGTCATCATGATAACTCTCGTGAATTAAAAGATTTTGACTTGAAATTTGTATGGAAATTTAAGACTATTAGGGACTGGTTTGGTAGTGAATTTGAGCAAAATCAGTCCGCTCGTTTTCAAATGGCAGCCATTACAAAATTTTACCAATAAATGATAATCCAACATGAAAGATGTCTGGAAAAAAATTAGCTTGTGAAAAAAAAAGAAAAGGAAAAAGAAAATTAAAAAATTTTTGAAAATTACCTTAAAACTTATAAAATATGGTCTGAAGGGATAAATATGGCGAATATGGTCCAATAAAATGGGCTCATTTTAATGTAATCTTCCTAGATTGGAAAGATATTTCATTAAATCTATGATAGCAATGATGGAAAAAAATATTTTATAACACCAAAATCCTCATCCTGCCAAGTACCAATAGGTATTTAATTGCAGTTATCTTCATAAAAATGGCTTAAAAACATCTCCTAGAGTGGTCACTTAAGAAAATTTTCTCGGGAGGGTTCCCCCCGGACTCCCCCTATTAATTAAAGGTATGTATCACGTACTGAAAATAGGTAAAAAACAAGATCTACATCTTTTTACATTTTTCTACACCTTTTTTTTAGGGAATTCTACGGATTTAAAAAAATGAAGGTTGGCATCCCTGGCGTACATAGAATGCAAGACCAGTCCAATTTTACACGTCACTACAGAAGCCGGATGCAAACTGCAGATTGCAATCGGTAGATATGCGACAAAATATTTTTCAAATAAAAAACACTCCTGCCTGGCGTCAAAATGAATAATCTAGATCATGATTTTCTCAGTCAAAATTGTATCTAAAGTGACGATCAACGGAACACTATTTGAAACCATCCAATAAGAATGAAAAATTTAATTTTCATTCTATCCGAGGCACGTGAGTTACGACGTACCTCCAGCCAGCTTCTTTGCATTCGTTCGTTCATTCACGTAGGTACAAAAATAAATTTGAATATACAATATATTATTCGATGAATGGAAAACCGTTAATACAAAAATAAATCGCTACGACCGGAATAAAACTGTCTGCCTGCCAGGTAGTAAATCACAGACGATCACACCTTCTATCAGCCAACGATCAAAACTCATCGATTTGTAAATGCGTGTGGTGCCGGAGACCAGCGCCAGAGGTACGTAACAGAAAAAACCCATAGAGAAAGAGAACAAATATAAGCAGATAAGCGGATAGATACGTAGATACGTAGATACGTAGATACGTAGATAGAAAAAAAAAAGAAAAAAAAAGAATAGAAAACAAATTTATGCTCGCAATAAGCACACAAAATTATTGCGCCTACTATACGAGTAGGTAGAGAGCTGATCGTATTCAGTCGTGATAATTTTTTGGTATCTGCGACGATAGTGTACATGCAACTACGTATAAAATGAGCGGGAAAGCAAAATATAAACCGAAAATAAAAAAAAAAAAAAATCGAAAGAAAAGAGTAGGTAACAACAGTGGGAAAAGAAAAACATAATTTTCAAAATAATTTGAATGGATAATCCGATACGTTGTTTCCGCTGACGCCGACGCGTATAACTCTTCTCATAAATTAGGCATTTGCATTGGACCAAAACCCCTTAATAAACGAGAGGAGGATCCGATACGCGCCGCAGATCGTGCCTTATCAGCGAAATTCAGTTCGACTAGCTGCGTTTTTGTGCGCATTCAGAACCGATCGACGCGCATTTATGGGTCGGACTCATTCGAAATATTAGCCTAGGCGAATTAAAACTATCGAAATTAACGGTTCTATCGCAAGAAAGACAAATAAAACAACGACAATAACGCGTGAGCTACGAGGAAAAAAAGCTCAATTCTCTCCGTCATTGGGACGTCATTACACGAAATATTAATTTATAAAACAAATACCTACGGAAGCAGCGACATGCCAAGTCGGAAAATTGTGTTTCCGCGTAGAATTACGTTGGCAGTTGGCAGTTGGCAGTTAGTCGTGAGAAACTTATGATGGGCAAAGTTTGGCCAGGCTCATAAATTTTCTGCAAAAACAAGAACAAGACCGTACGTAGACTCGATTGCTGCCTTCAAGACTCCGGTACAAATGTAAAACTTGGGAATATATTTGAACCAATAGCAACGAATGAAACAAACGACGGCATGGGAGGGGTAAATTTTTCATCTCATTACCAAAAAAAAAAAAAAAAGGCGTGGGAGAGTCCTTCCTCACATATTTAATGTGTTTCATGTTAATCAGGACAAAAAATGCTTGTGTGGGGAGGTGTCATGCCACTACATGCCACAGAGAATGTCTGTGTATGTGTGCATGCATGTATCGCCGCACCACGGATGTCTGTTTGTGTGTGTGTCTGTCTGTGTGTGTGTGTGCGTGTGCGTGTGTGTGTGTGTGTGTGTTATGTGACAAACAGAATTTGAAACTGGACAGTGGCTGTGAAGTTTTTTTATGCAACCTCAACTTTTTCATATCTAATATTTTTTTACACCCGGGAGGAAGCAGACTAGAGAGCAAGAATGTTTACACATTAAAAAACATCCAGCAACAAAAGCTCATTTTGGGCTTTAAAGTGCGTAATTTTCAATAAATATAACTACTGTAACGGCCAAAACAGGTTGTAAAGTACCTATTTAAGACAACTTTCGGGAGTACACCATACACGAAATATCACGTACTTTAAAAGCAGTAATACTTCTAAAATAATTTCACATTTATCATCCACGTACTATTGTGGACCTTAACATTACTATGAGACTCAATAATATTTCAAACACATGAGTGAGTTTACACATTTAATAAAATATTAATCTGTACAACACAGTACATATTTCTACGTTAATAGTACTACATATTAGATCACAATTCAACAAGCAAGACTATCTGTTCACTAGAGACTTCTACAAGAGAGGTTCCAGGTACTTAGAAGTAGCTGTTGGAGAACTGAACTAAACTGAACAATTATACAACTGAATCAAGGGATTATATACTCGTTCAGGGTATGAAAACGTACGTGTCGGATAGGTAAAGTAAGGTAGGGTGTTGTTATTATAGGGCTGTGCTGACTCGTCGAGTACTCGAGGGACAGGTACAAATAGGTCATAAATATACAGAAGGTATATCTGTATATGTAAAATTAAATACGAATAATTTGGTGGTTGTTTACAAAGAGTTATAGGATGATAATTGTTGATAAATATCTACATTTTTGGTATTCGAAAATGAGTGAACGAATATGTTCGTCATTTCTAAAAATAGACGAAAATATACGTTACAACTACACGAAATATAGTACAATTATCTTTTACACCTAATTCATACACTAACTTGTTGACAATTTTGGTTGTAATTGAATGGTTTCTAAAAACTTATTTCTAGAGCTGTTGCTGCAAAATTTTTTTTTGAAACCCATTTATGGTAATTAACTCATGAACCTAAGGTGGTATAAATAGATTCGCAGTTACGTCGAATATAAAATACATATAATCAATGCTGGAAAATTACATTCAACACTGACAATAATAATGTAAACACAAGAAATTATTGATGCTCAATTTCAAACTGAATGTACAATTGTTGGGGGAGGGGAGAATGATCAAACCATTGTATGGGATTGGATTCGATAAAAATTGATCGAGGTGTTAGGGTAAAATAGGTTCCACCAATAAAGGTTAAAATGTAATTATCATTCGATATGGCTGTAATTTGGTAGGTAACTGGTTTCAAATTAGTGATGGGTAGTTCGTTCATGGGTTAGTTCTTTTAAACGAATCCCAGAAGTGAACTAATCGATCATTTAGTTCACTTCTAAATGAACTAGTTCATTAGTTCTTTTTTTTATAGTTCTCAGTTCTTATCAGTCTACTTTACTCGATCCGTTGATCAAACTGAAGTTGAAGTAAGTAGCAGTCAGTGAGTGCGTCAAACAATTGACCAATACTTCTAGCATAAATTTATGAGTATGAGTCGATCATAATATCATGTAATAAATCAGTTGATTTAAATGATATGAGCCAATCATGAATCAGCTGATGGAAGTGATCGAGTTGAAAAATTTACTGAACTACTGAACTAATTGAACTAGTTTACTTTGGTAAAGCAAACTCAATGAACTAAATTTGCAAAATGAATTAAAATTTCCATCTCTATTTCAAATTTAACAAAAACTGGTGTGGAATTTGATGAGAATTGGTCAAGCAGTTTAGCAATACTGACTGATGAAAGTTCTATCGATGGGGTTTAAAGATGTAATTATCAATGGATAGAGCTGCAGTTTGGTTGGTGGTTGGTTTGGTTCTAAACTTAGCTAAAACTTTTACAGAGTTTGATGAGAATATGTCTAACAATTTAGCAATGGGAGCTAATAAAATTCTACCAATGGGGCTTAAGGTAAGGTTATGATTCAATAAATTTGAAATTTAGCAGATAGTTGGTAATAAACAAAATAAAAATTTGTGTAGAATCTTATAAGAATAGGTCAAGCGATTTGAAATGAAAATTTGTCAATCTGTTAAGTCATATAAACGGCCAAAGATTTCATCAATGGGGCTAAGATGCAATTATTGTTCTATAGAGCTGAAATTTAGAGCATGGGTTATGGGTAGTACTGAACAAACTAAATGCTGACACAGATGTTCATAAAAATCAATACTGAAAAAAAAATTAACAGAATTCACCTGAACAATAAAGCTCTTAGTACGTTGAAAATTATTACTTATTTTAACCTGCTGCTGCGCTAGAGTTTTTAAGTAGGTTTTCTATTGAAAATCTAATTATTAATCTTGGCCACATGGATCTACTTGGTGGTGAGGGTGGATACGTTTTTTGTTTCATAACTCAAGAAAAATTTTGGCACTAAGAACTCAAAATTCATACATATATAATATATAGAAAATACTCTAGCGCAGCAATGCTTTGCTAGAAAACCCAGTTTGCTCCATACTTATATTGATAATGATCGATATTTATATCGATAGTGATTGATATTTATATCGATGCAGCAGAGTAATTGTATAAAAAGAATAAAGATGTACTCATAGTAAGTGTGTAATTGTAGTAAATATGTAAATCATGTGCTGGTATGGAGAGTAATTAATAAACAAACATGTATGGAGATAAACGAATGAGTGGCAGAATTGAGTAACAGTATAGTCATGAGTGATGGTACAAAAGTATATAGGTATAGATGGTCGAGTGTCTGTAGGAGTGAGAGGGGAGGATGATCCGTGGTTCCAACAATATTTATATCGATAGTTATCCATATATCAATATTTCATTGCTAGTTTCAGGTTAAGAAATTACAAAAAACTATCCACAATTAACCATATCTTCAACAACCAAATATCAATCTATCGATGTATAATCGCTAAAAATTGTTTTTCTACAGATGTTTTGTTTCCCGTTTTATCAAGAACTACTAAACCAATGAGCACCAAATTTCTTTCAGACCTGCTCCCATACAATAGGTATCTTTCGTAAAAATTTCACCCCTATCTGTTTGGTAGTTTTCTCAAAACCATGAATATAAAATTTTTTCTAGAAATTTTTCTTCTCCAATTTTCTTGGGAACTATTAAATTAATAGGCACCAAACTTCTAAGAAACTTACACCAATATAAGGAAAGTCTATTAAAAAATTTCCGCCCGATCCATTTTCTCAGAAACCAATTAACCAATAGGCAAAAAACTTCTTCCAGACCTACCGCAATATGAGAACTATCTCTCGTAAAAATTTCAGCCCTATCCACTCAGTAGTTTCCTCAGAACCATGAATACAAAATTTTGGACAATACATACATATATTATATATATACACACATAAAAAAAAATTAGGTCAAAATGAAAAAATGGTACCAATTATTTTCTTTTTACATTAAATGGATAATTTTCATCATCCCCATCCCTAACCCTTCCGTGAAGTTAATTTTAATATCCTATTTGCAAGCAAACTGGGTAAAAAGACCATCTTCTTATTACCACGGTACAGGTCGTAATTTCTATCCTATAGTCACCACTAGCCCCAAGCCAAGGACCTGACCCATTAATTTTGTTGCGATTGGCCATTCGACTTCCGGTATAGCTATTTTTGTTTTTGTTTTATCTATGAAATTTTTCATTTTTGACCAATAGCTACAAAATTTGAAACAAATATTCATTATGATCCATTACAACTTTCTATAAATTTTGGTGCAGATTGGTTGTATGGTATTTCCAGTATCGTTATTTTCAATTTAGTTTTAGCTATAAAATTTTTAATTTTCGACCAATAGCTACGAAATTTGGAATAAATATTTTCATTATATTCTGTTGTATTGTAACTTACTATGAATTTTGGTGCTAATTGGCCGTAGGGTACTTCCGGTAACACTATTTTCATTTTTAGTTTGGCTATAAAATGCCTAATTTTGAACCACAAGAAACGTAATTTGGAACAAATATCTATTATCATCCATTAACAAATTTTTATCGACATATTTTATAATTTTCAAAAACCTACTTTTTTTAACGAAGCTGCTGCTACGTTAGATGTATTTCTGTCAAATCACTTAGCCATCAAAAAAAAAGGTAAAAAAAACAAAAAAAAAGTAATCACATATTTGAAGCCTCCCAGATGGAAGCACAGGGTATGAGGGTATAGAGCATTTTTATTGCTCATCGAAGAACCAACACCCCTCCCTGTCATATTTCAGACAACACAAATTAGCGTCAATTCAATTACTGAGCTGTAGAAAGGAAATGCGGGTTAGGAGTTAATGGGCATGTCAATTCAGGTACTGGAGCACCAGCCCTCAAATTCACAAAATCTGCGCTATGGCCCTCCAAACCAGGGATGCCAACCTTCATTTTTAAAAGTCCGTAGAATTCCCTAAAAAAAAGGAGTTGAAAAATGTAAAAAGATGTAGATCTTGTTTTTTACCTATTTTCAGTATGTGATACGATACCTTTAATCAATAAGGGGTGTCTAGGAGGAACCTAAGGAAAAATTTTCTTAAGAGACCCCTATAGATGTTTTTAAGCCATTTTTATAAAGATAACTGCAATTAAATACCTATTGGTACTTGGTAAGATGAGGATTTTGATGTTATAAAATATTTTTTTCCATCATTGCTGTCATAAATTTAATGAAATATCTTTCCAATCTAGAAAGATTACATTAAAATGAGTTCATTTTATTGGACCATATTTGCCATATTTTGCCCTTTGGACCATATTTTATAGGTTTTAAGGTAATTTTCAAAAATTTTTCCATTTTATTTTGCCTTCTCTTTTTTTTTCACAAGCTAATTTTTTTCCAGACATCTTTCATGTTGGATTATCATTTATTGGTAATATTTTCTCATTCAAATTTCAAAACTTGAAATATCATTTAACTATCAAGTGTGATACCAATAAATTTTTCATTTATAGATGACAAAAATTATGTACTTATTTTAATAAAAATCAAAATGATGATTTGAATTTATGCTTATTTTCTAATAGTTATAAATATTAATGCCGAGATTATTATGTTGTATGAATTGTAAGGTATAAAATAGTACAATTGATAAAAATTTTGAAAAATTTGGGATTAAAAAAAAAATTTTTAGTCAATAAATGCGATTTTTTTCTGAAACAGATTATTTTTCCCTAAGAAGACTAGAAAGATGTAGAAAAAGACGTATCTTTTTAAGCTTTGTTCAAAAAGATGTAGATCTACGTCTGTTGACATAGGGTTGGCATCCCTGCTCCAAACTGCGATTGGGAAGTGAGATCAGCGAAGGATGGTAGGTACATTTTTCGTCATAATATCGCGCCACCTGAACGCGTAGGCCTAATCGGGGGGGGGGCCGAGAATCGGTCGCGAATGCCTACAGAAAATTACGGAACTTGGACGAGGCAACGCACTGTGAAACAAGGAGCGCCCGCGGATTACATCGATGCTAATAATGCGACGACGACCTCATCGACCAGATTATAATTAAATTGTCAGCCGATGCTTATCGCAGCCGCGGCTGGGATGCGTTCGCCGAGGCAGCCAATGAGCGAACAGCGTTTCCAATTTCACGGCCTCTCGCGTATATTATTATAGGCATAAATTTTCTTTTTATTGTCGGCAGCATTTTTACGGCCCACCGTACGCAGACGGACGCTGCATACGTACGCAGGTACGTATCTGAGTACCGCACTGCGGCGAATACCACGTTCGATGCTCGCAGATAATGAATGAAATACTTGGAAGTTGCATTTGTGGCGATCGATTTGTTGTCTGCGTTTGGCAGTCGTACCCATAGGTGGGTACACTACCTATAAATACTTAATAATATACGCATACGTAATTAGTACCGGACCGGCGCCGCGGGTGGAAGAGGCGGTTGTTTAGGACTCGAACTTTACCGATCCGATGCAATGAGTAATGTCGCAATTAAAAACGCGAAGCCAAGAACGAAGTTGTCTCACGACATACTTCTGTCTTCGAGTTACAAACCGAACAGGTAACGTATTTCCATGCTAATAAAAAGGGGAGTCAGTTCGAAGATGATCGTGTAATGGTGAAATATTAATAGCCTACGTTGCTAGGGTCTACCTACCAATAAAGGAGAAAAAATCCGCCTAAATGAGCTGGAGGATGATTTTTTTTTTTAGTTTTCACTTTAAAATTTTAGAAAATTCGAGAAACTCAGCATCTATGGAACCCGCTGTTACGTAACATTTATTAATAAAATTTTTTACAAATTTTAAATGATACAAGCAAAATAAAAATAAATATAAGTTCATGGGGACAATAGCCTTATTTGGCCCCCGAGGCTACACCCTTGGAAGCATACAAAAATTTTAGGCAATTTAAAAAATTTTCGCCATTGAAAAAGTCTTCTTTTTTTTTTTTTTATCTGAAATTAAAGGAAAAATAAGGCGAATTAAAAACGACCGTATACCCAGTGATACTTTGCTAAAAAAAACCTAATTTGCCAATTTTCGTTGACAATATAAACAAAAAAAAAACATGTAAGAACAGAAAAAAAAAAACTAAATTAATGCAATGTAGGAAAGACCCGTAAATAAGAAAAAGATACTTCAAATAATACAGTCTACTTGTTTTTCTCCAGAAATTTTTAATTTTTGTTTTACATTTTTCTCGGAAACTACTCAATTAATATGCAACAAACTTCGATCAGATTTGCATGTACGTAAAAAAAATCTATTGAGAAAAAATCGCAAACATATTATCTCCATTGTTCAAATAGGATTCGAAAAAAACTGCAGCAAAGCAATACTTCGCTACAAAACCCGGTTTGCCAATATTTTCATCCATAATTCAAAGAAAAAAAAAAAAATGAACTAAAATCCAGTAACTTGAAAAAATTGTAAAACAATATCGATAGTAATCGATATCCAATGGGACCACCAACCCTCTTCCCCTCACACTCATGCGAACACTCAACATTAATCATACAATCTGTTTCATACATTCATACTCGCGGCTACACTGATTCTTGTTCCGTCGCTCATTCTTGTAACCTTGTACATGTTTGTTTCTAACATATTTTCTAATACTTTGTACTTTACATATTTTCTCTGCTGCAATTACATACTTCTGAGACGTAACTTCGTCAACATCTTGTCTTTTTGTTTATTTTAATCAAATCTGTCAACCTTAACCTCTATAATGTCTGATAAACATATCGATATATCGATATTTCATCGCTGGATTTGGGTGAAAAAAAAGCGCGCTTCAGTGCCTGCTAGGGTGAACTGAAACATTTAATGAGGCACACATTTTATTAGCTACCTCATCTTCATCTTCTACGAGAAAAAAATACACTACCATCACCCTCCAAATAAAAATAAACAAATCTCTCTTCGAGTTGAGAAGGCGGAGGCAGAGGCGATGATCGAGAAAAATATATATCGATATATGAACATCGATAGCGATTCCTACCATATTCCTCACTTCTTCACACTCAAATCAATATACCTATAATGTACCTATATGATACATTTTATATCACGAAATTCGTTTTTAAACGAACCGCCAAACAGGAGCTGTGTTTTCATTAGCCAACGCAGGCACCTTCTGGATTGCTATTGGTTAAAACATCCTGGTTTTTTTTTTCAAAATACACCACCATAAAGTGAAAATAAAAATGTGTACCACATTAAAAATTACAAAAAACTATCGATAGTTATCGGTATATTTAACAAAAATATCTACATATCTTTCAATTTTTAATTTATAAAAACTGACATTCCTGGAATTTATTATTTTCTAGTTTTCTTGGAAACTACTAAACCAATAAGCACTAAACTCCTACCAGATTTGGTGCCATATAAGGAATACCTTTCATGAAAATTTTTGCCTTGTTAGTTTCGTAATTTTTTCAAAAGCGTTGACAAAAATTTTTTTCAATAATTTTTCTTCTTCAGTTTTCATGGAAACTACTGTGCTAATAGACACCAAACTTTTATCAGACTTATATCGACGGAAATACAATCTGTCGTGAAAATGTCAGCCCGATCCCTTCCGTCATTTTTTCAGAATCCTGGAAAAACAATTTTTCCAGGAATTTTTTCATTTCCAGTTTTTTTGTGAACTACAGAACCGATAGACACCAAACTTCTTTCATACCTGCTCCTATAAGAGAACTATCTTTTTTGGAAATTTCAATTATACCCATTTAATAGTTTTCTCAAAACCGTAAACACAAAATTTTTGGCGATACATACACACATGCATATATACTTACATTGAAAAAAATGATAGATCAAATTGGAAAAATTCTACTAATCATTTTGTTTTCACATAAAATGGATAATTTTCATCATCCCTACCCCAAACCATTTTGTGAGAACGATTTTAATACCCCGTTTGCAAGCAGGCTGAGTAAAAAAACAAAAAAGGTCATCAATTAATACAAATTTATATTTTGCACGTTTCTCGATACTTTGCAGTACCTACTGGTAGGCCAATAAGAGAAAAACAGAAAGTTGACCAAAATGATCGTGAAGATGGTTCTAAAAACTTTTATGGGAGCCGCAATTCATTTCGGGGCACCAGAACCCCCTGCCTCTCCAATTCACGCCTATAATTATCCCATAATTTTCACAAATTCCGACTAATTAGACATCTTGTCTGTCGGCCAAAGGTAACCCGACGCTCTCATCCTCATTTCCAATACCAGGTAACGCCGCTCCGCACGATATTTTATATTTACGTCGATGTGACCCGGTGACTTATATACTCGCGTTGCTGATCCCTTGCCAAGGTACGAAAATTCCAAAATCACGTTTCATTCTTCAGGCACCGGACATACACAACTATACTGCGTCCAAAAGTATCGTCGCAGCTTCGTGCGTCGATTAAGCTTTTCTTAGCTCGCCCCCGCACCGCCTATAGGCACCAACAGCATCAGCGGCTAAGGTATATCATGAAACTTCCAACGACTTTTCCTTATCCAAATTTTCATCGACGGTGTTTCCATTTCGTGTGTAGGTACGGTGCACCACTGTACGCAGCTACACGTACAGCGTAAGTACACGAGAAGAAACAAAAGGAGCAAAATGCTACACACGAAAAATGTGAAACGAAGACGTAAAAGTATTGTCGAGTTTTCGCGAATTCTCGCACGATTCCTTTACACCTAAGCAATTAAATTCTCGCGGCCAGTCTCATCATCATCATCATCATCATCATCGAAAGAGAAAAAGAGGGTAAGAAGTGGGTGGGCAGGGACGACACGAGGGCAGGGCGAGACGGTTGTACGTAATATTTTTACTCGGAATTTTAATTGTACGAAAGCGTATTCGTGTCGTTATCGCTGGAACTTGTGTGTACACGTAGAAAGCAAAAAAAAAAATAAAAATAAAAATAAATAAAAATAAATAAATAAATAAATGGAAAGAAAATAATGGAGAATTAGTCGTCTCTGTTTTCCGTGGGTATGCAGCAGTGCGCCGCTTAAGGAGACGAACTTGCAGCCAAAGTCGAGTGGCGCGTCTCCGCCGCAGAGTGTCCACCAGCTGAAAATATCGCACATTTCTTTATCCGATACGACGAAAGAGCGAAAACAATGCGAAAAAAATATGCAAAAAAAAAAAAAAAAACAACGTTGACGACGACGACGACGACTACGACGACGACGACAAAAGAAAACCAGCACCTATTCCGCGCGGCGGATGAGTTATCAGGGTGGTGGGGGGTGTGGAGACTGCGATGAAAAAGTCGTATCTCTATGCGTATACATTGGCTGGCTTTACGCGAAATTAATTTGTTCGAAGGTAATTGCGAAACGAGGATTAAGGACTTGTGGGTATACGACGAGGCACCGAAGCTTGTACTCGGAATAATGGTTTTGTTGTTGTTGTTGTTGTTGTTTTTTTGTTGTTTTTTTTTTCTTCACTATTAAATTGTTTTAAAAAAGATTAGACGTAGGTACGGACAGCGGGAATAGGCTGCGTGTACCGTACAAGAGGTAGAAAACAGCACGTAGCCGATGAATAGTGTGCCTACACATTAATTGGCCTGATAAAGGCGTCACTATAGCGCGGAAAGAGGGTCACTCGGTGAAAAATGGCTGAAAAACAAGGACGTTTGTCGCAGAACCGCATAGGTTTTATAAATACTTGCGTAGGTCAGTTTCGTTTCCGATGAAATGGTCGGATGTCACGGTGTAAAACAAAAAAATAAAATAAAAATACGTTAAAACAAGATAAAATTAATACGATAACTACGGTAATATTATAAAAATGGGGGGGGGGCCCTGTCTGTACATTCGTTTTCTCAGTCACAATTTAAGCCGACTGATATTGTATCAATATTTTAACGATTTTATCCATTCAGTCCGAGACAAACGTGTCAACAAATGGCACAGAATGGAAAAAAATACCGTTGAAGATTTTCTTTGATGAAAATACTTTATTAACGCCCCCTAATACGCCCAACCAAACTCGATTTTGCACATTTGAGAAGGAACCCCCCAAATTATGAATAATGTGCCCCCAATTTAGTTTTTTTCAAATACCTCGAACAATATGGGAGATACAAGGTTGCAAGGTCAGTACAAAATTATTTCTTTTTCCATTCCAAATCCATTGATCCATTGATATATGATAAGACCCAATTTGATGCAGTGGAATCGCCGTAGGGAGACTTACAAAATAATCAAATATTAAAAAATGTATGTTTTCTAAGGAAATAGCATAATAATTCGAAAAACAAAAGAGATACTGTAACGGATATGCTCGTCATATATTCCTTCACGCAAAAAAAACGTATTTTTATTCTGTACATTTTGTCCCTTTGAATTTACAGTCAACTAATGAAAGTACCATTACTTCCTGTCAGCAACTAAAATACGTTTTTTAACGGGACATTCGGTGACCTGAATATACCGGTCCCCAATATTCTCAAATTAACAAATCCCTGATCAGCAAATCCCTACTTTATACACAATACTATGGAAAAAGGTATACCCTGACAGGGTATATAAACTCTTATTTCCATTGGAATATTCGTACTGTAAATTTTATACTCATCCAGTTGTAATACTGTAACTGTCTACTAGTTCAGTCTAACATTATGAATAATCAAACGTATGTTAAATATTGTGTTTTTATATATTATTATAATAGAATGTTAAAATTCATTGTGTGTTTTAATTTCACTTAAAGTTTCTCAAACAGTTAAGATCCACAATAGCTGCGAATAAAAAACTTGACAAATTAAATAAATTCTCGGGTGTTATAATATTCAAGTGAATATTGCAATGCTTTGAAGGAAATGTAACCACACCAAAAGAGGTCATTTCTAGTACTAAATGACTTTTTTGGCCATTACAAATGTAATGTTTAAACGTAAGTAAAAAGTTATTCCTCGTTAAATTTCAACTATATTGATGTATGATATGACCCTCATCCATTCGCCAGATGTGCCATAAGAGGGTTGCAAGTCAAGTCAGTAATTTGAAAATGTAGACATAGTCCAGGAAAGTTGGGATTTAAGCTGGCAATGAATCACCTCAAGCTGAAATTTTGTACACACCCTCACTTTGTTTTCCTAAACAATATACTAAAAGCCCCCCAGGAGCGTCGTTCCCTAGAGGGAAAAAATGGTGGTGCTGAATAGTTTTTTGAATGTATTTCATTTAATTTTTATTTTTTGGTTCAAATTACTTCTGCAAAAGTTATAGTATGCAGCAAGTTTTATAAAAGAGAGATTTACATTTTTTTTTGGAGAAATTTAATGTTTTAAACATGAGATTCAGTGTAGATAGAAAGTTGAAAATTTTCTACTATTTTTACATAAATTTCAGAGAAGTACTAAAAGAAGAGACTTGATAAGTCTTAGCCATTCGTGCAAATTGTAACAGCCAAAAGAGGTGGTAATGTACCTAATTAGAACCACTTTTGATGTTAAACCATATACAAAATATCACATACTAGAAAAGCAGTAATACTTCTAAAATAATTCAAGTTTATCATCCACACACTATCGTGGAACTTAACGTGTAGTAGAGACTCAATAATATTTTAATACACACAAGTGACTTTTCACATTTAATAAAATAATAAATTGTACATCACAGTACATACATTAATACGTTAATATTTATACATATACATTCACAATCCGTATGACAAGACTATCTGTTCACTAGAGACTTCTACTAGAGAGGTTCCAGATACTTAGAAGTAACTGATACTCGTTCAGGGTATGAAAACGTATGTGTCGGATAGGCTAAGTGAGGTAGGGTGTTGTTATTATAGGGTTGTGCTGACTCGTTGAGTACTTGAGGGACAGGCACGAGTAGGTTGTGAATATACAGGTGGTATATCTATATTTGTAAAATCAAATACAGGTAATTTAGTGGATGGAAAACAGATGCAAAAAGATCTACGGCGCGTGTGCAAAAAAACTATGCCCATTTTAGGGTTTTATCACGTTGATACTGATTTTTGTGTTTACCTTGGCATCCATAAACCATCCATATGATGAAGGTTGAAGCCAACCCCAATGAGGCAAACAAGACTACAGTGTTCCTGGCTTTGGTCTTACTTTGGCTCATCGATAAGAAGGGGTGAGATGCCACTGATCAGGCAAAAGTTGTCCGCATACACTGATCTATTACACTTATGTTAGTCCCATGTCAAAAATCGAGGGTCACTGTGTCAGCGAAAAAACTGCTTGGGAATCACAGTCGTTGTTACTGCAGTTATTTTTGAGCTGTAACGTAAACCAAAGCGGAAAAGGTATTTTCTCAACTCATACACAAAAAAAGAGGTTATTTTAAAATACATTTTTGTTGAAAAAGTGGTAGATTTCCAAATCGTTTCCGAATGGTCGATAATGATTTTCATTACTTCGCTAGTGCATTAATGCAGTTTTTACTTGACTATTTTTTTGTTTATTTCTTCAGTGCATCGTATACACACATGCAAGTGATAAAATGTCGCTAGGAAAAAGGGCCGTTTTACATGGTGATGCCTACAAACTACCAAGTTTACCTCTCTATAATTATTTAATTATTGTCTAAAATTCTGTTCATAAATGAAGTTTATCTATTTAATCGAATAAATAATGAACTCTTTTTGATGGATTCGTTAAAAAAAATATCGTACTCAACTAGTTAGCCACTCCTAATGGCTAGCTGAGTAAAATACTATTTCATCTCACACTTGAAATACAAACAAATCGTCCGTGGTTAGCATGAGTAAAACGAAAACCAACGTCAAATAATTATTTGTCTTTTCACGACCTACGACTGCCTATGAGTGAAAACTGAAACACGAACCACACCATTACGCACGGAAATAAAATGGAAATTTAGAGCCGTCTAAAATATTCCTCCATAATGCGGTACACACGTTCGCATTTTACGAGAAAATTCCGCACACAACCAATCGCAACGTGTTGTGTACAGACAGCAGACATTATCTGCGTGCCAATTATCACTTGTGGCTCGCGTCTCATCTTACGACAAAAATATTTCAAATACTCCGCATAGCTGGACACAGCCAAACGAAGACAATCCGCAGCAGCTCCGATTCACCAATACATGAAAGACGACAGACTCTCGACGACCGTTCGTCCATTAAAGTGGGAATATCAAAATTTATAATAATAATAATAACGAAAAAAAAAAAAAAAAAAGATAATAATGAAACAAATTAAAAGAAAAGAAAAAGAGAAACTATGGGTACATATATAATAGTGCAGCAGTATATTCGGTATTTCTTTTTCTTTTTTCCTTTTCTTTGAATGTTATCTACATTTTCCACGCACGATTCGCTGGTCATCTGTCGTCGATCGAAATTCGAAAAATCATTCACAGTGTCAACAATTTCCAAGCACATTCGTCATGAACACGAACGCGCAGACCTAGTTTCCAAACACAGGGCATTGTAGCGTTTAATATTTTGGTGAAAGAAAAAATTACCAACCTGGGTACGGCGTGCATTCGGTTTCGAAAACGATATTTTATTATTACTGCAGGTACGTATGGCCGTTGAGGTATATTCGTTTTGTTCTGCTTGACCTTATACATCTTTACAGTGGAAACGAACGAATACCTTATACCGTTAGAAAAACTGAACGAGTACACATATTCTCGATGATCATCGAGCCCACATTTTTCCTTCATCCTTGATCCTGAGAGGGCAATAATGATAGGTATAGAAATTTCCAATGATTTTTCTTTCCATAAATTCGCAAGCACGGTCTATGGGGAAGAATATGTGGGATTTGTTGGCTGAAATACGAGCCAAAGCTTTGGTATTGTGCTTCGGAAAATGCTCCTCCAAGAATGAAACCATATTTTCAATCATTTTCTCATCGAAATTCTGATTGTTCGATTTCCAGTAACTTATTGCGTCGTAGACAACAGTTTCTCAATATATAGGATTGCCGAAGACTTACAGCCTACAGAGATGTCCAACGTCCGCTCAAAAACACGTCAGAGATAGAATGTATTGAATTCAAATATTTGTTACTGCGAATGTGTTATAGCTTGATAGCGTGTGTGTATTGGTATGGAGATACCTATTTTCACAATGAAATATGCGCAACTTTGGATGCGCAGAATGTGTAACTTATAAATTGCTTCTTTTCTGTCTTTTACATGTTTTTAAACTAGAGATGTGCGCTTTAGTTCATTTGGTGGATTTAGTTCAACAGGTCTCGGTCTTTTGAATGAACTGCTTCAAAATGAACAAAATGAGCTGCATGAATCAAACCTTTGAGTATGTATTATTTCATATGGAGAGCAATTCGTATACATTTTCGATACGTAGTTACTTTCAGACATAGAAAGCGCTTTCATTCCCCAAGAACATTTACTATTTCGTTTCATTTTTTGTTGATTGATAAGAAATTCCACTCATCCAGTGATTAACAACAATTTTGTGACATATAAGAGTGAACTACCTTGTATGTCTATACAATATAATTTTGATTTGATAATATCTTTTAGTTCAAAGTGAATTAGTTCATTCTCATCTTTTGGTCTTGTTCATTTAGGTCTTTCAAAAGATTAGTTCAAATGAATTGGTTCTCGGTCAACCGACACAGCTCTATTTTAAACCACAGAGCATATGGAGCAATGGACATCACTTTAGCTGTATGTTTCTGAGGATAGGTCACCCTTTCTGCATGGTAACCTCATTAGCGCCAGGCTCTTTAATAGCAGGTATGCGCATGAGGATGATAAAGAGATAAGCCGGCATCTTTTGTTATTCGTTTTTTCAGGAATATTACATTGTTTATTATTACTATATATATACATCATACCACAAAATGGTGATCACCCTCATGCGCATACCTGCTAGGAAAGAGCCCTAACTGGGAGAGGGGAATTTTTATATAGAAGCAACAATGTAACCAACATACAAAATAAATAAAAAATTAGCCTCCTACGTGTTTAACAACAGCCTGTTCAGTTTTCTGCATTTTTCTTCAAATAACTATTCTCGGATACAGCAGGTTTTGAAAATCATCGAATCATTGTCATTTTCAAGACGCAATATTATGTTCTGGTAGATCACCTAAAAGGATAATTGGGCGGAGCCTGGAGGGCGAACCTCTTCCCTAGAATTTTTGAAAATTTTTGGTATATTACTCGTCTGAAATTACCAAACCAATTTTTTTAAAATTTTGCACGCAGATTCTACATCATTTGCAGGG
Source organism: Ericerus pela (assembly GCA_011428145.1). Lineage (NCBI taxonomy): Eukaryota > Metazoa > Arthropoda > Insecta > Hemiptera > Coccidae > Ericerus > Ericerus pela. The sequence goes on from WOFM01000033.1 coordinate 1,667,751, forward strand.
TGCAACGTCTCAAATTTAATGTTAATGTTTTTTTGTTTTTTTTTAATCAGATATGAAGTTTTTCAAAAATATCTGCGTATGTTCATCCATTTTATACAAAGCAAATCAGTCAGGATAAACAGTTTGGGCGGGCAACACCGCGCTTAGTAGAAAAAGATGAAATAAACAACAAATTTTAAAAAAATAAAAGAAAGAGAAGAAAAAAAATTCAAAAAAAAGTCAGAATAAATTCAAAATTTGAAAAAGAACAATCAAAATTTAAAAAAGTAAAAACCTATTAAAAAAAAAAAAAAGCTACATATTCTCTTCGTTTACGTTGTCAGTTCAGGGTAATATGTCAAAAAAAAAAAAATTTTATCATGTTAGTAGTTTGCTCCAGTATAACTATATTAGGTACCAGAAAAAATTATTTTTTAAATTGGTGAACACAAGTAAAAAATATTATTTTTTAAATTGGTGAACACAAGTAAAAAATTTCGTTCAAGCATGTGAGACTCCGACCTTTTATGCTTGTGGCATACTTAATGTTACTATATTATGAGCGAATTTACTCGATTTATTTGGTAGAATTTTCGAGCAATACCGTGTAAAAGAGGTATTCATTTAGAACAGGTTAGGTAGTTTTTATTCCTGCAATACCAATGAACGCAACCTGCCATGCAGTCGATTATAAGAGTGTCAAGATCTACACGTTGTACGAAGACGAGGAGAAGGGAAAATCGTTCAATCTGCGCCTAGTTCACACACTTCTTGAAGTGGGTTCCTTCCTATTTTAGCATTTTTCTGCGCAGATATGCATGGCGCCTGGATCAGTTTGACGCCATTCGACTTTTTAATTCAAGTTCACCGCCATCTACTTTAAAACACGTGCGCATTCTGTTGTAAAACATCGCCACCAAGACAACTAATAATTTGTCCTCGATATTTTCTATATAATTAAACTTTTTTTTTTTCCGTTTCGTTCCTGCTTTTTACTCCAATCTCTACAAAATTTATACCAACATAGCCGCTCGTGCAGAGATTACGCTCGTGTATAGGCAATAGGTACGTTAAGTATATTACACAGTACCTATACGATTTTGTGTATAGGTAGGTTCGTACGTAGATATATTTGCAAATGGTCGGTGATAACGAAGAGCTAACCGATTATCGCATTAGCTACGGTTTTAAAGAGCACACAGTCATGTACGCACGGTACGTACGCATAGTCTACACATATAAAGAGAAAAACCACCAGCGGCCACCAGATAGAAAGAGACTACAAGAGAACATATATAGGGATGAGGGGCATAAAAAGAAGAAAAGAAACTCTAACGCAGCAATAGCTCCATTAGAAAACGTAGGTTTTCAAAAAGTGATTGTAGGTATTAAATTTCGTAGCTATTGACCAAAAATTACACAGTTTAAAACCATAACTCCTTTGAAAATCGATAAAAAAATATGAATTGCGTAAATACCGTTCGGAAATTGATAGCTTGTAACAGTGAATTATATTAAATATTATTTTGTTACACATTTCGCAAGCTCCATGTCGCTAGATCCTCACCTAATCAAAATTGAAAATTCAATAATTGTATTCGTTTATGCTACGTTTGTGCTGGTTTGTGTAGAAATTTTCATCGTTTGTGCTATTTTTATGAAAGAGTTAATCAAGAAAAACGTTTTCAAGGTCAGTGAGGAGCTAGAGACATGTTCCCCCACATCAAGAAGCAATTGAAAATTTCAATATGGCATTTGTTTGTGCTACGTTTGTGCTCACAAGGTCGTTGATCCTAACTGTTTGTTTTTATTTTATAAATACAGGCCCCCTTATGGAAGGAAGGTAAGGTATTATAGGTATATTCTGCCAGCACAAATGTAGCACAAACGATTAACCCCACTTTCAATTCATTTCAGTAGTTTTAAAATTCCACCATATTTAAAATTTTCATTTGCCCTAGGGGGAAGGGGGTTGTAGCATAAACGAAAAAAATAGTGGCACAAACCAGCACAAACATAGCACAAACAAATTCCATCATTAAATTTTTGAATTTATTCTATTTGCAATTTGATGACCAGAGTTCACAAGGTTGTTGATCCTAACTGTTTGTTTTTATTTTATAAATACAGGCCCCCCTATGGAAGGAAGGTAAGGTATTATAGGTATATTCTGTCAGCACAAACGTAGCACAAACAAATGACGCCACTACAGTTTCCCTCCGAAACAATTTTTTTTGCCCCCATAAATGTTTTTTCCAAATAATAACTCTTGGGTAGGGGACAGAGGGTTGAGGTTGGTATATTCTGTCAGCACAAACGTAGCACAAACAATTCACCCCACTTTCAATTCATTTTAGCAGTTTTGAAATTCCACCATATATAAAATTTTCATTTGCCCTAAGGGTGAGGGGGTTGTAGCACAAACAAAAAAAATAGCGGCACAAACCAGCACAAACATAGCACAAACAAATGCTGTAATGAAATTTTCGATTGCCTCTTGATGTGGGGGAACATGTCTCTAGCTCCTCACTGACCTTAAAAACGTTTCTCTTGAATAACTGTTTTAGGAAAATAGCACAAACAATGAAAATTTCAGCACAAACCAGCACAAACGAATACAATTACAGTTGACTCTCGATAACTCGAACCTCGTTAAGTCGAAAACCTCTATAACTCGAAGTCGCAGATATTTTCCTGCACCTCGCCATAAGAGCTGTATATAAAATTCCCTCTATAAGTTGAAATAGAACCTCGATAACTCGAACTATGATGAAGCTGATTTAGTTGATGTATGAAGAAGTTAAGGGGGAAGAGTGAACTTTTATTGACTTCAATAATTCGAAATTGAGGTTATTTTTTAATTTTTCTAGGATTTTGCAATGTATCTTGCTAACTAAATTTATCCAGCTTATAACTGAAAAATGTTAACTTCTAAATGCAAAGATGCAGGTGTATATATTCAAAAATTGATGAAAAATACGAGAAAAGAAAAGAAAAAAATTGGAATGAGGATGATGGGTTATCCACTAGGATGCAATATTTTGAGTTGTTAAACACAGAGGTATACAAGGTGTTCTTTAACTCGAAATTTGGCCAAGCCTCCTCTCGATAACTTGAACCTCGTTAATTCGAAAACCTCTATAACTCGAATTTTTTTTACTTCCCTTCGATTTCGAGTTATCGAGAGTCGACTGTATTGAATTTTCAATTTTCATTAGGTGAGGATCTAGCAACATGGAGCTCATTTCACAGCTATTGGTCTGAAATTAGGTGTTTTATAGCCATAATAAAAAAAAATAGCGGTGATGGAAGAACTATCCGGCCTGTCCACCTCAAAATCAACAGGTCTGGTCTTTGGCATAACACCAATGTTTGTGCTAAATTTTGAGACTATCCAAAAAAAATTACGATTAATATCGTCCTAACAAGAAAATACAAAGTATAGTATTATATTTTGTATGTGAATATAAGCCAATGGTATCAAAATTTTCCATAGGTCATGAAATTAAAAATGTATCCACCATCACCCCTGGGGTAGGCCCGTAGTGCCCACAAGGGCAACGCAGGTACTGCCTGCTCTAGCTCAACCATTTTCACGCCCCTACAAATTTGAAAATTTACCCATTTTCCCCAAATATTTCAGTGGAAGGATAACCCGGGAAATTTCCCTTAAAACACACAAAAAATTTTTTTCTTGTGATAGTCTTTCCCTCTCTAAAATTTGAGTTACCCTTGTTGAAAAAGGCGTTGCGCTACAGTCCTGCCCAGGGACCAATACGGATTAAAATTAATTAGTCGATTCTCAAAGAACTCCTACTTAAAAAGATGCTATTCATTCCAATATTTATCATCCTTCATAATGGGTCTTGTGTAGCGTGAGGGCCTCATTTCTTCTTATTTTCCTTTCTTTTCCTTTCTTTTCTTCTTTTCTTGCACTAGAATTATAAATGGAGCTACTTACTGTTGGCTAGCAATCCAAGTCTTAACCACCTTGTTTTCATATACCTAACTGCTGACTTTCGTTAGCACTTTTTGGCACTCTTGATTCTAACATCAAGTGCTCAACATGATTTCCTTTTTTTGTGAGTAACTAATTCTCTCACCCAAAAATGAAACAATTCTTTTCTTTTGATTTAAATTCCTGAAATTTGTCTTCAAGAAATGGTCAGATATATGGTTCCAACACTGTTCCAGTTCAAGTTAGCACCTCCATCTTAAATTTGGCAATGTGCATAATGTTCGTCTTTCCTAATTTAAATTTCGACATTCTTCTTTCATTCATCCATGTTTTCCTAGTTTACGTATGTAACACACCCTAAAGTTATACATATTGAGTCTTTGATTATAATGATAAATCCTAGAATGTGGTAATTTCTTTAAACTTAATTGAAGTGGAGTGTGTGTGAAGTAAGTCATTAGCACTCAATTCCCCTTTTTGGTACATCCATCTCATAGTGAAATAAAGTTTGTGTCATAAAAATCTGATTCTCTTGATCATTTACCTGGAACCTTGCTTCCACTGTGTATGCACTTTTATTTAGACTTTCTCACACCACACTTCCAATAATTTTTGCTAAACGCCATTATAAGCTCGTGCCGTTTTATTGTGAATGCAGACAAATTATATTTGGGTTTTTGGTGTACCTGCGCCGTTTTGAAATTATTGTGATTGAATTAACGTGAGTACGTCGAGAGAGTACTCATCAACTTATACAGTGCGACCATTTCGCATATTGTGTTGTATACATATGAGTCTTCCTTGTGTCATCCTTTGAGACACCCTCTCCCCGTATTAGTGTCACCTATTTCTCCTTGTACCGTCCTTTTTTCTTTCACTTCCAAATATAAATTTATTTATCATTTTTATTTGATTTCAATACAAAAAAAGAGAAAAAAAAAAAAGAAATCGTCAAATATGAAGCAGATTTGACGAAGACAGATACCCACGTATATGCGATTCGGTCGGTTTTGCAACAACGTTCCTAAAGTGGGCTCGATAAAGAGTACCTCGTTTATAGAGGAAAAATACGACCCCCGGGGTCTATCCATGTCCATCGAATGAACGAGCGCTTCCAACAACAGCGAACATGCGCGCTAAATATGTAATCCGGATACACCGGAGAGACGATAAAGACACTTTAGAACAGAGATGCAGGTAGGTGGTCGCTCATATGACCATCACAAAATATCCAGCATACTATACGCAAAATACAGATATAATACGAAAGCAGACGCAGACAGAGACAAAATAATGAAACGAGGGCAAATTATATTCGCATAACGTAGGCCTACGCGGAAGAAGGTGCAAAATATTGGACGTATAGACTTAGAAAATTGTGGCAGCGATAGCGATGAAGAATAGCCTTTTCTTCCAATTATACCTATGCAGTCAGCTAAGTTTTATACACTCCTGACGGGTTATTTGGGAATATAGAATGGAGGGGTTGAAAATAATTTACAAAATAAAGGAAGGATTGGAAAATTTCGAAAAAGCGGTTTGCAATGAAACACATTGCGAAGGGTCGATGTTTTTTCGTTTTTTTTTCTTCTTTAAAGTGAAACTTCTTTATCAGGTGGTAACTACGAAATTCGACAAAACGAAATTGGATTTAATAAAATCCAATGTAATGAAGAGAGATACTGGGAGGGTTAAAAAGAAATTTCTTTCTGATTGGCATGAATTTTCCTACGTTCATCTCGAAAATGAGACAATTTCTCCAGCTTAATACAATAATTATAGCAAAAGTTCGCTGAAACAGGGATAAATTGAAAGCAAAGAGATAACCTACGCCCATCAATATCAAAATAAATTATAAAAATACACGCAAAAATTTTGAGAACCTAGTCGACTTTCAATTATACATTAACTACGGAGGAGAGGTATGAGCGTTATGAGTACGAAAAAGTATTAATTCAGGTTTTCTTTTAGCAAAAATTATTCAGCACTAGACAAGGATTTTTTAGGAATAAGGGAGTGGGGGGACAGAGGGGTGTGAAGAGTAATGAAGGCTTGATTATAACTCGCAAATGGAAAAATCGATCGAGGGGCTGAGTTCAAATTTGAAATTAATTTATTCATTTCACCCATTTTTCGATCCCCAATTTAAAATAAGGGCCAATTTTGATTTTTCATACTTCATTGTGTATTAGTTTACATCGTTGGTAATAAATAAGAGCTTTGAAAACGAAATAATACGTAAAAGGGGGGTCTGAATTTGTGATAAAAATCGTATGCTCTCAATTCGTGAAATAACTGATTCAAAAAATTGTAAAATAGTAAATTGTAATATCCAGGTTTCAAATACGTGAAGAAAAGGTTGGAGATATACAAAAGAGAGAGGTATAAGTATGAATTCTAGGAGAGAGGGAGTGAGAAAATAATTTCTTTTATTCTTTTTTATTCATTTTGTTTATTCTTGTACTGCCCATAAAAAAAATATAAAGGAGATGAATTTTAATAAGACATCACAACATTGCTTCTGTGTGCTACAGACTTTGACGATGGCTTTAAACCTTCCTCAGAACAACAAAAATAAATCCGAAAAATTTCCTCTTGATATTTTCAGTAGTTCTGGAATTATGAACGAACATACAGTCTTATTTATTTAGAACTAGTCATTTCAGTTGTATTAGTGTGCACCAAATCTGATGAGTACGGAAGATATGAAACAAGTTCCATTTGAAATTCGGAATTTTTCATTGGTCCACACTCAACAGTTGGAAAAAATTTTTCCAACTTTTTTATCGTCATAATTGAATAGTTTCGTATCTTTCTTTTAAACAGGTATCCTTTAAAGCGAAGGAATTCAAGGCAAAAAATAAATTTCAAAATTGGGTCATTTTTATTTTACCTTGGTAAGGAGAGGAAACGGTAAGAAGTCGAACGGAGATTTCCTTTTATTTTACAAATTGAATTATTCTGCTTCAGAAATGAATTTTTTTGCATTTACTACCAAAATGAAACGATTTTTCCAATTTCGTAAAAATATTATTGAAAACGTACGTAACTGTAAATAAGAAAAACTTGCTTATTAGGATGACATGAAAAATGTATACATTCAGTTTATTACTTCTATAACTATTGACGTATCAAGGACAAATGCCATGACAATACGAAACTCCAATATTTTTTTCTTTAAATTTTTAAACTGCCCAAAATTAAGATTAATCCTTTGAACTGATATTGGAAAAAAGTGTATCAAATCGATTCAACTCAAAAAATAAACAACTTGGTAGCCATTTTTACGCAATATCAAACTTTTTCAAAACCACAGGCAAAAACTTGATTAGAGCACGTGGTCATTTTAATGAACTGAAGTTAAAACTAAATCAAAATATATGTCGTGTAGAAAGAAGACAATCCACTGTGTAAAAAGAGGACAGTCAGTATAATTGAAGTAACTAAACACTACATGCGATGGACTGTTTTCACATAACACATTGTTCAATGCAACTCTTAATTAACCAATGGTAGGGATTTAACCGACTTCTACGAAACAGGTTCGTTTGAAAAATACATAGTTGAAAGTAAGCTTATCTTTATCCACATTATACAGGTGTCACCATTGCCACAATTCGAAATGTTTGTCAAAGAAAAATTTCACTTTTATAATACGACCTTATCAGCCTCTTTTATTATAGAGGAAGTTCGAAACGAAGAATGACCTCTCCAAGAAGGCAATACCAGGTAAAAGGCATACGTCAACCATAAATTATTGTAGAATCTCACGAATGCATTCACCTTCGTGTTATACCTACCACTCTTCCCTACATACGTCATAGTACTTAAAAGAAGTTAGTTCTAAAAATTAAATTTAAGATTTACGACCAAAAAGATATTTATTGTGTTTCACAGTTGATGATTCGCATTTTCACTCACAAAAAAAAAATCTATAATTCGCGTAATTTAGGAGTGCACACGCGAAACGAACGATTTCATGCGAATTTATAAATTTCCAGTGTAACCGCATTATAGGTGATGCACACACGCAGGTAAAAAAAAAAAACAGAAAAAACAAAACAAAACACACTGAAACATTTTGCGTTCGTTGGCCCATTTTGAAGGTCGCCGCCATAATCGAGCCACAAATCATTCACCCTCTTCCGCAAATCCTGAACTTAGGTTTTTATAGCTTTTTTTTTTACACATTGTAAAATACACTACTCATGCCTTCATTACCTTTTCAGAGACAACTCTCTCAAAGGACAAGTTTAAACCAACCTTATCGGCGATAAAAATCAAATTAATATGTCAGTAAATTCCTTCCTTCTGGAAAAGTTGGGAAGAGTTTCTTTGATCGAAATTGAAAACATTGAACACAATAAATTTTGAAATAACAAACGAACAACAGCTCGAATAATCTCCGATAAAGTGGGCGTGCGTTTATGAGGGGGGTTTTTTTCACCCAAGTAATACGTATTTTATATAGTAGATACCTGGTAACCTACCTAATGATTGTTTGTAAATGTCCAATGATAAATAGAGGCCTCAAAGGCCGACGAGGGATTGTAAATAAAAATTAGTCAAAAAAAAACAGGCATGAAACTATAACTGTACTCATTCGATTTCCAAAGGTGTAAGCTAAATATAGATATCAAATTATGAGTTCTTCACAAGTTTTGGTTCAGAAATTCATCAACATCAGTTCGGTAGATTCTGGGATTACCCTTAATATACACTTTTCCAAACTTTCCTCTTTGTATATTGGTACAGATTTTGCAAACATAAACTCGAAAAGAACATTGTTCTGTGCACCTTGAACTAAACTAAAAGTCGGGAATTTCAACACCATGTGAAGAAATACAATTTTACCAATACATTCTTGCAAGTTAACTTTCATGAATGACTCAATTTTTTGTTAGAAATTTCGTCAATTTCATTTTCTTTATAAAAAAAAAATTTCTCCCCAGCATCAACAGTAAGCGAGTATTCCAAAAGCGTCAAATTTTTTAATGGCTGCCATTTGAAGAATAGTTGACTGATTTTGTTTAAATTCAATATAAACCTGTCTTCATTGGTCTCCAACTGTCATAAAAATTTCAAGCAAAAATCTTTTAATTTACGGGAGTTATCGTGATAACAATATGGTGCATTTGCAAAACTTTGACAACCCCTCCCTTTAAAACTAGCAGATAAATTTAAAAAATTTTAACACGAGTGTGTAGCTCTTGAAATCTACTAACACTACTCTAAGTTTTATTGCCATAGATCAAACAGTGGAGGCTCCATAGACTCCCAAAAAGTGCCAAAATGAGCAAAAAGTAGAAATATATATGTTACCATCAAAACTGGAATTTGGTTATTTCTAGTTTTGACTGGTTTGACTAGAATTGAAAAATGACATTTGACTCTTCTAGTACTGACTAGTCAAAACTAGAATTGAAAAATGCATCGAGAGATTTTACTTCTGATCAACATACGAATGTCAAAACCCGAAATAAGTTAAACCAGTTTTGACTGAAAATTTAGCCAAAACTGTTATCAACTGCGACCAATCGATATTAGGTCTTAGTCGTCTACACCATTTTAGGTTTTTTCAGCTGATCCTTATTGCGGGTTAGTCAATACCACAACCCCGAAAAAAAAAAAAAAATTGTGGGATAAATATATTAAACCTAGTCGTAGCATTTTTTTTCCTATAAGAAAAATGCTGGTACACTCATTAACTGGTTTGAACTAGGCACAATTAGTTTCAACTAAAAATTTATTTTCCTATTTTAACGAGTCAGAACTAAAATCGCTCAATTCATTTTTCAATTCTAGTTTAGACTAGTCAAAACTAAAAATGATCTAATTATAGTTTTGATGGTAATATATATATATGCAAATATTGTGTACAGAAGAATTTGAGTGACCTATATATTCGTGATCTACGACTCACGATCGACGCTTTTCCACAGGTTCTATCCCTGCACTGAATGCAATAGATGTATGGAAAATATGCTAAAAAATCAAAATGATCTATACATGACTGCTTTGCTTGATGGTTTACATTCCAACAAAAAATATCAAATTACCTGGTTGTTTCACCTTAAAAACAACAAAAAATGATTTTGAACATTTTTCATCCAAAAATTTCAGATCGTTTGAATTGTTTTTCAACTATCATTTGAAGCGAGCAAATAATATTATAAGTTCATTTTATTGGCCATTTTGTGAGAAGCTGATTCAGTACAAAATTAGGGCATTACTCATATTAGGTTCGTTCACAGCTACTGCACATTGTTCACAAGTACGATATTATTCATTCTGATGCTACACTACTGAATATTCGTCCATGATGTAGGCCTACTAAGTACAGGTAGATTAACCTAACACAACCTACTATTGAACACAGAAACTGAAGATAAAGGATTATTTCAGTTTGATACTTACTACAAGCAAAATTTCCTCGCAAAATTCAAGTCAACACGCACCAATCGCATTAATTTCATTGTCTGCATCAAAGACATTCGATATATAAATCAATCAATCAGTCAATCAATCAATCGATCATTATTTGAAATACGACCTTCGGGTGGCCGCATCAGTACGTACAACAATGGATGAGATGATCGAAGTCTGAAAAAATTACTGGAAGGCTGGAAATTTTTTTTTTCTTTTTGGCACAGGTTGTCATCAGTTCAGATAAAAAATGGTCCACCTCCGGAATTCTTGACCTGCGTAGCCTACACGCGAAAAAACCGATCAAAATTGCAGAAACGATAGCATTGTGTCCATATGAACCGTGAAAAGGTTACAAAAGCGATTACAAGTCGACCTAGGTGATACGAATAGCCTTTCTATTTCTTTCTTCGCCGTTTACTACGTGCACAGTTCATAATTCGTTGAAATTCCCTCGCGTCATCGATTCGCTCCATTCTTCATTAAGATAGGTTAGTACCTCAACCAACGTGCGCATAGAACACAGCTACATTTAATCCAATAACATTTTAAAATCATTTGGAAAATCTTGAGTCAATTCGCGCGTACATCATGATATCCATATGTAGGCTAATCCCTTTGTCTTCGTATTGGAATAAAGTCATACATGGGGACTTGCATTCATTAAGGCGAGACTTTGTGACAATTTCCATACTTACGTTAAAACTATGAATCTCAGGAAGGAGAAAATAAAGCACACTTATGTCAGCCTGAAGCAAGATCTAAAAAAAAGGAAGAAGACAATCCATTTTCCAAACAAACTTTCACCTAGATTATAACCTGTTGGTACCTTCACAAATTATCAAGAATGGTGAATCAGCCAAAAAAACAAATACAGATTAGAATCAATATTTACTTTCTGAATATAAAAAAAAAAAAATTCCCTCAACGAAAACGTAGGTACGAATCAAAGAACTGTGCGAAAAATTTCTCGCTTTCCATATATGTTCAGCGTGCGGAAAGTGGCCTATTTCAAAACATTTTAGGGAGGCAATTCTTTTAATGCGCATCGAACACAACTGACGTACATCAATTTGCCTAATGCAGCCCACTTATTATGTCTCAAGCAATACCATGGATGTGTTGCAACCTTCGATTATATAATATGTGTATGGATATCGATCGGTAAATACGAAAATACGCGCCAACATTAATGGCTATTACAAAACCCTAAAATGCACATAGATTTCACTGGATTCACCAGGATTCACAGTAAATTCATTAGACAACTTTAAATTTACACAACCAATGTACTGAAAAAATACGAAAAAAGACAAGTTGATAAGTCCTGTGGCAGTTTCCATATTAATACTTATCTGTTTACCTCTGAAAATCTACTTATTTTTAATTTCAGCGAAGAGATTTTTGCAAATTAGTGGTGCAACAATAATTTACTTCTGTAGTAAACGGATCAAATTTTATTTCCTATATTCAATTTCTTTCGCACCTTTCCATTTTTAGTTTCACTTTTTTCCTTGTTTTTTCAAATATTTCTTCAATTCACTCATTTATTCCCATCATTTTTCACCTTTTTATTACACCGTGCACTTTTCTCAAATAATGTAGGTACTTAATGTCCAACAAGAGCGGAGAGGCAATTTTTCACTCATGTGAAATATGCAGCACTCGCTTACAGCTTTTATAAATTTCACTTTAGTAAAAAAAATAGTCTACTTTCTGCACTAGTTAGACAATATATCATTACGAGATTTCTTTAACACACGTCCCTTGAAAATATCTCATTATGTTGGAAATATTGCCAAGCAACTATGGAATATAAATAAAATCTGCATAGCTTTTCATTGTCCGTATTCTAAAAGGAAATAATGGATACAATTAAAGCAAATTCAACTTTTAAGACTATTAAGAAAGCACAAACGGACAAAAATGTTTTGTAGAAATTTTTATCCACACGCCTAGTTAGAATCGAATTTGAGAACTTAAGACTGGATCAAAACCATGTTTGAAATGGAAAAATTCATAATTTATAGTCTACATTGCTTGAGACCCTACAAGCATAACAGTAGATTCACTCATGTGCAACGATCGGTGAAAAAAGAAATAAAAAAACAAAAACAAAAAGAAATTAATCCATGCAGTGGTGAAGTCTTTCATTTTTATGAAAATGCATTTCATATCAAGTCTTCAAACAAAAAATGGAAAAAAGTGAAGCGGCTTCTACATTCTTGCCCGTGGTAAGTGTGTATTTTCAAAAAGTTTCAAATTTTGTAATGGCTCCAATTCGAAAATCAGAAGACTGATTTTTCTCAAATTCAATACCAAACCAGTCCCTAATAGTTTCCAACTGTCATAAAAATTTCAAGCCAAAATCTATTAATTTACAGGAGTCATCATGATGAGAACATGGTGGGTTTGCAAAACTTTGAGAATCCCTCCCTCTAGAACTAACGGATGAACTTCAAAAATTTTAACACGAATACGTAGCCCATATAACTTCCAACAATACCTCAAGTTTCATTTGTAGTATACCTACTTGATATTTTAGTACAAACACTCGATGAAAACCTACTATGGTGGGTTTTCACCAGGTCTCATATGTTTTTCAAAGGTTGATAGATTTCTCCTCTTTCTTATCTTGATAAGAAAGCAGATGAAATTTATCAACAGGATAATTTCCCCTACATTTAATTAAGTTGGAGCTTGCTTCGTCTTATTCAACTGCAGTTGAAATTACTCTTCATATAACTGTGTTCTGATCATGTTCCATGTTTTACAGAAATTATTTTGATGTCCACATTTTACTCAACATCCGATAGTGAATTATAAAAGTTTTCATTTTGTTTTTAAAGTTTAATTCATCGGTGTATTTGTCTACATTATTACTATGGTATGTTTTTATTATAAAAATTCATGTATATATTAATGTCTATTATATGCCAGTTATTTGAATTTAACATGGTATTTTTTATGTCTACCATGTTAATGTGCTAAAAAGGTATTGAGGGCACTTTGCGGGAGAAAAGTATGATTTAGTTGGTGTTGTGTTTCTATGATGAGGTAAATCATCTTGATAGATAGCTTATTTCTAGTTCTAAATTGAAATTTAAAACAGATTGTAAAAATATTGAGGTTTTGGTGATACAAATCCGACTCACAACTGGCTATCCATTCTCTACATTATTTGTACAAAATTGGACTCTGGTAAGTTACATCGTCCTGACCATACTACTGATGAGTTTTGAGTGTGATTTTGTGTGTGCTTTTTGGTCTTAGTTGTGGTGACACAAGATCACCCCATCTGGCATACCACACGTTTCCATATATAAAATAGCGGAGGCTCCACAGACTCCCATAAAGTGCCAAAATGAGCAAAAATTAGAAATATATATCTAATATATATATTGTGTACAGAAGAATTCGAGTGATCTATGACTTCATAATCTACGACTCAGGATTTTCCGCAAGTCCCGTCCCCAGGTCCCAACATTGCACTAAATGCAACAGTTGGAAAATACTCTAAAAATGGAAAAATTTTTACACCATCTAACAAAAGAAAAAAAAAACTATCCTTTGCTAGTCTAACATATAAAAAACACAGGAAACTTACGTTACCACTAATACGAATTAATTTTTTCGATGTAACTTCAAATACAGAAATTTTCACATACCTGCAACAGAAAAAAACAAAAAAAAACAATCACGATTGATATCAATTTATAATCAACTCCAAGCAATCATTTTGAGTTCATTTTCTCATTTTACATTAACGTAAACGAGTTGACTTCTTTAGAGTTCACACTTCACAACTTCCTTCTTATTATTCACGGTAAAACATTCCACTTTGAATATGCGTGTCTTTTACCACAACAATAACCGAGGATGAAGGAGTGAGACAGAACTAGGAAATTCGTTCGATATGAATCACGTGTAATGGCCAATTTATTAAATCATTCCTACCTTGAACCCATCCAAAAACCGAACATTTTTAATCAATTTGTTAAACGTTTTGCTCGTTGACACGAATGACTAAAACATTTCGACGCCTTATTTTCCCGTACTAAATAGGTACCTAACACCAACTATCTATACTTGCAATAACCTGTATTTTGCACGTAGGCTTTGTATCCAGTACTTTTTTTTCTGCTGTTTTTTTCCCCGACAGTAGTTATTATATTAATTTTTTCATTAGTTTCCGCTCATTCTTGAGTATCTACAAACAGATATGGCAGAAACTTGTTCGTCAAATTAGACTAGTTATTTGATTCATTCGATATTTTACTACAAGCTGTTTATTAGTCACGAACAGAGTCAGGAATCAATTTCATAGAATTTGAAAATGAAGTCACACGACAAAAAAATTGAACTAGAGGAAACATAAGAAAAAAAAATTATTGTAAGCAGTTTGCGTGTGCGCTGAGGATTACTTGGTCAAAGATATAATTTCAACGAACAGGCCATATTCTTATAAGTTAGTCCTTCAGTTTACTTCAGTGAACTTTTTAAAAGAGAATTAGGAAGTAATAAATATATTAACTAGTTTTAGTATTGCTAAAATTTCATTTTTGTCAATTAAATATGAATGTTCAGGGGAAAACTTAAGTGTGGTTAGGAGGTCACATAAGTGAATTTATTTAGTTAAATTCCCTCAGCGTTAACCTAAGTTAATACCAAGTAGAGACTAAGAGTACGGTTCATTATGCTGTTTTTTTTAGTAGTTTTGATAAAGAGTCGGCAGGTGCATTCCGAATCTGCCAAACAGCTTTCAAAATTTTTCAACGAAATACCAACCTACTTGAAATCAAGTAATCTTTTTTCTATAAGTGTAAAGAATTGACAATTTTACATTTAAATTTTACTATTTTATTCAACTTTTAATATTTTAAACTCAAGACTTGCACAAAAGTGCACGAAACATTTTTAAATAATAACTGACTAAAAGATAGACGAAAAACCAAAACCAACTAACATTTTATCAATAGTCTACAGCTACGAGAGAAAGAAACGAGGCGACAAAACGAAAGCAGCAGTGTAGCCAGTCGGCACACAAAAATATTACGTAGCCCACAACAATAAGTCTTATTCCTTGCCACAGTCAGAGTGCATGGCATGTTAAAAACAATTTTTAATTGCAACGTCAAGTAGTGAAATGTATGGGGGGACTGAATTACATGAAATGGTTCCGCATCAGAATATCCTCAAACAAAATAACGGCGACAAAGTTTCGTTAGTTCTGTACTACTCCTATCAAAAGAGAGTTCTCAATTTTAACCCATGGTTATGGTTTTTGAGAAACTCAAAAAGTTGATACTTCAAATATGATTAAACAATTTGAATAACTTTCTGGTTAAGATGGAAAAGATGAGACGCGCGGGGCATGGGATGTAAATACGATCACATTGTAAAAGAGAACTTTTCATCAAAGCTGTCGAGCTCACTGATCAAGTCGGGTTAGGAAAGTTCTACCCTAGCAAAATCGAACAACCTCTGTAGAGAATTAGTAGCGCCTCACTTTTCCAAATCGAAAAGCCTAATTTTAAAATATAAGATCGGACAGACCTAGTAACTAAAACCGGAGAAAAAACAAACAAAATTAGTAAAAAAAAATACATAAAAAACTGATGACCAAATTTTGACAAAAACATCTATAACATAAAAACAAAAAAAGAGTAAAAATTACTACTAGTAAGCCTAAGGGCCACAAAATTAATTAATTATCATTGTTTAAAAAAGATAAACCCACCATGAGATAAAACAAATGGCCTTTTGATTAAAAAAAATAACTGCCTACACTATAATCAATAAGCATAATAGATTACCTATAAGTTATAGAAAATTTATCGATATTTCAAACATCTATTAACTGATATTCTCTTCTTATGTTCTTGCAAAGCCAACTTGACATATCAAGCCCTAAGGTGAAAATTGCAACGGCGCACAAAACGATACTCGAGGGATCAATTCCTGAAAAATCAGATTTTTAAAGTTGAATTTTTAATTCCTTATTTCCTAAAATGTAATTTGTCATATATTTTCAACCAATTTTGTCATTTTTTCTCTAGTTATGACAGAATAAGAGTAATCAGTAGTATCAGGCATCAAGTTCTTCATATTAAGTGTTTCGGGCTTAAGTTTGCATCCAAATAGAATTCAGTCGTTGAATCGGTACAAAATATAGAACTGGGAAAAGAAACGGGGAAAAAACAGGCCTATAGCAAAATAGAGAATGAAACACAACAAACTTTGCAAACGAAAAAAATGAAGAAACTACTTGTAGGTTTTTGTCAGGTTAGGGAATTGAACCTGGAACCTACATATTTGATAACTAAAAGTGATGAACTTAATCGCATGGCCATCTCATCACCGACCATAACTGGTGAATGTATTTTATATTAAGCAAGGTATGGCGGCTCCCACACTACTACAATGGATCGAAGTCCAAAAGTAAATAAACGAGAGTTGCTTAATTTCTGTCCAATATCGTTAGGACTCAAATGTAATTTCAACTGTGGCTTCAGTTAACTTTTTTCAAGAGATTAGGGCCTATTTCTGTAATCAACCAGTGACATCGCGTCATAAAAAAAAACACATGGCATGACCTAAATTAATTTTTCTGAGCAAGTTTTGAAATATTTAAATGTAGAAGGTTAATTGAGACCACAATCGTGGTACCACAAAACACTTCCTTGTCACATAGGTGTAGACTGTAGACCACATTTTTTTCCACATACGTAGTCCAGAATAAATAAGATCAGTGTCATTGACGTAGGTACCTCACCAACGAAGGATGAAGAATAATGGAAAATAGTAAAATAAACAATACAGAGGAAAATGAAAAAAAAAAAAAAAAATACGTCAGTTACTAATTGAAAAAAATTGTACACACGAGGGGAAATGAGGTCAGAAAGTGAGTAACAGCATAAATTTAACCTTGTTTTCGTGCATGTAAAAAATTTTTGAAAATATCTGAAAAGAAAAAAAAGATTGAATACAAGAAAATTGTTTCTATATTACGTCGTCAGAATGCTATAGCAAGCATATTACACAGAGGATTTCCCCATTTCTTAAGGTGAAACAAAAAAACGACTACCGGATTACATGATGATATATAGCCTATCATTCTATCATTCTATTTTAAAACCAAGCAACAGAAGGCAACACAGACAGAACCGAAGCATTTTTTCCACCTTTCTCTTTTCGTTTTTTTTTCTCCCACTTCTTTCTCGTTAATATTGGCTTCTTGAAGCTCGTTTTCGCTTCAAAAGCGTCCCAAGCGATTTCATTTGATTTATTCGCACCTCTGCCTTTGTCTCTTGAGCACTGTTTCACTCTTTGACTTCGCAATTAAAATAACACGACGATAAATATCTGTTATGACGGTCTGGTATTCAGTTACATAAGTGGAAATTTTCTGTAAAGGGAATTTATGAACATTTTTTTTCCTATTTTCCTCTTCGTTTTTTTTTTTTTTTTTTTTTTGTAAATGTTTACGTATGCGGCACTCTCGTATTTACCTGCTGGATAAATCCGTTATACGCGCATACAGAGAAGCCTATTTGTATATAGCGAGGGCGGTTGGGTCCTGGAAACTCGATATCATTCACGTCCTGTGGTCGTTTGTGGCTTTTTTTCACAAGCAACAGCGAGGTGGTAGTCGCCAGGTAATACTACAGACTATATACACGTACAGAATTAAAATAATTCCACGCATTCATCCTGGCTCTTGACACGCGAACTTATGATCCAAAATGCGTGAAGTTGAACACCCAAATGAAAAATCGATCTTCGCACACGAATGACAGTTTACATATATGCGAATCAGTTCGATGCAAAATCGTTGCCAACAAACAGGAAGCCACATCACGTTCCGGTAATGATGTGTGGGATGATCCTGTGTACGTCCTCCGTTTCGTGAGTTTCCGAAGGCAACGATGCGAGGTGGGGACAAATAATTTTCTTCTACATCAATTAGCCGATCGCACGAAATTCACATGATTCCATTTACGACGTCTGATACAACCTCCTCTGGTCAACAATAGAAGGAAGCTACCCGGATTGACCTTTCAAAGAGACTTACTTAATAACAGAATACAGGACTCACAGATTCCACGCACAATTAATTTTAGCCAGTGATCGAGCAGCAGAGGAGCCTGAGGAAGGTATGGCCCCTCAAAACAATTTCGGCCACTTCACTGGTCCCCAAAAAGGGATTGGCAAAGAAAATTTAAACTGTATTGGATAATAAATTGCCAGCATAAGCAGAAAAAAAAAACAAAACTGTATCTAACTTTATCCTGGCCCCCAAAAAGTTTTCATTGCCTACTTTAGTGCAGAAGATCAAAAGTTAATACCACTACTTATTCCCATGATGGGAAATTCCTGAAAACAAAATTTTGATACAGAATTCCCAAAAATTTTTCAACATCCGGAATCGCACTTATGAATAAAACCCCCTTATATTTAGATTTTGTCTGCCCCTATAGATTTTTATGCAGTAGAATTCGGGGAAACAACTAAAAAAGGGGAAGTGGGTACAGATGCATTGCCAAAGAGAACATTATGACACTGATGCAATGGATAACTGCGTTGTTACCCAGGATCTAGGTACCCAGGTCTCAGGATCTTGACACCGATTCACTATAAAAAAACATTTGCAACGGTACCTACCTCAGTCTTTATGCCAAAAATTTTCGACATTTCCTGCTCAGAGTTCCCACATTCAAAATTTACTAATTTGAAAAGTTTTTAATGAACTGAGAATCATAATTAACGCTGTGTTCTCAACTCAAATGTTGATTAGTTGTAAAACGGAAAGAAATTTTGAAATGTTTTTGTGAGACGTTATCAGCTTTGAGTGCCAAATGATTAATATTTTGCCTCTATAAAAATTTAGTGAAAACATTTGTAGTATTTCCAATAAATTTTTATTTTTCATACTAACAAACCTTACAAAGTCCACCATGATTAAAAAAAATTTCAAAAACATTAAAAGAAATATGATAGGTATCACATAATGTAAAATCAACTTTTAATGCATTCACAAGTCAACCAACCATAAAGTACAACAAAGACATCCAAAAAAGTGAGAGAAATATGTCAAAATTTCTTAAAATAAGGGACAACTATCGAGTAAATCCCCTCCTTCAGACGAGGCATCCTCCAAAAAAAAGTATTTCACGATTCATCTACAAATTAGTACTTCTGTACATTGATATAAAAAGGCAGAGATTATGCAACATATTCGACTTGTTCGTTATATATGCTATATACAAGGTTAAATTGAAAATGCATCTGTTCGTACAAATTTAGGCATTATATTGAGACAATAATTTGAGAGTTTTTTGGCACTCCGAGCCATCTTTCACATTTTTAAAGTGAAATTTGAGGAAGAACAAATAAGGTAAGACTGAGGGATTGCTCCACTCATCCAAATCAGAGCGTACGCGATAACACACCATACCAGATTCGAAGCATTGGTAATAATATAAGTCATCGATGAGAAATCATTACATATTTTATCGAATTCTTTCAGCATCTCACATTTTTATTGATAGGACAATCAGACTTCAAAAATTGTTCAAAAATAACTGAGCAGAGGCACTCGACAGAATAGCTTTCGAATTTATGAAAGTTTTTCCACGTAATTTGATTTCACCAAACTAAAATTATTTACAACAGTGACGCAGCGAAAGGTGGTTAGAGTTAAGCCCCCACCTCCAGAGCAATAACAAAATGGAAAAAAGTGAGAGACAAAATAGTTATTTATGATACAAGTGTATACAGTAGGTGATTTTGATCCGAGGCTGATTTTCGCAGCACAAGCCGAAGGCGAAATATCAATCACCTGCTATATACATGTGTGTCACACACTATTTTTTGCAACACCTCACCTTAAAAAAAAAAAGGAATAAATATTTTTACAAATAAGAAACATATAAGTGAAAACTATTCCTATCCTTTCAACGAAACCTTATGTCATATGTGGCTAGGGTGCTGGCCAACTAACAGGGAAGTCAGAGGTTCGAATCTCCATAGCAGAGAAACTTACACAAAAAAAAAGAAAAGAAAAGAAAATGACGATGTAGGCTAGATGCAGTAAAACCAGAGTATAAAATGAAGCATGATCCCAAGGTGATATATAAAGTAAAGACCAATGTATAAAGTAAGTACTTAAATCAGTCTTAAATGGTTCTACAACTGGTTTATGAACAGGTGTTACAAAAACAAATGAAAGGTGTATAAAAAAATTCAAAAGAAAAACCGGTAAATAAAATTCAACGTATACCTCCCTCCCATGCAGAAGAAAATTCTTGATGCACCGCGCTGATCCACAGTAATTTTTGCAACAGGACTGATTTAGATAAGTCCAAAACAATATCGTGGTTTCAAGCCTCTTTTCTACAATACTGTAACATACATAGTCGGCTATTTAAAATATAGATGACTATATTCGTACACACAGGCGATGCGATATTATTTTGTTTTAAAACAATATCCCTAAATCACTGACTCTTCTTCTTTCAAGAATTTATCTTCTTCTATCTTCAACAAATTCATTATTTTATGACCTAAATTAGGTCTAGTCCCTCGAATATACGAATCCCTTTATTCAGAAAATCCCTACCTTACACGTACTAACCGCAGTGTAGAAAATATATCTCTAAAAGTGTATATAAACTGATGTTGTGAATAGATTTGTACTTTGTTTTAGTCTCTATTTGTAGCCTGTGTTCTCGTAACTGTTTTTTACTGTTCTCAAATAACTAAATTGTTTACCTGTACTTATATCTGTACACAATTAATCTTTTATTAAAATTGATAAACTAATTGTGTTTGAATATTTTCATATATGAATGTTAAGGTCCACAATAGTCTATGAATGGCAAAATATTTTAATAATTCATTTCAGGATATATTAATATTCATTATTGAATAGTAATATTCTTGTGTACGGCATAACGTTGTAAAGAAGTACTAAACAGGTACACATCAATTCCTTTTAATGCCATTAAATATACATAGTAAAAATGAAGTATTCTAAGTGAACCGGTGAGAAGGTAGTGTTTTTCAATCATAGCGGAATTGTTGACAGAAGTGGCAGTCAGTCAGAAAAGCAAATATACAAATAGTTTGGTGGATAAATGGGAAAAGGGTGTGGTTGATAATGAAAATTGGGACGGGCAAAAGGATGGCTGGTCGTAGAGGAAAGATTATAAAAGGACAATCAATTTGAGAAGTTAAATAAGTAGGTAATTAGGGTGCAAAAGGGAAGTGCTGCATAGTGAGATGGTATGTGGTTGAGCAAGTTGAGAGAAATAGGTGCGAGGGTGACTGAAAAGGTTGACTAACCATTAGATGAACGACTGAATGGCGGGAGGAAATGGGAAATTGGGCAGACGAACGAGAAATGGGTGAGAGAATGTGACCAGATCGATGGCGAGGTGGATAGGTGAGCCGTATATGGACAAGCTGAATAGTGGATGGGCAGAAGAACGCAAAGGCATCATGTGTACAAGAATTTGCTAATTTTTCCTCGGTCGTTTTCAAAATTTGAACGAGAAGTTCGTAGAAATAATGAGAAAGATTAACGAAATTAAGGATCACAATTTAAATGGCTGGTGGCCAAGCTTCGAGTATAACTTCTAGTAGCTTCGTACTGGTACACGGTGTACGTGTACATAACTGAATCAATCAGTTAGCAATCAGCACTTGCACCACAGTACAAAATTCCAGTAAACAAGTTAATACCCTGGAAGTGCGTATCACGACGGTGCGCTTTGGCCAAAGTCGTGCGCCGAACGCCACCTCCACACACACCCCGACCGTGGCTAATCAAAGGAGCCATTCCAGCGAAGAATGGATATCTCGAAGGTCGTACATCGACACTGGTCGCACTGACGTAAAATGCAAAATGAATTGCTGCAGCCGCGAGTATATACCCGACGTTCGCTTCGCTTTTTCTGTTCCTTTTTGTTGTTTTTTTTCCCTCCTCACTATTTTTCATTTCATCGAATGCGACTGAAATTCTCTGAGGCAGATGCGTGCTCGAATCCTTAAATACCATCACCACCACCACCACCACCACCACCATAACCACCACCACCCACCACAATCACTACTGCATTTTGTGTTCATCGGATGTGCACTTCTTCTGGTTGTACACGCTCGGTAACAACAATCGTATACCTACGCGGCGTTACACACAACTAAAGAGTTACTTTTTTTTTTTCAATTCTTCTTTTCCAACTTCTTGAAGCTTCGGATGCCTTTCTTATTTCCTTCCTCTTTTTTTTCTTTTTTTTAAACCATATAAAGCGCAAATCGTAGTACAACTATGTACCATTGTCGAACAACTCCTCTGCCGATATACTGTACACTTATATAAATACACAACAAGATAGAGAGATACCCTCCTCTTCTTCTGATTTTTACTCCTTATTTTTTTCTCCCTCTCCCTGTGTTCACCATCATTTTTCTTTTTCTTTAACCATGAAAACTTCTGTACGTATCGCGATGTTATTAAACGCGTTTATGTAAATGAAAATTAATATAAATGTAACCCGAGTACCGCTGGATAATGATGTCTATAAATTTTACTTTCCCTCCCCCGCCACCACAACCACCCGCCCCATTTCGTATTCTACTAAACTGTAGTATCTACCTATAGGTCTCTCATATAATACACGTTTTATACTGTGTACAGAAGTTTAAGGAAACTGACACATCGCGTATCACAGTGGCGTATAATTGATCGATATCGGACGATATGAAAGCAAGGTAGCAAAAAAAGCAGCAAAAAAAGGCAAAAAAAAAAAAAAGCAAAACAAATGTAGAACAAAAACTTATTCTAACTCGACAGTTTATTTACTACTTGTATTTCGCTTTAGCAAGTACCTACTATCGAATAAACATTTAACTTATTCGGAAGTAAATGCATGGCAGTGGTAAAGTAGCATTGGTAAGTTGTAATTCACATTGAATGATGGTGGCGGCGCATCTTCTCCACCAATGAGGACAAATTATGTTGTAAATGAGACGGAACATTTTATTGTAAGATAAAGAGAAATGGGGAGGATAAAGAAAAAAAAAAAAAACCTGTGAAAAGAGAGAAACCACTAGTCATGGTAATTCTCGCCAACTGTACGCTGGATGACATTAATCGGCTCAATTTGCATAGAATTTGAACGCACGTCAATAAAGACGCTGCTGGTAGGCTGCGAATCAGTATAAATGGAAAAATGGGAGTTTTTGGGCTTTTTTTTTTTTCTTTTCTTTTCCTTTTTTTTTTTTTTCTCAGAAGAAGTTGAAATAGAAACGACGAACTATGCGAATTTGGACACAATCATGCAAACATGCCTAACCCTTGGGATAAGCTAAAACTGTAAACAAAAGCTTCAGAGAATATGTTCCATGAAGTGAAAACAGTTCTGCACTCAAGATCTAGGTTCTCAACAAAGTTCTATCAACGGAAAAAGTTGGCCGTAAATCCCGTTTTGGACCACATGCCCTCTAAACAGTAATTAATTTGTTTGAATATAACTTTCAATAGGCGATTCTTCCCTTGTACCTCAACGGAGAAAATCCTAATGAAACGTATGACAAAGTCTACCATCGACTGTTATGCAATAACAGAAAACCACACAGACACACACACACACATACACACGTAATGTTTACTTTTTACTTTCTTCTGTGAATGGCTTCTTGAGGAAATAATTCAACTATTTTGCCTATAAATTGGAAATACAGTGACATAGCGAGGTGAAAATTATCACCTTTTCCATGACTTTTCAGTCACAATAATAGGGGTAAATTTCACGACGCTGGGGTTAATAGTTCCAATGTTGTAGAGAAACGGACAAACACACAAACTTTGGATTTAATATATAAGATATTGTTGTAAGTAATACATAATCATGTCGCGCTATTTTTTTAAACTCAGGCTGGTTGGTGTTCTTATACGCTTCTGCTTGTTAAGTTGTTTCTTCTTATATAATTTTCAACTTCAAAAATAATTAAAGGCATTTACTCATCAAGACGATGAAAAGATAATGGAGGAAAGTACGTACTCAGAAATAATTATTTGGCATTTCCTCTTACTCCACTATTTGTTAATATTCAATTATTCTTAGAAAATCCTATTAAATCACACACTTCATCATTCAAAAGTTCACACAATCTGTTCTTCTAATAATGTATTGGTTCCTGGATTCTATCAAATTAAACTCGGAGTTTCGGCAATTGGTTGTCTGAAATAACATCTTTTGATGTTACAATGACGTCATTTTCTGGAATTTTCACATTTATTTGATCCCTAATACGAGAAAAAAATTTATAAAAACACTTTCAACAAAAGTAGGCTTCTCATAATATACTATGATGCAAGATACTAGCCAAGAATGGCAATATTTTATTCTTAGTTGACGTTATTGATACTGGCAACATTTACGTGGTAGGTATCGATAATATATCGTAAAGTATCGGTAAGAGGTATCTATATTACCACATGGAGTTTCTGCCCCTCCCCCTCGTAAATAACTAGCTTATCTTGTATTTTCAATTTTGAACACTTGCGGATGGTAAAAAATAAGCGATTCACCAGGTAATTCATAAACGTAGGTACCTACACAAAAGTTCAAAACATTGACATTCAAGAGAATGCAAAAAAGCACAATTATTCGAAAACGAAATTTAAAAAAAATTTAATAAGAGGAACTTGTCTTTAAATAAGTTAACGTGAAAACGAGCTTTTATTCGTGTAAAACAGCACACTCACACAGGCATACATAGACAAGTATCTCACGACATGACAACTACGGTGCTAAAAGACTGCAGTGGTTTGAATCTGAACTCGTAATAACCTAAATAAAGGCATACAGAAATTAAGAAAGATCAAACTAATCAGTTATTTGATGTGTGGATGCGTTATCTATAAAAAAAGGAAAAATAACATAGGAAGGGAAGAGGAAAAGAGCAGGAGAGCAAGTGAAAAGGAAAAAAAGATATTTAAGAAATTTGTTTCCATAAATCTTCATTAATAGAATGATAAGTTTCCGAAAATGTGAGCCTGATAACCTTATTTTGGTCCTGGCTTTACTTTCTGCGTTGAAAATTCAGAAATTCACATCTCTTCAGCGATTCATTAGTACGTAGGCTACAACCGTCTTATCAGTATAAAAAATACTACAGTAGGTAAAGGGCTACGGTAAATATCACCGATATATTGAAAAGAATAATGTGCTAATGTATGTCTATTAGTTTAGTCGACATATTGCAATATTGATACAATAGGTCCTGTCATTCCTAATAATAAACCAATGTTCATAATTTTTTTGTCTTTCCTATGACTACTACTTCATTCAACCAAAAATAAAAATCACTTACTCCGCAACAGCACCCTTGAAACTAAATTTTTGTGTGGAGTAAAAGAGGCTGCGTTTGATTCTGAAGTTGTATTCCTTATCTTCGCTCAAGTCTATAAATCTAATCGAGTAAGAAAATAGGCGTATCAACTTTTTCAGTTGGCAGTGCCCAGTATTTTGTGGATGATTTTTTAGAAGTTCCTGTCACATTTTCTCAACTTGTAATCTTTGAAGCAATGAAATCAGCTTCCTTTAGTTCCTCGAGAAAGAAATGGTTTTTTCATTTTCAGAAGTTATGAGAAAAATGGTAGACTACACAACAGGGGCGTAAAGTATGCGATTAACGAGGCTAAGTTTGCGGAGTGAGGCGAAGCCGAATGACCTAATCACCAAGTTAATCGCATACTGTCCAATACTGTCGTGTGTACTATTTTAGTTTTAGATGAGACTACAATGATCCTCTCACCATAAATGTTTCATAGTTTTTAGTCTTTAATTTGGCTTTCTTTTTTTTTATATGAATAGGAAAACAAAAGTGAGAAAAAAGTCAAAATTTTGTTGACACAGTTGCGGAAAATAACTACAGCGGAAAATGGTTGTTTTCCACTTCCATTTATCTCCAGCAACACTGTAGCATGATTCTGAATGTTAAATGAGCATTTTCCAAAGCAAAAACAGGGTTGGTATGACGTATTTTTGACTCATGGAAAATTGAACATTTTTTCGGCGTTTTCTGGGAGAGGATTATTTCCCTCCTCACAAAAATCAACTTGTTCAGTTCATGTATACACTTATTCTGAAAAATTATTTTCTAAAATTTTATCACCTATTCAAAAACAATTTTGTATAATATTGTCTGTAGAATGGTGTAATGATATTTTTATATCATTGATTTCACTTCAATTCATCTATTCAAAATTTGTATTTTCCTATATGATTCTCCATATTTTCGTACATTTATTCTTTCTTTTACTCATGTCATTTTAATCTAGTTCTAACTTGTCTTTCAAGTCTTAACTTGTCTGATGACATTACCTTCTCTTTTCTATAAACTGTTCTTATCCATATTCATGATTTCACCTTTTCTCCGAATATATTTCAATACCTTGCACTTATTCTAATTCCTACTGATTTCTTCAACACTCCTACTTCACGTCATTTCTATTACATTTCATTGGTTTTATCCAAATTTCGTTTTTCCGTAACATCCAATCATATTCATATCTTCCACGACACCTAATTTAAATCACTCGAACTATCACCCTTAGTTATTGGTCTAATGTTCCGTACAATTCATTCTATTAATTTCATCTCAACTCTTTTATCATTTTTTCAAATATTATACAATTATAAAAAATAATATTGTCGTGTATTGTTTTGTAACGATTACACTGTTACAAATGGTCAGGCAAATCATCAATAACAATGATTTGAAAACTGATGATCGAAGCAATAGTATTTTTTCAATATTTGAGATCTCTGAGAAAGTTATATGAAATGAGACTAGAGTATAATATAATGGGTAATGCACAGAGCCTTAAATGGCATTTCGCAATATAATTAGCACACTGGAAGACGACGTCCGTTGGTACATGAGAGTGGCAGATCAACCAAAGTTGCAAGAAATCCAATAGTACACCAACTCGATTCGCATGCATAAGAAATTTCTGTTCCAGTAGGCTGTGCAGCTTTAAGTAGTCGAAACATCCAAACCAACAGACTCGTTTAGTCTTTCTTCCTGTTTCCTCATCGGATTTCGACCACAAAGTAGGCGTACCGTTCGTCGAAGCACGTTACTGTAAGGACTGAAACGACAATACAGATAGGCGGAGTCACTTGAGGAGCATCGACAGGTAGGTATTTAATACGAGTATGCGTTGCCGACTTTTGCTAACCGATTCCATGTACCTCTTTTTACAACTTGGTTCCGCTATTCGCAGTTCGGTGCAAACATTTTTACCCTCTCTTGTCACTCATACCGTGCGATACAAATATTTTTTCTTCATACCGCACTGTCCTTCCGCATCGTGACGTTTAGTATCTCACGTTCTTATAAAACTGGAGCTGGTCTGCTGAGCGCGCAAAGTCGCTATCATTAATACTGTCCGCCGTAATATCGTTGACCATACTTCACCGTTTCTTTTTCTTCGTCTGTCGCATCCACCTCGCCAGCATTTTCTCTCTGTTTACCTTATTTTTTATCCTTTCTTCGATTTTTACTTCTTTGTTTTTTATTAGTTTTTTCATCTTCTTTTTTTTTTTTTTTCATTCTTTTAGATAGATTTTATAAAATCTACCTACTGCTAAAGGTGGCACGTCACGACTTCGCGAAAATTTCAGCGTAGTTTCTCTGTTCATGGTCCCCACACCCCAAAACCACCCTCCCCTTAAAAGTTAATAGACATAATATAAATGGCATACAAGAAAATTTGTCAACAAACTGGTGGGCGTAATTCTATACGAATCGAAACGAAATTTGGCACGTGGGTGTTTTGTGTCAATATCTCGGTCAAGTTCGAAGATGAGCGGAATCCGCTCATTATTTTCAAAATGGCGGGCTATTTTAATTTGAAATTTTTAGACAATAGGGACGGGACGTAATTCTTCACGTATGTGCATACTTTGGGTCTATATCCCAGTCAGGTCCGAAGACGGGCCAAATCCGCTTATTAGTTTCCGAATCGCGGCTTTTTGAAGTTTTCATTATGGTGCAAAATTATGAAAAAACTTACAACGAAGGCAACCCGCAACACACATAATTTGAAAGTCTTTCGATTCCAGGCAAAATCTACCTTTCCGACTGGTGTGCTATCGGTATTTTTTTTTTTCTCCAGCTTTGTCCAATCTTGTCTTCCTTCTTCACCAACAAGCCCAACAAACCATTGTCATACGTTGCAGTCTCTGCAATCGATTGTTGTGGCGGCAACGACGATGGCGGCAGTGGCAGCAACACCAGCACCACCAGCAGCAGCTGCAGCAACGCAGTACCCATTTCGATAGCGAATCCAGCAGTATTTTTTTTTACAGCACGTGAATTCGCGACTACTATAAGTTTTTATAGTGTATTGTTTTCTGCGCTTGAAGTGTCGCCTCACAGACAGCTGGAATGCGTTCTCGACGCGTAAATACGTTTTTTTTTGTTTTTTTTTTTTTTTTTTTGCACCAGCCAAGTTTACACGCATTATACGCGAGTGTATACGTGAAAAGGCAACGATTAGCTGGAGTAATTTTTTGTCGCGTACTCGTCGAAGAAGACGACGACGACGACGACGACAACCCCGACATATTTTTCTGCGATTTACTCGGCATGGCATTCTCGTGCAAAACTTCCAGAGACCAAATACCGATTCCAGTTCGCACCGCATGGTCCTGTCGTAAACGAGCACCGCGAGAGCCGCATTCCGTGTCACGCGTCAACCAGCTTATCGACATGGAAACGCCAGCCGAGTCGTTGATTCGGTGTTTACCCTTTCAAAGGATTCACGCATAGCAAAATTGTGCATCCTGAGGTTCTGAGAGCGGAAAAAAATGCAAGGTATTTTTGGTAACCAATCAAAAGCACAACACTGAGCGAGAACAAGGCGTGAAAAATCGATGAAAATGCGGGCTTAAGTACAGGAACATTAAACCACAGGTGTATTCAGTATGTGAAAAAGTGCCAAATTACTTCTCTGAAGTGGCTGCTCGATTTTTTTAACTCAAACATAGATTGCCGAAAATAATGGTGAGGGCTACAAAAATAAAAATCTTACAAATCCTTATCAGTTCTCATTTGTATTTTCTGTCAACAGGATACTCGGAATTGAAATTTAGTGAGGAAAACATTTTACTGAAGTTCACTTTCAGACAGTGTTCTCTTTTCACCGTTTTTTTTTCACAGCCAATGAATAAAGAATTAAGGAATTTCATTAACCAAACACTGGACACAATGCATTATCATTAGCTTAAAGAAGGAATTAAGATTTGTAGTTGAACGCTTTTAAAAAGGGTTACAATTTTATTTTCAAGATATTATTCTTTACTTTAATCACAACATGTGAAACAAATCGTATAAAATTAATTTTGTGTCTTTCGTTGAAATAAATTTGCGTCTGTTTTTAATCTGTTTTGAATTTTATTTGTTACTAATGAATTGATATTTTTTGTTTCAATCAAATTTTCATCAGACCAAAATCAATAAAATAATATATTTATATAACCTATCTATTCCCGAAATATATTCAATATTTATAAAGTAGGGAATTGAAAACAAAATCTGATAAGTGATAAGGACTTGTAAAATATTAATTTTTGTAGCCGCCCCAACCATTATTTTCTGCAATCTGAGCTCTAGTGATTTTTATGATCGAATTTGAAAATAAAAGAACTAATTTTTGGGGCAGACTTGGTGAGCAAGCTTTAATGAAAAGTTTTCATCTGTGATATTATGTCGTGTTTGTATCACATTCCTTGTGCATTTTATTATTTCCTTTTTCAGGAAAAAGTTTTTCAGATTCCATATTATTCTATTTGAGAAATTAATTTTTCAAATTTTTCTATTTCACAAGAACAGAAACAGAAATAAAACATAACTTTTGACAGAAGTAGTCCAAAATTAGAATTTTCAAGTGTAGTACTTTTCAGCCATATCAAACACAGCTTAAAAATGAAAAATTTAAATGAAATTTTAAATACCTTCCAATGATGTTTTGGTGAAAAAGGAAGGTCAGTCCTTCCCAACATTGCACACATTCCAAAATTAGGATAAAATCTAAAATTCCAAAAAAAAGTTTCATCAAAAATTTTTAGCAAGACAAATGCTAAATTTTCCACCATATTCAGTCATATTCATACCACACTGACATTTTGTAAATACGTATCAAAACAATTAATGGTAAACATTCACCAGTAAAATATTCAGGCACACTTGGAGTTCCACACAATAAAATATACCAACTGCAGAGATAATATCTAAGTAAGAGGAGTGACACCCTTCAAATATACAACTAATGATAGAGATAAAATACGACGTTTCTAAAATGACCTTTTGTTGTAGGAAATTTAGAGCTAAAAATTTTCTTATGGAACTATTTTATTTTTAAAATCGGTATTTTCCTAGATAAATTTGGGAAACAGTTTTGAGGAAAGATTCACCCCATATCTGAGGACACAAGCGGCGGAGACCATGAGACTTTTAGTACGTTATTTTAGATGGCCAAACTAATTGAATTCCAAACAAAATCTAAACTTTTTAAATTTAGTCTTTTTTTCATTCTCATTTTATTCGACTATGACTTGGGACAGAGATCGATGAAAATACACATTGGACCGATATTATGAAAAATTTTCTCAATTACAGTATACATCAGAGGTAACAATAAAATAATTCCACACTATTTTATTTAGCCTGAAATGAAATTTACGTTAGAATAAACGTGAATGCGGTATGCTAATCATTTTAAATTACCAATTATTGTTCTAATAATGAAAAAAATCACTAGAGAAGTTGACCAAATTGAAATTTGTCCACGGAATTTTCCATTTCCAAGTTTTGTCCACTCCTGACTGCACTATACACTGCTACGAAAGTTGGCTTTTTAGCAAGTTTTCAAAAAACCTGCTATTTTTTCCCTCTGATATTCTTTTAAATGAATTTTGGCGCAAAATAGGTACGGACACGACAATTATTGCAGAAAGAAAATCTGCGGTGCTGTGTGCACCAGCTACGTATCTTCATGGCAAAGGAGGTGATTTAATATGGCTGCGCTACCAACTGGTGACTTCGTTGAGATCAAAATGTAGTAAAACCATCCATCAAACAGTTTACAGCTAGTTTACGATAGGCTGGTATTCGAAAGCGCACTGCTCGTCGAGTATTCATCATAATTCTTGGTTACAATTTTCGCAAGTATCTCGACGACTCATCCATAGGTACTTCTTGATACCGCAGTGTGTCCTGGTCAGCGTATAGATATCACCAGAAGATGATGCTGATGAGAAGAAAGGGGATTCATACGCGTTGCAGAAGTTGCACGTTATCATCCAGGAGTGATGGAAGGTCCGGTAACGCAGAGACGACCGGTTCCTTTGGAAGTAAGGTTCCAATGGTGTCAGACATAGTTTACAGTGCGCAACAAGGGACCTTTTATACAACAGATCGAATCTTCCGATTACCTTCTTTTTCTGCAAATGACTCGGTTTCAGCGACACTTATAGGCCGTGTGTCCATAATCGATTTTGCGCATCTCTATACGGCACAGTTTGCGTGGGCAGATCCACATTTCCACGAAGCCATAGCAACATTTTACGTTCAATGTATATAGTCGTCATCGTTGTCGTGTTATTATTTTCTCGACATTTTTAAACACCCGAAGCTCGATCATGGCACGACAATAATTGTCTCCGCTGATATTACACGAGGTTTCAGAGAGTAATGGACGCTGATAAGGACATTCGTATTCCCGCGGTTGAACCCGAAGTAAACGAGTTGGGGCAAAAATTTTCGATTAGGTACACTATCTTAACCTCTGGGAAATGTGACAGCAATGCCAGCATTTTTACAGCAAATGTGTTACACATAAAGATAGGCATACATATAACACACTGTACACATTATTTTTCATTCGAGTCCAGTACAAATGAAGAAAGGAAAAAAAAAAGAAAAAATAGAAAGAAATAATGTTTATCAGATCGGCATTGTCGTCTTTTCCTGTTCAGCTTCTTTGTAGGGGTGCAAAATACGATACAGAAACAAGGAAAATTGTACATGCATCTCAATTATAGGTGCTACGATGCGTGTAAAACGATACCAATTCGTATTTATCTTGTTGCTTTGGTTGTTTGCTTTGGCTAACTTTACAACGCTATTATTTTCGATTACGGGTGCAGCCATGAATGCAGAAAATTTTCTGGTTTTCTCGTTAGAGCGATATCAGCAATGAAATGAACAAAAAAAAAAAGAAAAAATCATATTAATCACGGATTCAATGGTGTGACGTTGAAAAATACGTTTAGGGGATTACGATCGAAGTTCATAAAAAAACATCCCCGTTCATACTCGAGCATACGTATACATAAAAAATAATTTTGATCGAAGATGTAGAAATAAATGTTAAAATTGACGATTGACTCACAAAAATTAAGTAAGGGTGTAAGTGTTCTTACAGTAGGTGTCTTTTGGACGACCGAGTCGAAAATCAAAGAACAAAATCTACAACCGCTCAGTAGTCAATTTTTCCTCATAATCAAAAAAAAAATGTATTTTTATTTACTTTTACCATGGTGAAAAATTATAACTTAAAGGCTAACCACAGAAAATTTCTAGCGCAGAAGCTAAGTTAGAATAACCAGGTTGTCAATTCATCAATCTTTCAAAATGTTAAAATTAAAAAAACCTTACTGTAACCAAAATAAAAGTTCTTCACAAAATGATAATCAAAAACGTTTTCAAAAGCACAATGAACCCAAGAATAAACTAATAAATCGTGAATCCAATTTTAAATCATTTCAGATCATTAAAAAAGAAACTTTGGGGTAGCAATACTTCGCTAGAAAACCCAGTTTGTCAATTTTCATCAATAATTTAAAAAACGAATTCCAAATTTCCAAGTGGTTGAAAAATTTCAAAATACTATCGATAGTTATCGATATCTGTACGGATAGTTATCAATATCTTAGTACAATCTATCATAAAAGTTTCAACTGAATCCTTTTTTTCGTTTTTACAATATTGGAAAAATCACTTTTCCAGGAATGTTTTGTTTTCTAGTTTTCTCAGAAACTATTGAACCTATAGGCACCAAACTTTTTTCAAATCTGTTCGTATATGAAGACTGTCTCTGGAGAAAATTTCAGCCATATCGATTACGTAGTTGTCTCCGAACAGTGAACACAAAGTCGGGCTATAGGTACATATACATAATTACCTATATATATGCAGGTAATTATATACATTCATAATTATACGTATAAAATAAATAAATAAAATTAGATTAAAATAGGAAAATGGTACCAATTGTTTTGTTTTTTCATGAAACGGAGTTTTCATCATATCCGACCCCAAGCTCTTCGTAAGTTCAATTTTAATACTCCATTTGCAAGTAAAGTGGGTAA
Source organism: Ericerus pela (assembly GCA_011428145.1). Taxonomy (NCBI): domain Eukaryota; kingdom Metazoa; phylum Arthropoda; class Insecta; order Hemiptera; family Coccidae; genus Ericerus; species Ericerus pela. Next base: position 1,701,564 of record WOFM01000033.1, read on the forward strand.
AAATTATGAAAAACTATCGATAGTGATCGATGTCTTCAACAAAAATATCGATTTATCAATATTTTACTGCTAGAAACCTATTTTCCTGGAATTTTTTGTTTTCAAGTTTTAACGACTGAATCAATATTTACCAAACTCCTATAAGATCTGGTCCTATATGAGAAATATCTTTGGTGAAAATTTCAGTCGTATCTCTTTAGCAGTAAGCAGTCATCAAAAAACTGTGGGCATAAAATTTTGGCGATACATAAAAAAATGATTAAATCAACATTTTCATTTTTCTGTTTGAAATAATCGTGCAGCTTCATCATTACATATCCACGTTGTTCGGGAAAATCCAAGGAGTATCTGTCTGTGACATTCAAGTGAGTAAAATTCACTCTTCCATAGCTTTCAAAGGCCAGAATATAATTTCTTAAGTCTCTCACAATGTTTATATCCTCTTAAGTAATGTATTTAAAGAGAAAACTAGATTCGAGGTGTGAAAATAGTCACTTTTTCCAAGGCATTTATTATCTACTTCATTTGGAAGGAACGACAATGTCACCTCGCACTGCTAACACCATCGGATCATACTGATTTCGAACTTATAGCGTAACTGCTGCACTCTCAAGACAATTGGAAAACAAGCAGCTTATTATTTAGCCAACCGGATAAAGTGCATGAGTGCATTATGCACGAGCGACATTTCAAATTCATCTACCATTAGGCCTATTGTCGCACCGTTCATATACATGGTGATGTTATCAGTTCAAACTGCTCGCGCGCTGGTGACACACTTCTGTGTCAAGGAGAAGAATAAAAGTACTTTAAATAAATAAATAAATAAAAAAATAAAAAAAATGAAAATGGGAATGGGAATAAAATAATACAAAAAAAAAAAAAAGAAAAGAAAAAAGGAAGAAACTAAAGGAAAAGAAAGAGTTTAAAACGACATCGTTTACTACCGAGCCTTGCTCTCCTCTCTTATCAACATCTGCTGCACGATTATTACCTTAAATCCAGTGTTGTGCTACACCAACACATATGCACACATTTCTTCGTTCGAAATACTCTCTTTTGCAACAAAAAGAAAAAAAGAGATTTATTTTGATCGTATTCGCGGTGTCCATTTATACTTCGAACATTTTTTTACTGCCCATAACAAACGCGTATAGCTGGAAAAAACAAAAACACAAACCGATGAAGAAGTAACCAACCAACTACCTCCCTCAAGAATGTAAATTGCAAATAACAGATACGCACCCGGTAAGAAGTCAAAACTACCAACAGGATTATGATAAATAACGACAGTGTGACAGCAAAAATACAGAAAAAAAAAACTCATAACAAAACGAGAAATGCCAACCGCGGTTAAAATAAAGTCGATTTTTCAATGTACACATGCAGGTCCGTTGCATTTTGCAAAAAGTATCTACGGTTACCAGGGGAATGTCTGCAAGGGAACATGGACATTCTCTGTTTTGGTGGCCATCGACCATTCGAAAGTAGCAAATAATTATTGCGAAGAAACTAAACTAGGAATGTCAACCAACTTGAATAGAAAACCATAGATCGTGAGGAGAAACGAAATCGTTAAATCCCAACTAAAATCCTTGGATACCCACAACAAAATACACAATAACAACCGAAAAAACATCAATTCTTGCCAGAAACCGAGTTTAAAACTAATGACTACACGAAGATTTGGTTTGGTTTCACAATAAATTGTAACAGCATTCAGGTTAGGTTTTCACAAAGCTGTGATTAAGAATAACAAAAGAATTGAATTTCTCATCAATTCACCCTTTCATGTGTAATAACGAATCAGTTCTATCAAGGGAGTAGGTAAGTAGCTTATTAACAATCAACATAATTATCGTACCAATTACGAGTCAATTATTATAAAAAATTTATATCCGGAGAAATATTGGTACTTTACCACAGTCTACAAGAACAAGAAAAATCATAAAATTTACGGTTGATTATTTGTAGAGTTTGCAGCGATAAAACCTTAGAACGAGTGATCTGAATGGAGCAAGAAACTCATCTTGAGCCGATCCCAAGAAAGTTAACCCTTTTATCACTTTTCATACTTCCCACAGGAAAAAGTAAAAATTTCTTAAGTGAACGTGTGGAACTACTTGCTACTCATACAAAACCAATTTAAAAATAGAAAATTCTCTAAAAACCAAATAGGAAATTAAACTAAACTGTAAATAAAATTTTTTCAAATTTTTACACATTTCTATTATATCTTGAAATTTATCTGGATAATACACAAGGAAACCAACTGGAATATTCTACTTCAGAATTATTTAAACGTGAGCAAAATAGTTTTTTTATTGTTTTCAAAATCAAGTCTATAGACACCATGAAGATTTTGCATGATATAATATAAAAAATATTTTGAGATGAAAAAATTATAAACGAAAAAAACTCTAATTAGACAAAGAGAATTTATCAAATTTTTAAAAACCCTACTATGAATTGATTCGAGTTGAAATCCTATATATACGTTACTGGACACAGAATAATTTCAAAAATTCTGAAGTGATATTGTTGATAGACCTTTAAAGAAAATGAGAATTGAAGAATATAAAAAAAATGCTGATAACATTAATAAGAATTTTAATACGACTTATTGCTTTGGGACGTCTAAGTATCTACAATAATACCAAAATTCTTATTAACAGATAAAAGAAGAAGAGAATAAATTGTTCACTAGGATGAGGAGTGTAATTCGAAAATATGAAATGGATAGAAAATTCGGATAGTTGCTGATTTCCTATTACCTGTTATCTGAATGAGAGCAATATTTCACAACATACCACAGAGTTGGCAATTAAGAAACACTTTACTTCAGAATTCGTGAGAAATACACATATTTTTAGTATCAAATTTTCTAAATCCCAAAATATTAATTCTGGATGGTTCTTTCCCACTTCACTTTAAATCCTGATACCAGTACGCTGCAGTTTATGAAGTTTTTACAGATAATGCCGATAATGGTCAGAATGGGTTCAAATAATACTTCCATCTTAGAATATTTATGGGAAAAAAAATTATTCTGGAGTGAATCAATAAAATTTATGAACATAAAACAAACGATCGAGGGATCCAGAATATGTGAATAAATGTCTATTTTTCAACTCGAATGGATTCCTACGAGAATTTTTTTCATCTGCAGTTTTTTCATCTTAGAATGTTTCGATTTTATATCATGAAAAAAATCATCAAGGTATCCACAGTTTGGACTTTGAAAACAGGAAAAAAAACCATTTTCCACTTTTTTATAATAATAAATTTTTGTGTTTAAATAATTCTGAAGAAGAAAATTTCAGCAGGTTTCTTTGTGTATTACCCAGATAAATATTAAGCCATTTTTGAACAGCTCTAATAGGAAAATGAAAAAATTTGAAATCATTGAAAAATTTGTGATTTACATGTTAGTTCTCAACTTCCTATTTGGGTTTTAGAGAATTTTCTACTTTTAAATTGGTTTTGTATGAGTAGCAAGTAGTTCCACATGTTCACTTTAGAAGTTTTTACATTTTCTTGAGAGAAGTATGAAATTAATCAGGATGAGAACAACAAACCATGTACGTACAGAAGAACTTCACCTAAAGGGACGATTTATTTTCTGACAAGCCTACTAAAGGTATATTTTTCAGTATCATTGCTCATTTCGTTAACGTAGAGCATAAAACTGAGTCATCTTTGGGATAATTCCCAAAGGAACTGATACCTAAAAAGGTAAGTATTATACTTCAGCAAACAAAACACTGGCTTGAAGCAACGCGACTGCTTGAAACCATATTTTCTCGTCGACACAAGACGAAAAGTGAAAACCAATCGTCGTTCGAACCAGAAAGGCTGAAAAAGGATACTGTGTTACATTGATCTTCTTCAACCTGCTTCGATTAAATCAAATTCAAAAAAAAAAGAAAAAAGAAAAAAAGGAGAAATATTTTGTTGAGCAGCTCTAATTTAGAGTTTAGGCTATTTCCGAAATACCAACAGGTTTTACACTTCTCACCCTCTTCACACACATACATTTTTGATTATTTTTCTTTTTATACAACTGCATCATTGCAGAGAACGAATATTCGAATCCAACACATGAATTTTTGACCCAGCCTATTAAAATACCGATGCATACAGGTAGGTACATGAAACAGCAAAGCCTTCATGGGTTCGTGCAACCATTAACAAGAAAATCAAAGCACCAAAAATTCAACGAACATGCTTAGTAACCATTAGGCCTATACCTGCAGCCCACAAAATTTGTTGAAATATTTTTTTTTTTCTCAATCCGATTACTTTTCGCCGTATGATGCTCAATTTGAAAACAAAAAAATTAGTTTTTTATTGCGAACATCAAAAGTGCCTTTTCCACCACTGGTGGAAGTCTTTTAACGGTCATTTTTTTAAAGCCGGTACAAGCTTAACCGGAAAGTAGATTTGAGAAAATTACAAATCCCGCTGCGTCAGTTGTTTGAACCGACCGGCTCGACCATATGTTCCTTAAATAATTATTTTCCCTCAAATAGCGTATAAGCTTAAGCCATCAATAAAAATTAGCGACCATGTTACAAAGTCATAAACGCCACAAAGTAACCCGTCAACTAGATTTTAAGTACCGGTAATATTTTCTTCTTCTTCCTAATTTTTTTTATGACAGTCATATTCGAAACAGTAACATATTTCGCCATCATATAGCGTAACATTGTGTAACAGTCGTATCGACAAACATCTATAATATTTAGCAATCAAATCGAAAGTGAAGCTTCCACTTCCAACGAATCACAAAAGGTGAACCTCGAAAGATTTGAGCCGATGGAACCAAAGAAATATATGATAATGAAATGATCGGTCGTAAAAAAAAAAAAAAGAAAAAAAAAGCGTGATCCTGCTGTTCGAGGTATAAGCACAGCAAAAATCTAAGGCAAATAAAAGGCCAAAAATTGACTTTCCTAACGAAAAACGATTATAATATATATATATATGTACATTTTTATTTTTTTTTACAAAATATCCGGTCAAACAATCATAGACAAATTCGATAGAATGTGTAGAGAGAAGCGGAACTTTTCGAAAAAACTTATTTTATTTTATGAGAAAATTATTATTTTCTACTTCATTAGAGGGTAGGTAATACTAAAATCTGTGGCAATTATACTCGCATATGATATTTTATTTGGAAGTTTAGAATGAATTTAGGCAGCGGAAGAATTCGACCTCCTTCAGATCGACAAAAATTAAAATTTTTCTCGCGTTTCATCAGCCAAGTTGCTTCATACTCGACGTAAATCATAAATATGCGAGTTGAGAAAAAAACAGTTTTGATTACGAATTATGGGTCTAAAGCCTACCTACTTCACAATTACACAAGAATGGGAATTAGCTTTTTCTATAACTGTCCGTTGGCTGCGGAAGGGACCCAAATAAATCATCAATAAAATAAAATACAATAATTATTCGCAGAATTTGGGGAGAACATCAGACTCGACAGGGTGTCCGATAGTTAAAGAGGATGACGAATGGGACGGATTTTTTGGATCGAAAAAACAAAAACGTTTGTTTCACAAAATGTTAAGAAACGCTTCATTTCTAACATGTAGCTTCCTCCACCAAGTCGACAAAGAAAAATCAAAACTCCGACATAACTCCCCCACAAACAGACAAAAATGTCCGCAATTCTGTAACGGCGAGCAAGTATTTAATTCGCAGTTCGTCCCACCTTTGCGCGGCCATCTTTTCAACGATTTTTTGTAAATATTGAAAAATGAGTCCACCACGTTACGGGCAAAATCTTGAAATTAATAACATATTTCAATTTTTAACTACGTTTCCGCCGATTTTCGATTGTTTCCCGGCACTTTTGGGGGCTGTAACTCGGACAGAAAGTATTTTTCAGAATTTTGCGAAACGAACTTTTTCGTTTTTGCGACGCCAAAGATTGATTCGGGAAGTTACGCCGTTCCCACTTCTGGACACCTTGTATTTGCATGTACAACATAACAGAAAAACGACTAACTGGAGCCATAAAACAGACAGTTTAGGTTCACAATTGGCATTCAAAAATTGATCATCTCCGAACTGATGAAAATTCATTTCGTTTAATTTAATTTTAAATAATGGCGATATCTTTCGAAAGGGGTGTAGGTACGTACTTAACTATACCTATCGGTACTTACCAAGGTAAATAACGAAGAGCGTTAATTAATGCACTCGATCGAAGTAAATTTCTGATGAATCTAACGAATAAAATAATTTCGATTTTAGCCGGGTAGGATTAAGTCGAATACAGCCTAAACTAACGCTCAACCATTTTAATCATCGGGGATACAGTAATCGTAAAAAAGAAGACCAAAACTCTCGTCAAAGAATTAGAATAAAATTATAACGGTTTTTTCGATCAATTCGAAGCACGAGAAAATTACGTCAACTCAACGAGAAACAAAGCAAAGGAAAATCGTTATTCTGGTCGAACACTGGAATTTTGATCTTATTTAACGCTAATCCGACACTATTTTTCCTCAGTTAGAAGATACGTACTTACCATAATATTAAAAGAGGGAAAAAAAACAAAAAAAAAAAAAAAAAAAAACAAGAAAAACCATAGTACCGGTTTTCGGATAAAAACTTGTCAGTAGAGTGGAACAAAGTATAAGGGTTGGCATGATAAACGAACCAGAAGATTAAGGACAATATTATTTGGTAGAGGCACTATAGTTATTAATAGTTAATGGAGCCATAGCCAACGTCCACCGCGGTTAACTGACAGTTGTATTGAAAATTTTGTTCCATAAGAAAGCTAATAGGCTGGTTGTTTAGGACGTAGAAATAAAGTGTACGATACAAATCAGAAATTGATTATAATTTTAAAACAAAATAAATACTATCAACATTTTTACGGACTGCTTACGGAGGAGGTTAGATGTTTGGTATGTCTATCTCCGGACCTAACGGAATTTCGTTCGCTCAAAACAAATGTCTTACTTTATTGATTTTAATGAAAGTGGGTTCAAAATGTTTCTGACCATCCCGAGAATGTCCTACGCTAATTATATTTTAAAACTGAAAAATTCGAAGGGTGTAACTGAAGAAAATGATGATTTAAAGATTGCTAAAATTATTGTCATAAATTTGGGCATTCCACCAATAAAAGCTGCTCATTCAGATTAACGCAGTCGTTTTTTTTTTCCTCAAATTAATTTTTTTTTTCTGTTTATTGACCAATAGTAGGGGGTGGGTCAAACACGGAACCCTCTTCACCCGGCCTTGCGTTTTCAGAACATAAAATATGTATACCAAATAAAGTCGAAGAGTGGTATGAGTGGCATAGGCGTTTGGTGCTCGACCTTTCAATCGAAAGATTGCAAGTTCGAGACGATTCGGGTAGGGAGACCATTAGCAACTTACTGGATCCTAACCAACCCCTTCTCCCATATCGACATCGATAGGTATCAATAACTTCCAGATGCTGAATGAAATTTGATACCAAAATTAATAAAAAAATACAACTTTGTACACAATGTCTGGGCTATCCCAGGATGGTATAATAAAACTTGTACCAAGTTCTAAATTTCGAACTTGACACAAAACGCTTTGTAATATCTTAGGGTTGTAGAAACATCGCTGTACCATCCTAGGATAATGAAATTTCGGACTTGGTACGTAACATATGCGTATGAATTCCAGCTAATAGGGCAAAAGTTTCCTGGAGTCATGAGACGAAAAAAGAGCCTACCCTCACTTCTGAGTCTTGGCATCAGATCAATTTTAATATGCAGATTTTCTTTAAAAACCTACATAAAAATTAACTTTTTAACCAGAAGTACTCCTAACAGGAGTGGAGAAGCCGAACCAAAGCGAGAACATACGAACTAGAAACCTAGGTAAATGAGATCCAACTGAAACAACTTCCCATTCAGAGCATTTCTGCCAATGAGATTAGGAAGTGAAAACTAAAATGATTATAAACATGCATGCACTGCACTTTTTACGAGTGGCGCTAATATTGTTTCACAATTTTTGGTACTCACTGAATGATTTAACAGTCAGTATAATACATTAATACCGAATGCTTCGTGGTTGAATTTTTCAAATTTCTCGATGAGTTTTTGTCAGATTGAAAACGTTTAGACGTACGTCTCCTCAACTAGCACTTAAACAATATGATAAATTTTCGTCAGATCAGATACGGTAATAATAACTTTTTTTTCCAATGAGAGCAACGAATAATAATTACATAGCCATAAAATATTTACTCACCACCGAAAAAAACCATCAATTATCACAGAACTCACCTGTAAAAAGAAAAAAAAAACGAAACTGATTAATAAGAATCATTTCCTTACCACCTGGGTGTCAGTTAAATAATTATGATCATACCAACGAAAGTAAAACTCGTTCGTTAAATTTAATATTGATCAAAATTATTTGATAATTAAAGGATAGGATTTCAAATTCGCGTAGAATATATTTAAAGAAAGAAAAATTACTGCCAACGAAAAACGAAACGAATTTTTTTTCTCCACTTCTTCCCTCCATAATTTTCAATTAACAGCTTTTCATCATAGTCTGCCAGTCTATCCGTCTGCCTCTTTCTCTTTCTCTCTCCGTCGTTCTTTCTTCGGGTCTTTCGCTCTCATTTACTTTTATTTTTCATTTTTATTCCATAATCGGTGCTAATGCACGAACACCAGCGCCACTTCTCTTTGACACCGAATTACTCTCTTTTTCTACCTGCTCATGTTTTTATCTTTTAGTCTCTCTCTTTTTCTCATCCTTGTTAATTTTCATATAAGTTACTTTTTCTTTTTCCGCCTTCGAAGTCACCCAGCTTCTTTTTTTCGTTTCCATAAATTCCATCTCGTTTGTAAATAAAAAGAGAAGTGAAAAAAAAAAAAAAAAAACATACGAAGCCTGGATTTCGCTCATTTTTTCTCTCTTTCTCCTTCTCTTTTTTTTTTAACCATCGTGGGAATGAGTACGGGTGTGCTACGGAATATACCTGAGCCTATAGAAAAATACACCATTTTCGCACCAATCCAAATCGGTTTGCACGAGAGGCAAAAAAAAAAAAAAAAAATCAATAAATTCTCTCAATAATAACGTATTTTGCTCTCACTATCGATATTATACAGAACCGCGTTCTTTCTACTGGAAATCGAGAACGCGTATTTCAATATTGAAGGTGCGTACGTATGATAAAAAGTAACGAAAGGGTGGGTGAGTGGATGGCAAAGAAAGAAAAAAAAAAGATATCGCTGGAGTTATAACTGGAGAATATTACAGTCCATCTACCGCCGCCGGTTCGATGATTTAGATAACCACCTACGAATGAGAGTCTCATATGGGTACTGGCACTGTCTTTTTTTTTCTTTTTTTTTTTTTAAATATAGTCCTTCGTCTATACTGTAATACGTACCGTACGAACGTATAGGTATTGCGTATAGTTCCGGGTTGATATTACGGTTGTCGCCAAATCCATATTTTACCATGTGCAGCGAGAAGAAATTGTGAAGAAAAAATGGAAAAAGTACATATATGCGAAAATACTTAATGGGTACTCTTTCTGCGCCGGATACCGGCTGATAGCTTCACCGCGAGCACGAATTTCCCTCCAATTAAATTCGGAACTGAGCCAATCGGAATAGATTTCCAAGGCATAAGGAATCTCAAAAGATCGAAAATTAGGAATTTGTTTTTTCTCCATGATAAAAACGACGGGATAGACGATAAGAAAAGCAGGTTGTCCGGGGGACAAAGCTCCGCAGCTAAGCTCGAAGCGTCGAGTTCACTTCGCTACGTAAAACAAAGACGTTCTTGCTGAATATTTTTGATATCTGTGCTTCTAAATTGTACGAATGAATAAAAGGCTGACAGGTGACACTGATTTATAAATCCACAGGTAGGGAAAAGAAATTCTTCAAACCAAAAGCCACTAGTAACTTGAAATCTCAAAGTAGTACCCATATCTACCGTATATCAGTTCCACATTGCAGCGAGAATTAATCGTCAAAATTCGAAGTAAATATTTCAGCTTGACAGTACGTACACCTACCTTCGTGCGCGAGCACAAACAATATAAAACGACATAACCACCGATAATTCACTGGAGATCACGACATTCTTTCCGTGTGGGTAATCACATCGTGAAAAAAATTAGGATTATTGTAAGTTACAGGTACCTAATGTATACCTACAGGCATTCGTTATAGTATTATCGAAATCTTCAACAATTTGAACGCTTCACAACGCACCAAATCATCTTGTAACCGTAAACAAGGAGAAAAATTCTCGGATTCTAGCTACTGTCAAAATATGACTGCTGGAATAATTTCATAACGGTTATTATCCGAATAATTGATATTTCTCACGGTGCTCTTAATTATACGCATAACAATAAGTTTAATAATTTCATTCCCTCTCTCTCTCTCTCTCTCTCTCTCTCTCTCACTCTCTCTCACTCTCTCTCTCTCTCTCTCTCTCTCTCTCTCTCTCTTTCTCTTTCTCCCTATCGCGACTCTCTTTTTCCCTCCGTCTCTCTCAGCGCTAACCTTTGCTCTTCTTCACCTTTCTGCTCTACTCTCTTTCTCGACTAGATGTCATGCTTTTCCAAAATACTCTGGGTAAGCAATCACGTTGGCCGGAAGATCAATATAAAATAATTTCATTTGTTTCCCGCATTATTTATCAACGAGAAAAGCAAATTGGCCAAAGAAAAGTAATTATCCTCGTCGTTATACTCATTCTTTCTTCTAGAACACAAAATTTCTCACAGTTAGTATCTTCACTATTGTTTAGCTATGAGTGATAAGAAACGAGATAACAGTCAATAAATTTGTAGCAAGATTACTTGCCTAATATGATTGATGAACACAAAACACTCAGAAAATTAAAATGCAAAATAATATATTGACTTCCAGTAACAATTTGAAAATATAAATTAATACAACACTGTGGTATTGAGTCCCTTAATGTATCATGGTTACTAGAGAAGTAAGAGTACATCATTTTCATAAATGTTAGGTATTTGTAAAACTAAAATAAGCAGATGAATATGAGTGTGATCGAATATAACGTTGACAAATGAGAATGATGGAAGATGACATTAGGGGTAATGAGCTGATGAACTAGTTTCTTCCAGGAGCTTAAACAATAGGCTGATGCCATAAATTGTAATGAATACGCGTAATTAGATGAAGATAATGTTAGGTACATGAAACGACGTTAGTATGAGTGAGATGGACAATGTGTGTATTGTTTCATGTGAAAGTGGATTGTTGATCGTGTGAAATTACACAAAATGGTGTGTGATGTACAGGGAGTAATGATATATATGACGTGAATGAATATGAGTAGGAATATATCGTTACAGATGTTCAACAAACAGAAGTTATAACAATATAATGCAGCACAGGAATCTAGTTATACTAGGTGATGAATGTTGCGACTGATAAGAAAACTTAGAAATCTCACTGATAACAGGATTTATCATCGTCATACCAAATTTTTTTCCCTTCTTATGGTAAAAATATGTGAACAATAGGCAGAAGAGGATTTACTCACTGCCATCTTAGGTTACTTTGACTAGCCATCCTAGCTATGCTACCATTGATAAGCCATTTTTGTATACACAATATTATATGGACTGATGACAATGGGTGGCAATTAAAAATTCGAACAGTGTGGAAAAAGGTGCTAATCTGTCACTGCACCTGTGTTACCTATAAAATCTATTTTCACATTTACGGTGCACTAGGCTGTGAGGCAAGAGGCTGTGAAGTCAAGGAACGATTTTACCCAGTTTGTTTTGATTTTTAATTCGAGGAAACAGTATATTTTGGAACTGGTGAAAATTGAAGCAAGGATTAATTTCAGAATAATCACTTTTTTACGAGTTTACTAGTATGTTGATTATGTTTTTGAAAATATTTCTAAATAGGTATTATTTTTTAAAGAGCTTTTACTTACCATACCTACATTGAGGTTAAATTAACTATTTTAAGATTTTGAATAATGTATGAATTGGCGAATTAGGTTTCCTAGAGAAGTAATGCTGTACTTTTTTTTTTTTTTTTTTTTTTTTAAACTTGAAAGGATATAAGAAAGAAACTAGAAAGTAAGAAAATGATTTTATTTAATTTTTTGAGAGAAACAAGCCACCTTTCTGAGGTCTCAACTTTAAGTTTTGGCCTAGTGTGCCTATTCGGAAATGCAACGCTGACAATAACTAATTTCAGTATCAATATTTAATTGAAAATGCAAAGTAAATATAATGTAAAGCGGCACATTGCTTGATCGAGGATAATATTTTTCTACAGTAAGATTTGAATTCTGTGTTTTTGTCAGTCATAAGTGGTTATAAGTAGGTTTTTCTTCGATATATAATAACCCTATTTTTATTGGACTATTATCTCGCTTCCTATCACTTCTATCAAAAAAATAATTAATACATTTTTTTTTGAGAAATTTGGCGAGCTGCAACTTTTTTATTAAACATTTTTTAATAAACCTTGTAAGAAATTAATTAGAAAGTAAGAACCGAAAATGATGACCTTCTACCTCCTCTGGATTAATTAGCACAAGTCAAACGGGTGAGAAGTTTTAATACGTTATAATACCACGTAATGCACATCTTTACAAAAAATCAGCTTATTGGGAATTTGTTCCACTTTCAAATCCTAATTTGATCGCACTAAAATGGACGGAAAAAAGCCTCTGAAATAACCAAGACTCACTAAAAGTAACATTCCCGAGTTACTACTGTGACAATCAGCCTTAAAAATCACTTCTTCGCCACTATCTAGGCCTCTATCTAGGTCTCTATCTAGGCCTCTATCTAGGCCTCTATCTAGGCTGATATGTAAAAACTATACAGCAGTAGCTGCATCAGAAAAAATAGGTTTTCAAAAAGTAGAAAATTAGTTGCTAAAACGTTAGTAATAGATCATGTAACTGTTGACCAAAAATTACAGAGTTTAAAACCATTATCACTTTCAAAATCGAAACAAAAATGGATTGTTTGGGAGTACCTTCCACATGTTGCAGTCAATTATAGTAAATATTTTTTGCCAATTTTGAAGTTACTGATTCAAAATTAAGCATTTTATAGCCAAAACAAAATCAAAAATAGCTGTACCGTAAGTACCGTCCGGCCAATCCACACAAAAATTAATACAGTATGTTCGATTAGGTAATGGTAAATATTTGTTTCGAATTTCGTAGCCATTGGTCCAAAATTAGGAATTTTATTGCCAAAATAAAATCAAAAAAGCGATACCTAAAGTATCTGCCGTTCGGCTGATAATACCAATTTACAAAAATTGTGTTGAACAATTTAAAATTAAATTTTAAGGAGAAAAATTCACTTTTACTCCATTACATACTAGATACTTATTTCTCCAACAGCTCCACACCAGCTCACAACCATAGCTAATTTTCCTTAAGCGAATGTCGTCAATTACCAAATCGATAATCATAAGTTATTACATATTATTATACAAAGATTGTATATACCTAGGAGATAAAGACATAATTTTTTCTTATATTGTTAATATAAATTATTTTTAAACTAAAAACATTTTAAATATTACAACACCATCAAATATTAACTTATGATGAAATTTCGGATCAACAATTTTTACGTTTATAAAAACTCAGATTATTATAACCGGGTTTCTTTTTTAAATTATTATGCCATATCATTTACGAAAAATGTCACGGTACAGACAGTTGAATGCTCTTCATCCAGAAAATTTCAATCTGCAAAACCGCATTCAACCATTTGCCTTCTCGTATCTCCCGCAGTCACACTGCTGAAAATACTGTTTGTTAGCCCGAAGGAAAACGAATAAATTGACAAAAATAAATCATCATTTTTGGACCCCTACGACTCGCGAATGCATTTTACTTCCTGCAAAAATGCAGTAAAACCCACTGGATGCCAATTGATTAAAAATTCACACGATTTGCATCTCTCGCACAGTCGAGGATATATTGGAAATGATTTTTTTATTTAAACAATATCCCTACTTGAAAGTATTCCGTCATGATTTTTTCGTGAACTTTGTTTTCATTTTTTGTCAGGCTTATTATCCTACATGATGTGGGCTTAAAAATGGATTACCTAGTTCTTCCATTTGTAGGTAGGTACCTAGTAGCCTGTTTCAAAAACCTCTTGGATTTTGCGTATTTGATTTTGAATCAGTGGAATGGATACCTATGCAATTTTTTATGGCGTTTCTGACACTTTTTTCATTTTTTTTTTTGCAAACTTTTTTCAATTTTTGTAGCAAACTTTCACTTTTTGTTGCAAATTTTGTTTTCATTTTTCGTTGCATATGACGTCTTCTTTTTGCTACGTACGTCAAGTTAAACATTTCCAACATTAAAAGTAAACGGATATGAAGCTTCATTTTAGGTACGATTTTTTTTTTTCGGACTTATACTATAATTTATTGTGGATGGTAAAAATAAGAATTTAGGGCACTCTTAAGATAGTTATAAATTTAATTGGGATCGATCGCATAGAACTCATTTGGCCGGAATTCCAAAAAAAATCTTTGTATCATGGGGAAAATAATGAAACAAAAAAAAAAGTCAGTATAATTCAGCAATTAAAATATCTTCCATACGAAGCAGTCAATGCAATGCACGCAACAGAATAATAATTTTAATAGCACCATTTTGATCGAATTCCTGGCAGATTGAAGAAGCCATAAGATTTAAGGAATGCAATCGCTTTTTGTTGTTTGTTTGTTTGTTTATTTTCTTAAAATACTCTCCTAATGAATTTAGCTGTTCGATTCTACGTCTTCTTTCGTTCATTACCTATAATAGATTTTCTCATCATAATCAATTAGCGAATAAGTTGGTTAATTTGAAACAGACAAGATGGAGAAGGGATGTTTCTAATTAAACTGTAGATACTAAATGTTTCCCAATTAGTTCACTGAAATTCGAAAACACGGACGATAAAGAAGACTCTTTTTATTTTTTTATTTTTTTCAAGTTTAAGTACCTAATCAAGATTTTTTCACTTGACTTACTTCTTTTTAACCCTAAAAAAAAACTCTGTGATTTAGCCTAAACGAGGTTTGTACGCCAGTTCATGAGGAGTTTTTCAATCTAATCAACATTGAATGTTTCAGACTGCCTTAATTAATTTTCGATAACAAAATTCAACATATTAAAAGACGATATCTAATGAGTTTTCTGAATATTTTGCAAACACTAGATTACAGATAGAGAATAAGGAATTGAGAAAAAAAATTTAGCCTAGATTTTGGTTAGTTCGAAATTAGTTACTAAATTTGAAAATATTGTAAATCGAGGTTGCGGATCAAAGTCACGAGTAATTATGAAATTATAAAATATTAATGGCAATGATGTATTAGGAAAACTTTTCGAGATGAATAGAGATGAATAACGAAGAACTATGTAGGTTAAAGAGAACTAAAAAAAAAAAAACCTATGAAACTTGGATAGTGAAAATATGATTTAAAATTGGTTCAACTCATTGTTAATTTAGCATTCAAAATATGCTGTAGGCAATTGAATGATTCAATACCGCTCCACTATAGACTTCGTATATAGTGATGTATATGTCGTCGTCATATTCTAAAATCAGCCTTTATTGAAAATGTCTAGTCATTTACTATTTTGCGGTCAAATACTATAATGATTTCTGATTATAGCTTTTGACTGAATGAAATTAGTCATTATCTATAATGCACAACATCGTCAGACATTTTCTATAATTATTGAATTTGACCAACTTTTCTCAACAATTATCAGCCGAATTCAATAATCAGTCAAATACTATTAGTCAAATTCAAATTATCAGAAAACCGATTGCATACCTTAAATCTTATGGCTTCTTCAATCTGCCAGGAATTCGATCAAAATGGTGCTATTAAAATTATTATTCTGTTGCGTGCATTGCATTTACTGCTTCGTATGGAAGATATTTTAATTGCTGAATTATACAGACTTTTTTTTTGTTTCATTATTTTCCTCATGATACAAAGATTTTTTTGGAATTCCCGTCAAATGAGTTCCATGCGATCGAGTGTTTAGTATGAATAATACTGCTTTTTTAATCAATAAAATAATTGCGTGGTGTATCAAATAGGGTTTTTCATGCATTTTGCTTTCCCTATCTTGAAGATGAGCATACAAGTTTCTCAGCCACAAAAACAAGGTTTTCATTTTGTGTGAATTCATCGCCATATCTCCCTACTATTTCCAACAAATACATATTTTGAAAATAAAGTGAATGGACTTCCCAACCAATCTTGTCGAATATCTTACTTGATGTTGATGCAAATTAAAGTGTCAAGATGATTCATTCATCCCAAAAACAAAAAAAGTTTTTTTAATCCAAAATCTTGATCATAGGAATAAATTTTATAAAAAAAAAGAAAAAAAAAAAAAAGACTGCGTTAATATGAATGAGTAACTAGGTGGATATGCCCAAATTTATGACGACAATATTTTCAATCTTTAAATTCTCATTTTCTTCAATTACATCCTTCTAATTATTTAATTTTCAAATGTGAATAGCATAGGATATTCTCCGGATAGTTAGGAACATTTTGAGTCTAATGTCATTAGAATCTATAAAGTAAGACATTTATTTTGAGCGATTGAAATTTCGTTGGTTCCGAAGATAGACATAACAAAAATATAACCTCTTCCGTGCGCAGTTGGTAAAAATTAAGGTTTCACAAATGCGAGTCATTCATTTACCAATTTTTAGACATAAACTCACCCGCACCTTTGATAGTTGTATAATAAAAACTAGTTCACCGCTAGCTTCCCATAAGTAGTTACTGTTTTCAAGGAATTAAGTATTGATTCCTCAAATTGGTGCAAAATAGCAAACAATCCACGCAGCCATACCAAAACCATTGATTAGAGGGTTTGAAAGGCACAGCCTTCACATAGTAAACTTTTTTTTTTCCTGTATATCTACATGAAAAATCATCGATATTAGTCAATTAGAAATTTTACCCTCTAAAATTCTACCTCAAACCCATCGAAAGTAAAACGTGCATTCGAATTCTTTGTTTTCTTTCCTTCCTTCCAGATTATTTTAGTTTCCTAAATTTCATCTCAGTATAGGCCAAGGTCCATGAAAAAATTTAACAGTGTTAAAAAAAAGACTCATAAAAATTGAACATAATTTCAATGTTTTCTTTATAATATATTTAGTTTACAGTTTGTAATTTTCTGATAAGGATTTCTGGACAATTTTGTGATTTTCCCGAGGACGGGGTGAAACTTTCGATAATGACCCCTAACCTCCCCAGTCCCAAAAAAAAAGACACGTTATTACTATCTGATATTTTATTAAATTTAAAAAAAAAAGGCTAACTAAGCCTCTATGTGAGTTGAAAAAATGTATTAAGCGATAGGCTATTAAAGTCTCTGAAAGATACAGAAAATTTTGAAAATCGTTTGAAACAACAGCTCGCATTTCTCAAAAATTACAAATATTTTATTTTTTATGATTACTTAAAGTATTCAACAGACAAATCGTTTGACATGATTTTGTTTTTCTTCAAAACCAATTAGAACTAAATCAGCACTGACATTTTTTCGTCCTATTATCTTTATTACATTTGAATTACATGACTACATCTATGAGAACGTCGATCCCAAGTGAATTTTTTAAACGGATTCTACATCAGAAGAAAGGTCAGATTTTATACTGGCACTGAAATTATATATAGATCTATTTTTAAAATGAAAAAAAAGTTTTAAGAAAACTCAGAAATCTATAATTTCATTAAAAAGTGCGTCAGCCGTCAGTTAACCTTAATAGTGATTATTTACCTGTTCATAAATTCGTGTCGCTTTCTCCTTTCTCAGAAAGCATAGTAAGTTCATTATATTTTATTTTTATTTTTTTTAGCACTTTATGTGAAGAAGTTTTCAAAATTTTCGAATACAAAAGTTGAGGGAATGTGAATTCTGGTAGGCGACTCTAATTATTCCTAAATACTCATTTTGTTCAGCATATTTTTCTATGGTTTCTAGTTTAGATAATGTTTCCTGTCAAACGAATGAGATATGACAGTCAACGAATTTTTTACTCACCCGTAAATTTAAGTGCCCAACAATGATTTCTTTGTTTTAACAATCGTTAAAAATCACATAAATACCTTTGTTAGTTAATTTTCATCTGACGCACAAGTCGTGCATCTTTTTTGATGGAGGATTTTGTAGCGTGACGACACTTTTGGACAGCGAAATTAATGTTTTTTCTGGTTCAGCGAGGTAGTACTTCTAATTTTGTGCATATAGTAGGCAAAGAGGAGAATGCTAGTCAATGTGCAAAAATAAAAATCACAGTCTTCACAATTAAAGCGCATCTAAGTGAAATGTAATTTGGCTTCGAGTTAAGCTCATTTGAGTAAATTTGGAAGCATTTGAAGAAAATCCTCGTGAATTTTCTTTCCGAAGTATTGACTTTATTCGACTGATAGATACTTTAAAATAATTTTTTTATTTTTTTAAAATTAAAATGAGTTTGGAAGAAAGAAACAAAGTATTTTTGTTCGATATCATGAGAAAATAATGGCCTACTTTGGCCCCTTTCTTCGGAAATCAAATATTTTCCTCTCAATTGATAATATCAGTTTTCATAAAACTAAAAAAGTCCAGTCAAACAAAAAACTCACCATTTTGAATCGAGAATTTTCTTATCAAGTTCAAT
Source organism: Ericerus pela (assembly GCA_011428145.1). Taxonomy (NCBI): domain Eukaryota; kingdom Metazoa; phylum Arthropoda; class Insecta; order Hemiptera; family Coccidae; genus Ericerus; species Ericerus pela. The sequence goes on from WOFM01000033.1 coordinate 1,720,282, forward strand.
CATACTCTGGTACGAAACAATATCGACGAACTACGAATGTTATGAATTTGTTTTGATTTCACTTTTTTTATTTCAACAAACTGTTGTAGAAAAGTCAAATTTAATTTGAAAACGAACCCTTCAGGAACACTGTCAAAGACAAATGTGGTCATTAAAATAAAAAATTTCAAAATTTGCGATACAAATGACTAAGAACACAAGATAAAAAACTCTAGCGCAGCAAGCCTCGCTAGAAAAAGTAAGTTTTCCAGAGAAAGAATTATGAATTTTGATGGTCACATTAATTGTCTGATAGTTTATATACGTTAATGGTATGTTATGATTGTAGAAATATGTTAGCTACTGACAAAATATTAGACAACGTGAAATATAAAAGCATTTTATAAATTAAGATGATTAAGTATGGTACATCATCATATAATTTAAATAAAACGAATGAAATATAATAAAGTTATGAAATAAAAAAAAAAGAAAACGTGAGTATGTGGTTAATTTTGTAAAAAGAAAAGTTCATGCAAATTTGAAAAAAAAAGAGAAAAACAGCTTCACAGGAAGTACCGTTCGGTCGATCTGAACCAAAATTGGTAGCTTGCTACAGTAAATTTTAATCAATATTTATTTCAAATTTCGTACATATGGTTTCAAAATTCCGCATTTTAGGGCCAATATGAAAACTAAAATAGCGGTACCGGAAGTACCTTCCCCGCCGATCCGTGCCAAAATTAGAAGCGTACGACAACAGATCAAAATAAATATTTATTCCGAATTTTGTAGCTATTGGTGCAAAATTAAGTACTTTATAGTCAAAATAAAAACAAAAATGATGGTATCAGAAATACCGTCTGACCTGTTAAATAATAAGGCAACCATTCACGTAACTGTGTTTAATAGCAACTAAAATATGAAAACTACGTGGACGATAATATCACAGTGAATATACGAATAGGTTGGAGAGTGTACACAATAGACGGAAATATAAAAAGGTACATACACACAGATGGTAACTGAACGTCATGATATACAAAATATCTAACACCCTCTCCTAGTTTTCATAGTCAAATAAATCTAGTAAAATATTAACATAAGCACAATAAATTTCTTAAATTTACAAAAACAGGTTTACTCAACGACTTGGTAAGAATATCGGCTAAGTTATCACATGAACTAACTTTAACAACTTGAATTTGGCCACGTTCGACCGCTTCATGAACAAAATGGTAATGCACTTCGATGTGCTTTGACTTTTTGGTAAAATTACCTAACTTTGCGATACAAACAGCTCCTAGATTGTCTTCAAAAATACGAACAGGCTGTAGAGATTCTGATGGTGTCAACTGCTTACATACACCAAGAAGGTAAATAACCTCGGTAACCGCCTCCGATAACGCGATATACTCAGCGTGAGTAGATGATTTAGTTACATTGCCCTGTTTTTTGGCTTTCCACAAAATCGGATTGCCGTACATACGGATGACAAATCCAGTTGTGGACTTACGATCAACAATATCTCCGGCCCAGTCAGAATCTACGTAGGCATCTAAACCAGGTAAATCACGATTACAGCGATACGTCAATTTCAAATCTCTAGTCTTATAAAGATACTTCAAAATTCTTAAGGCATAGGCAAAATGTGTATGATCAAAGGCTGACTGGTACCTACTTAAATAATTTACACTGTAAGTTACGTCAGGGCGAGTGCCTGCACTTACATACAAAAGAGCACCAATTAAGTTTCTAAATTTTACGTTAAAATCTGGATTTTCAGACTTTTCCAGTTTTAAGTGCATCTCCATTGGAGTGTCAAACAGTTTCGAATCTTTAATATTATACTTACTTGCAAGTGACTCAATATAGCGCTTCTGACTGAGAGTCATTACTTTATTTTCGATATCATAATTAATTTCAATGCCCAAGTATGAGCTTACTTTATTCATGTCCTTCATTTTAAAATGCTCAGCGAGCTTGCGTTTAATGTTTATAATTTCTTTAGCGCTTTTACCACAAATTAATAAGTCGTCTACGAATAAAATAATAATAATAAAATTTACTTTATCTCTGGTACAGTATAGGCAATAATCAAATTTATTACGTTCAAAGCCCAAGGTTGAAATAAAACTATTAAAACATTCGTACCAGTTCCTTGGGCTTTCTTTCAAGCCATATAAAGATTTCTTTAAATGAAGGACACTTCTGCTATCAGTTACGTTACTATATCCGAAAGGTGGCTTTACATAAACTTCAGAGACGATAGGGCCATTTAAAAACGCTGTCTCTACATCCATTTGATGAATGGTGTGGCCTTGTTGGCAACAAAAGGAAAGTAATAATTTTAAAGTACACATACGAGCGACGGGAGAATAAATATCATCCAGTTCATCATCCTGCTGGAAACCTCTCACAACTAGTCGAGCCCTATACGATCCATCAGACTTAACCTTATACACCCACTTCACATCCAATGCCTTTTTACCTTGTGGCAGAAGAACTTCTTCCCAGGTCTCGTTCATTTCTAAGTTATTAATTTCCTTATCCATGGCTTTCTGCCACAAGTCAGCTTCGGGACAAGACACGGCTGCCTGATACGTATCAGGTACATCGGCGGAACAAAAGTTAACGTATACGACACAATCTTTCAGCTTTGCCGGCGTTTCCTTTTTACGAGTCGACCTACGAAGTTCTTCACTAGCAGACGCTTGATTATCGTTAACATTCTCCGGAGAACTAATTGAAAGCTCCTGTTTATTTAGACTTTGGCTATTAGACTCCTTACTCGTTACTTGATTATCTGGAGATCTAATTCCTGAGCTCGGCAAAGCATCAGGTTCACTCGATTCACTGGGTTCATCCCTATCATCGCGCAGTGTAATACATTTTATAGTTTGGTCAACAAAATTAACATGACGAGTCACAATTATGCGGTTATTAACCAAGATACGGTAGCCAAGGTCAGTATAACCGAGTAAAATGCCGCAATCAGCCTTGCGATCCCACTTAGTATTACGTTTTTCATCAGGTACCCGAGTAAAAACACGACTGCCGTACAATCTAAGATTACTAACATCGGGTTTTTTCTTAAAAAATATTTCATACGGTGTTCTACGTTCGATGGTGTTAGCTAACGACCTATTAGTTAAATAAGCAGCCGCAGTTACGCATTCTGGCCAAAATTTTCGAGCTACTCTAGCCTCAGCCATAAGGCACCTAGCCTTATCCATTAAAATTCTATTATAACGTTCTGCCGTGCCGTTGAGCTCGTGCACGTAAGGTATGCAGGGTCTCATATAAATTCCACGGTTCCGTACAAAATCTTTTACTTTTTGATTAATATATTCAGTTCCGTTATCGCATCTAAGTTCTTTAATTCTTTTGCCAGTCAGATTTTCTACTAAATTTACATATTCAACGAGATAATCATAAACTTCTGACTTGGCCTTTAAACAATATATTTTGACTAATTTACTATAATCATCAATAAATGTAAGGAAATACTGTTCACCACTGTGCCCAATGCTATGTGGACCATTAACGTCAGTGTGAACGATTTCTAAAATATCTTTAGCTTTTTCTCGATTATTATTAAACGGTACGTTATTCATTTTATTTTGCAAACAGATTGCACATTTCATTGTTTCAGATTCTAAATATTTTGGAGCTCCGTCCAATAGCTCATCTTCACATAAAATTTTTAATTTTGAAAAATTTATATGCCCTAACATTCGATGCCATTTTTCTTTAAGAGACATTACATTTGTTGACGTTACATTTACTTTAGGATTTGGCATTTCATTTACGTTACTGGACGGTTCACAATTTTTAAAACTTTCTAAGTAATATAAATTATTACGTTTTTGTGCAATCGCTATTAGTTCTCTTTTAAAATTAAAAATTTTGGCTACATTACCATGCTCAATAATCGTATTTTTATCAGCTATTCTACCGGAACTCAACAGATTTGAGCCCATACCTTTTACATACAGAACCTTATGAATGTCTACAGAGATAAATCTGTCGTCTACTTTAAACCAGACCTTAACAGTTCCTATTTTTGAGGCTGTTAATTTCCTACCATCTCCTACTGTTACATCGACACGGTCATTTAGTACAGAGAAATTTGAAAATAAAGATTCATCGTTTATAATATGGTTAGAGCAACCACTATCCAACAACCAAACAATACAATTTCCATTTTTGACATGAACGTTTGTATGCTTATCAATAGAAGACACATTTACCTCAGTAAGAAAACAATTACCGCCATCTTGATCATATTGTTGCGAGTATGAATTTCTAGCATTGTTATAACCTGCTCTACGTGTAAAATTTGACCGATTTGTTCGACCGTAGCCCCTGCCTCGAATGCCAGCCCTTGAACCTCGACTATGACTGCTTTCTGCTTGACCGGAATCGTCACCACCCAACACAGGACACTCAAAACGGCGATGACCCCGCTCTCCGCACTCGAAACACGTAAATCCTGACCCATTTCTACTGCCACGACTTCCTGAATTTGCCACAAAAGCTTGTGAATTCACACCACCATCACTGGCCGTTGCACCGTTGCTGGCAGTGGCACCTTTAGTTTTAACAGTAATTTTATATTTAAGGTATTCAAAAACATTTTCATCGTCTTTTAAAACATCAACCAAGTCACCCAAATAAGCTAGTGACTCAGGTAAGGCACGAATTAAATAATTAGCCTTCTCATCTTCGTTTACTTTGGCACCAGATGCCCTAAGTTTGTTTACTGCCTTCTCAAAATCATTGAAAAATTTGGTTGAGTCAGAGCTGTCGTCTAAACGAATACTCTCTAATTTACGACGAGAGATGATTTGAAGTGCTGTTGACGTTTTCAGATAAAGATTGTCAAATTTGGACAACATACCAAACGCAGTAGTTTCAGAATACACCAATTCGAGCTGTTCATTTGTTATGGCACTTACGATAAAATTTTTCGCCTTGACCTCCATTTGGTTCCATTCGTCATCTGGGTCTGTGACAGCTTTCCTACGTTCTGCCACAACTTTACACTTCTTCAGATCCAAGAATAAGAGCATACGATACTTCCACTTTTCGTAATCAGCACCATTGAACAGTGGAATTGCTACATCATCGCATCGAAAAAATGATGCCATTTTAATAAGGCAGAAAAAAATTGGTAATGAGCAGCCTAAAAACGGTTTACAAAATTTTCACAATTCAACCTGCCACGGATTAACTACGCTCCGCTATCATTTTAAATAATAAGGCAACCATTCACGTAACTGTGTTTAATAGCAACTAAAATATGAAAACTACGTGGACGATAATATCACAGTGAATATACGAATAGGTTGGAGAGTGTACACAATAGACGGAAATATAAAAAGGTACATACACACAGATGGTAACTGAACGTCATGATATACAAAATATCTAACACGACCAGTTCGCACTAAAATCAGTAGGTCTAGTCCATGGCTCAGTAAAAATGTTTGTACCAAATTTTGTGATTATCGGAGAAAAATTACGACCTGTGCCAAGAAACAAGAAATTGACTTATACCTATATATGAATTTGAGTTATTAGTCCCAAAATTTTCCTGAGGTCATGAAACGAAAAACGTACCCAGCCCCAATCCTAGGGACTAATAACGCACTACGCGTAATAAATAGATTTTCTAAAGAAAACCTTAAAATTATTTGTTTTGAATTTCGAAATTAGGCAGATTAAAACCATTAAAGACATAAACTGACCTGAAAGAAATACCATCCTGTCGATCTACACGAAAACTGGTAGAATGTTACAATCAATTATAATAAATATTTGTTCAAAATTAAGCATTTTATAGCCACACTAAAAACCGAAAAGAAATATCTTTACCAGAAGTACCGTCCGGTCAATCCACACCTAAGTTGATAGTATGTTACAATATATTATAATAAATATTGTTCCAAAATTCGGCATTTTATGACTAATATAAAAACAAAAACATCGGTACTGGAGGTCCCATCCGGTCGATCCATACCAAAATTAGCAGTAGGTATGCTACAATAAAATGTAATAAGTATTTGTTTCAAATTTCATAATATTATTTCAAAATTGCGCATTTTGTGACAAAAAAAAAATAAAAAAAATAACGGTATTCGGACCGAACAATGCCAAAATTGGTAGCGTACTACAATAAATTATGGTAAATACTTTTTCCGAATTTCGTGGCTTTTGACGCAAAATTGAGCATTTTATAGCCAAAATAAAAACAAAAATTGTGGTACCGGAAGAACCGTTCGGCCAATCCGCACCAAAATAAATAGGTCTGGTCCTTGGCTTAGTATAAACGTACGTACCAAATTTCGTGATTATCTGATAGAAATTGCGAGCGTGGGTACAAGAAATGAACTTTGATATATATGTGTGAGGATGTGTGAATTTGAGATATTGGTGCTAAAATTTTCTTGAAATCATGAAATGAAAAACGTACTCATCCCCAACCCTGGGGGTTAATACCGCTGCAATCGTAATAAGTAGATTTTCTAAAGAAAACCTACTCAAAAATAGCTTAAGGTAACCAATTCGATTTTTCATAGTAGACTGAAGTCTTCAGACTTTGAAATTTAGGCTAAATTAGTTTTGCAGCTTCCAACTTTTACAATAGTCACACAGCAGTAGGGGTCAAAAGAAAATCATTCGTAGATATACCAAATGAAAAACTGATGGTGAATGGTGATTTCATATCAACATCCGTAAACACTATAAATTTCGCAGGAAACTTTGTACAGTAAAGTATAATAATTAATTACTGAAAAATGAAATTCAACTTCGCAATGCTGAAGAAAAACTGGTTCATTTCACATCCTTCCTCGAAAATTTTGCGTCAATGACCGTCAATGTTTATCTCATTGCAAAAATCAGAACTGATGCAAGAAGTGAAGTTCATCATACTGTGTGTATCAACAAAACTATAATATCTTCGATCATAAAAAAAAATTAGGATGCAATTTTTTTTTTATTGAGCAATTCTGGCAATAAAATTCATATTACGGAAGATAAACGCAGAAAACTAATTCTGAGAGCACATTGTACAATTTTGCCACGATAACAATAAACAAGTCGAAGGTGAAATTCCTCATATTTCGAAGGCACCTTCTCGCCAATTTATGAAAAGAAATATTAGCTTATGTGTTAATTTTTTTAGAACGCGAAGTCCGAAATGTTTGTATACACGCTCGCTCATTTTTAATTCACAATGATTGGTGCCGACAAAATTATACCACTGAAGTAACAATAATTTATTTTAATAGTGTTTATCGAAAAGTGTAAAATATTCTGGACAGGACTTACATTCATCAACTACAATAACTATTGCCATACAAGAAACTACACGTTTGTAATTGACCGTTAGACTATACTACTTTTATTATCATTATCAAATTTGTTTATCATCTTTTTATTACAATATGAGACTTATCGATGTGTAAACATCATAGTGCTTGATCTAGTACTCTAGTAGGGGCTAAAAGGAGAATCACAATCGTAACTCCTCGTATGTCTAACAATAGTTACAATATCGTAAACTGTTGGCGTGCAGGTGTGTGGTTCTGCAGGGCCGTACCCAGCTTTTTTGCCGCCCTGTGCGAACAAACTTTTTGACGCCTTCCCATTACCTACACGAGAAAAAAGAGCTGTGAAATCATAATTTTAATAATTAAAAGAGAGTAAGTGATTGTAAATACCTGATTCTATTTAAATACCTATAGGTATACTAGATACTAGCTTCTTTGATATACGTAATTATTTTGTAAAATAAATTGTTTCTTTTACTCACATTACTTTATTGCGTCAAGAGTTTATAGTAGAAATTCTGAATTTAGATAAATCTATTTCCCTTACCTACGTAAAACATGTTTTGAAAAAATTTACAAGCTACTAAATTGAAATTACAAAATTTTAGCTGTGTTCGATATGACATTATGGTAAAGAAAAGCGGACCTGGAAACTTTCAGGAGTGCTGTCCGGCTAATATTGACTGTATACGTTAATAAAATGTAAATGTGACTTCAACATTAGTGGAATAGCCCCTATAAAAGTTTCTAAGCAGGGATATAAGAGAAACTGGAAACAAGTAAATTGGTCAAGGTCAGAAGCTTGAAGAAGTGGAAGCCTAAAAGCCAGAAGGTGCAAGCTGCAAGCGGTGGCTTAATATTGGAACTTCACAACCCCGAATTTTAGTTTGAGTCGTTAATGAAATTTGAAATTTTCAAATGAAATTTCTACTATCAACTGAGAGCTGAGAGCTGGAAGCTAGAAGCTGAGCAAAGTTAATAAATTGTTGAAGGTCAGAAGTTGAAGAAATGAGAGCATAAAGCCAGAAAGCTTGGTTACTTAAGTATCATTCTTACATTCAGCGGTATAAGTGATGGAAGTAGTAAAGATTCAACTCAGGAATATATATGTTCACTACTTCATTGCCACAAATGAGAATGCGTAGTTTTTATAGGCTATATTGCAATTCAGTTCATAATCATAGATCAAGAACAATAATTGGGCCCTCTAGGCCAAATGCAAGAATGATACTTATATAATTCTGACATTTTTTCCATTATCTGTTATATCTATACATACCTTGAAGGTATACCGACAATAACAATGTATTATATTAAGTTTTTTTTTTGTTTTTTTTTTTGGGGTGGAGGGGGTTAGTATGGCGCCCTTGCACTCTGCCGCCCTGTGCGAATGCACAGATCGCACGTACCTAGTTACGGCCCTGTGTGGTTGGGTGCGTGTGCAATGTGCATACTCACAACCACACTATTACATTTACACATCAATCCTTTATGAATCCCCTTTGGAACACACGGCTTTTTTTCTTGAACGTACAGTTTAGACACGTGTTCTAATACTGTACAGGAATCATTATTAATCGTCGTTTATTGCTGCGAATCAATTCGTGATTATTTCAGCGCCCATTTCCAATCATTATGATACTAGTTGAGGTGACATCAAAGATTCATCATAAATCTAGGTCACTCATTTGAAAATATTCAAGGTATACATTTCGCTTCATGTTTGTAGCTTTCCACATAGAAGTGTAGTTGTCCTTAGAACAATAGTTTCTGAATAAGATAAGGATTAATTTTAAAGGCAGAATTGGCTGATTAATGTCTTTAAAATTACAGATTTATTACTGTACAGTTCAATTCTGACAGGTATCTATACTGGTGTGGTAAAGTTTGGTTATGAATGATCACTCAACTTTCAGGCGCAAATCAAGGTTCCACCATACAGTTTGGCAATATGTACAAAATTATTCATTAAAATTCAATAGAAATAGTTTAGTTCCTTGCAAATCGACAGTTTTCGTTAGGAACACATTTCTGAAATTTTAATTATTAATGATAATGGATGATTCAAGAATTGAAACACTTTACACTTCACACCTTGTTGGGGGCCTTTATAATAATCTTCAACTGCTTAACTTCTTACCTTCTAAACAGAGTTCAGCCCTTTACCATCTGTCACTTCCTGAACTCATAATTGCGACTATTTACACAAATGTTGAGTGAATTCAAAAGTGTGAACCAGTGGCACATTGGTATACCACTTCATGCGCCAATGGCAGAGATACCTTTATAGGTTCAGAGAACCTAAAAAATGTCACATTTTAAGATTGAAAACATGTTTGCAAAATTTATCTCCCATTTGAACTTCACCCCCCAGGTGTTCCGACTCAACACAGAGAGATACGAAATACCAAGTTTAGAACTCTGTAAGGAGGAGGGCATAAGATGGAGCCCCACCACCAGTGAAGAGTGAAGTTTTGAGTCCAAAAAGCTATTTTCATTTTGTGACAAATCCTCGTAACACACTTAGAAACCTTTATTATTAAAAATAATTTTACCGAAGGATGTTTTTGAAATTTGCGACTGACAGATTTTCATCACCTACCTACAAATCGATATGCATCGTTTGTCGATATAATTATATGCCCGTACCAACATGAATGGACACTTTAGAATTTGTGATTCAAAATGGACTGGCATTGTAGTCCCTGCCCACAGAATAATATTTCCCGCAGTTCAGAGTATCGGAGAGCAAAGCCCATTAAAATGCTCTACTGGTCAGCCAACTTCTGGAATCAATGATGACATTGGTCTATAGAGATTATGTATGTTACATCTGATATGTACATATGCAATGGAAACCGCTTATTAGGGACATTGAATTAAGAGGACAACACCTTATTTAGGACAAATCAAAGACATACCAAAACAAACACCCTAAAACTGAAGGAAATCACACCGTTTATTAGGGACGGCACATCGATTTATTAACACGCAGTAGTTTATAAATTCATATAAAAAATTACAGTTGAATTCTTTGATTTAAAAGTTAATAACCCCGGTTCAGTTCATTAGAAATAATTTTTGTTGTTCACTCTCATTATTTTGCCAGTCCTTCATGTTTTTTTGCACTAGTCAATTAGACAAGCATCATCAGGAAGTTGCTCCAGAATACACCGAACTAGCACCTATATTATCATCGTTCATCGAGAACCTCCAGCAGCCTTTTTTGCTTTGTCGTAGATATTAGAGAGTTTGACCAAAACAATGACGTGTACTCAAATTTTCCATTAAAAATTTCAACTTCAATTTTTTTTTTCGTAGTTTTTACACCTGTATACTCAACATCGGTTAAATGGACACCGCTTATTTGGGTCCAAAAGGGTAAAAGGATACTGCTCAATGTGTCCCTATCAAGAGATTTTACAAAATAATTCTTAAACTAATGACGACAATAGTCCCATGTTTACATCAAAGTTGGCCAACCAGCAGTAATTTTACAGACTGATTGGACGGGACTTTTGCGTCTCGTATTACGCGGAGAAAGGAAAATGGTAGATTTTCTATACGCACTGCGTAGGTATGCGAATCAATAAATTCAAAAAACTTTTGCTGCTAGCCACGATAATTATTCTCAATGATCAAGATCATCGCATTTGATGAGAGATGTGTAAATTTTTTAAGACAATTCTCACGTGACTATGAGGCTTGAAACGGTGTTCCACGTCAAAAGTCATTCCTTCTGTATCGGCGCTCAAAACCTTCACTTCACTGGCGAAATACTTCATATTCTTGGACATGTAGAGTATTGTAATTGTCTCATCGCCTATTCTCGCCACACATCCGAACGTGTAATTAGCTAAGGTGGTCACATTTTCACTTCGAATCGTTTTCATCGGCGTCTGGCGTGGTAACTGCGTCTTCCGCGGTAATTCGATAACAAGAGTTATTACAATTCGCGTTAATGAAAAAATAAATTCCTACGAATTCGTTACAATATTTCTCCTCCTCCTCCTCCTCCTCCTCCACCACCCATTCGTTTGCGCCAAAATCGAACAGCACTGAACCGAATATATTCAATATATCTGTCGCCGCAGCAATGCGAGAGTACACGACGATGAAGTACATCATGTCCCAATTATGCAGCAATATGTGTGCCAATGCGTGTTTCTTCTTTCCCTTTTCACAATATTCTATTATCATATTCAATTAAAAACATTATACAAAAAAATATTTTAATACTGCTTCTTTTCCTTTCGTTTCGTTTCGTTTTTCAAGTAGGTATCCGGCATTGTAGCGTCTACATTACGGTCTCAGACCTTTTTCGGTCGGATTCATTTCGATAACGCGCTGCTCCGACCGAATGTTCGCATTTCGATGGTACTCGAGTATTGAATTTTTAATTCGCCATGTAAACCCGCATACCGAAAAACACCATCGAGACCCACCGCAATAATTATTGCAAGCGACTGATGTACCCACATCCCGGCGCGACTGCAGGCAGACGAATAACACGCAAGGAGGGGAGATGAAAAGTTCAGCAAAAAAAAAAGAAAAAAAAAAGAGAAAATATAATCCGCGGAGCCGGATGAAGGGGGCGGCGGGGGCAGGTCGACGAGGAAAGTCGAAGTTTGATTTTTCTCATCGTGTATATATATATATATATATATATAAGTCCTATAATAAATAGGTACAGGCGTCATAAAGGACGCGCGCAGACAGAGGCAGTATAGGCATCTGTACGCATTATAGGCTGCACTGCATCCCATTTTATTGAAGACTTCTGCGTAAGATCGTGCTTATTTGAAATCGTTGTCGACCTGAATACCGACCATTCTTTCAAAAACGCCATCCTGCACCAAACAGAGTCGTCCCATCCTACATATGTTAATATTTTAATCATAGAATGAACGATAATGCGTATACAAGTCATACTGTAGTAAGTAGGTATATGTATATACGGGTAGCCTATCGTTCGAATTATGGAATAAAATATACGTGGAATACATATACAGTATGTGTATAAGTATAGGTATAATATATACATATTATGTTTATTGGTTGCATTCGCTGTTACACTACTTAGGTGGATACCATCGCCGTGCTCATCTTTGGCACTTGAAATAAATGGGCTAGAAACGTAGGTACCTACCTACTTCGTTCACGTACATTTACTCTTTTTTCTTTTCTTTCCTTTTCTTTTCTTTTCTTTTCTTTTCTTTTCTCTTTTTTTCTTTTCTTTCTCTTCCTACTCAAAAGACAATAATTTTTCTGACGATAGTCCATGCTCGATACGACCCCAACCATAAGGTCTTCCAATAAATACTATACTATCGGAGAACAAATATCAGAAATGTTTTTTCTGTACCTACTTATTCGGAATCACGATGATTGGTGATTCAATTTTTCATCGGTGGCTCGAAAAATAATTCAGTTTTCTTCCTTTTTTTTTTCTTCTTTTCAATACCAGCAACGTGAATCCTGCAAGTACACATGGTCGTGAATACAGGCGTAGCCACTTGCCAATGTACCGATCGCAGTTTCTCAGCTCAACAGCGAATGATGGAAAATGTTTCCCAATAACCGCAAAATCAACGTTATTTGGCTCATTCACGCTTTTTTCATTGGACTTGGATACGATTGGTAATTTATTGAGAATAGAAATTACTGAATATTGGCAGGTAATATTGAATAATGTACAAGCGGACAAATGGAGCTGGTTTATTGAATTTCGCTCACAATATAACTTCAGTGTTTGAAACATTGGAAGGATGTCTTCACTTAAACTACTCTAACGAATAGATTCAATGCGTTCTCCTCACATTAACCTAAACTACCGAACGCCTTTGAAATTGGCTTGCCGACTGGAAATCTATACTAGTCATAAGTGCTTCCATTATGCAGCTGTACCAATTAAAAATTTACGGCAAGTCAAGAACTACAACACATAGGTTGATATTTAAAAAAAAAAAAAAAGGCATAAAAACAGAAAGTACTGTTGCCTTTTAGTAGCTTAAATGATAATTATTCTTGAAAGTTTTCAAAAGATTTATTTCAGCCTTTTTTCACTATTTCACAAAGACAGGCGCGAATGAAATGCAGCTTAGATGAATAAATTCACGGGCTAACGAAAACAACAAGAGTAACTGTGCGTCATCAGCCATGAATTAATGCTATTACATACACGATTAGCAAAAGGTGATCATAAATGTGGCGCCTACGTTTCTTGCGAAATGTTTACAAAAATTGCTGCGATATAAATGTGACAAATTACTGCAATTTCGGGTCTCATTGTATTTTTGTCACATTTCGTTCATATGTCACAAGTGTTGCAAACATAGTCACCGCTAAAACATAATGACGTCATGTTCGATTAATATGACAATGCATCACAAATTGTGAGTGCAACATTTACGCATCCTCTTTAGTTTCTTCTGCTCCAAAAACTGTCCATTATTACTGTGGTGATCTGCAATAAATCACTGTCCGCATGATAATCTGCGGTGTAAGAAAACCGCCTGAGGTTAACTCATGTATTTTTTGAAAGAAATAAGTGAAAACAAATGCTGAACTTTTAGCTTTGTTCAATATACAGAAAATGCCCAACTTTTAACTCTTACTGTTGCGTCGTACCAATCCTTCACACCTCACCCCTTCTATACTAAATAATACTGTTTCTATTACAGTATACTAACGCGTCTTATACCTATTTAGTTCGTCTATATTGATAAAACTCAATGTAAGTATATTTGTTCGTCCATAACTTCAGAACCGCTTGGCAGATCGAGATTAACATTTCCTTATTTATTTGAGTTATTTGGAAACAGGTTTGAAGCCATCGTCGAAGTTTTTCGCCCCTCTGCTGAAGGTAAAATTACCCATTTTAGTAGTAGAAGAATGTTCATTAACGTATGTCGGGTTTCGCCATTAAACATCGAAACCTGACATACGTTAATGGCGATTTTAACATCGAAACCTAACACACCTTAATGAACATTCTCCTACTACTCATTTTCACCAAAATTTGTCATTCAGGGTACAAAAACGAACAAAAAGGGATGAAAGGGAATGAAAAAAAATGACCAATGGCGGGCGCAGCGCAGGCGAAGCTGCGGGTAACAAGTAGTCATGCTAGAAAGCAGTACTACCAAACAGGACCTCAGAGAAGGAGGTGGAAAGGGTACTAAAGATACCGGACTCGGACATTTTCAGAGGGCCCAGAAGGGCCTCCAAATTTCTCGGTGAATAACAATTTTTAAGTAAATGTTTGCAGAGAACGTCAAAGCCGATCCATTGGAGAGTTTTTGGGTGTCAAATACCCCAAGAAAAAAAATTACGAACATGGCTATATGTTCTAGAATATAAAAAACGTCTAAACAATTTGTGTTTCTCTCACTTCGCCAGCAAAATTCTTCTCTCATGTTATAATCCTTTCCCACCGAAAAATTCTGCAGCTGGCACTGAGAGGGTCCAGAAATTTATTCCCCCTAGGTCCGAAATTGCTGTCTGAGACCCGGCTGCCAAACATAAGAGTAAATACGATTGTACTTTGATTGCCATCTCTCTGCTTCTCTTGCCTGATGACGTCATCGATAGGACGAAGTTTGAAGCCTGTACATTGTTTGATTTTGTTTGAATAAGCTTTACACTTCTTCGACAACCTTCTGCTTAGTCTAGCTTTTGGGGGTCACTCCCCGTATTCTTCATAGGACCTTCTACTTTTTGATAACAAGCCATTCGATTTAGAATAATGTGGAACAAAGTTTTTTGAATAGGCAGTGTAATTGTCCCGAGTATAAATCGTAAAAAACTTTAAAACTTACTCAAAAAAACTACTGAAATTCCTAGCCCAATTCGATAAGTGCAAGTTCTAGTAAAAAGTTTTCTTCTAAAAATATATTATTATAGTGTTTGTATCACGCATGCTCTTTTCAAAAATAAAGTTCATTAAGTTGTTCCATTTGTGATAAGCAACAATGTTTTGAGCTTTCATCATTTCACAGAACTAATACAGAACCAGAACAAGATCGGATGTTTAACTGAGAACTCATTTTCAACATAGCTGGTTGATAACCAGAATTCTATGTACACTTTTTCACTCAATCGAACACGACCATTATAGTTTAATGAAGTCATCAATAAATGTAAAATTTTATAAATGAAACTGAGGGCTGAACGCAAGATTGATACTCATCAGTCAAGTATACATATACCTATTACGGAAACAGTAGTCTGTCCAGTACTTGCATACGGTGAAGTATTACTCTAATATTATTTAAGTTATAAAAACTCATCTTGCACTCAACCACTAAACTAAAATCAAGATAAAGACTACGGTCCGAAGGCAAGAACAACACATAAACCATGACTTAAGAATTTACAAGACATATTCAAGTACTGATCAGATCAGTTCTTGAGAATTTTTTAAGCACCTAATAATAATGTCATGCTTACATTCGACCCTAAATTACATAAGAGAACTGATGCAAAACATAGTCTCGATCTCGGTCTTGTCTTGTCTTTTCTCATCAGTCATCACTAGTCAGTTTAAAGGCTTTTTCACACATTTTTGGTAATTACGTCAATCAATCAAGAAAAAAAAAACACAAAAAAAATCACTTGCTGGTCTACCAAGAGTTGACTACAAATTAATGCTGTTCGAATTTTGCGTAGACGTTATGGGTCTGTTTGTTTGGTACCTACGTGAATTCGCACATTCGCCAATCAAAAACCGGTTGTCGTCGTTTTACACATATTTTTCACATACTTCTCATTTCTTTTCCTTTTCCTTTTTTTTCCTTTTTCGCACGCGTGTACTTGATGTACTTTGAATGCGATATGGGCAGTAACATAGCATAGCATTGTGTTGGATGCTGGCTGCGGTGGCAGACATTAAGCCTTTTATCTACTTTTCACAATCTCACTGTTGGACGACGAAAAACCCATAAACTTCATTCGCTAACATTTTATTTGTCTTATTTGTCATCGCCGCCCAAGGCCCCTTACCCAAGTGTTTAACTTTTTTCGATTTTTTTTTTTTTTTTTTCAGAGTAGAACAGGGGAACTATATGTAGTACAATATTAGCATTTGTTCGACGCGTAACCTTTGCATGACCTTTTGCGAGGCCGGTTGTTTCTTAATTTATGGCTGACCGAATGCCTATTGGATAGACTCAAATTTTATTTATAGAACGCAGTAAAATTCATGGGGTGAATAGACAAATGGAACCCAGTGGTAGGGGGATAAAAAAAAACCTAAGCTCAGCAGTACTTCACTAGAAAATCCAGTTTGCAAATTTTCAACTACAATTCAAGAAACAAACTTGAATTCAAAATATGTGAAAAAATTATCGAACACTAGATATCGATACTTTTCGATACTGGACAAACAAATGGATTTATAGATATTTCATTTGTAAAGTTTCAAGTAAAAAAATTGGCCCATATTCTTAGTCGTTCACTTCACTTAGGAGAACTACTGAAGGACAAAAATAAGAGTAAGTACTCAATAGTTTTAGTATATTTAAAATGTCGTTTTTTCCACTCAAGTACCGATGACTATCAAGGGGAAAACCTAAATCTGGTCAGAAGTCACTTAAACGAATTCACTTAGCTGAGTGCATTAAGCATCAAGGTCGTCAAGTGAATACAAATGAGGACTAAGAATATGACTTAATACTCTGTTACAAGTAAATTGGGTGAAAATTATGAAAAACTATCGATAATTTTGACGAAAATATTGACCTATGGTTGTTTTATTGGTAAAGTGTTTGCGGTTTTTTCAAAAACTACAGCATAAATAGTCACAAAATATTCACAAAACATGTTCTTATGTGTCAATCCCCCATGTAAATTTTAGTACTATTCTTTAAGTAGTTTTCTCATAATATTGGAAAAACGGAGCTATCGATGTTTTATTGACATCTTGTTTAAATATTTTTTACGTTGTTCGTAAAAATTATTAACGCAGTACCTCGTCATGAAATTTTCACTAGATCTGCACCAGTATTAAATTTATTTGCCACAGAAATTTTAACCCTATTCTTAGTGTAGTAGTTTTCTCTGAATCCTGGAAAAACTCCTTTTACATATTTTTTTTTCTAGTTTTCTCCAATAATACTGAACCAACAAACATCAAACTTCATTTAAATCTTCTCTTATATGAGCACTACCTTTCGTAAAAATTCCAATTCGATCCCTTTTGCCATTTCCTAAAAATCCTGAAAAAACAACCTCTCATGAAAATGTCTGCACTATCCATTTTGTAGTTATCTCAAAACCATGAACATAAAATCTAGGCGACATACACACACACACACACACAACAAACATACGTACATGAAAAAAATTATCTTAAAATGGGAAAATGGCACCAGTCGTGTTCTTTTCTCATGAAACGGATAATTTTTATCATCCCCACCCTTAACCCTTTTGTGAGATCAATTTTAATACTCCGTTTGTAAGCAAACTGGGTATGGGTAAAAAGGAAAAAAATCTCCGTTCAAATTCGAATTATCAATGAAGTAATAAAAATATTCGATAGCGATCGTTGCTGTTTTTTTAAACTACGTCGGAAGTTGATTGTGAATAGAAGGTGGCACAGAGAAACATTCGCGTGCTCCGCAGTGAATTATGCGGTATTTACGTCAGGGGTCCCATATTCCGTGGGCCAATTCAATTTACTCGCGCATTATTTGTGGAAGCTTCAACGTGCTTACGAATGGGTTAGGTACGCATATTATAATCGTGGCTGGAGTTGCTGGAGGTGTTGTCGGTCTCATCCAGCGAATAACGTTGATTGACGACTGATGAACCGAGTAGTTCGTGCAGAAATTTCGTCCGCCTGTAAGCCGAATACATTAACGATGATAGATTTCAAGTTTTCACCTGCATCCTCCTTCCTCCTTCCCCCTCTAAAGAAAAATATCTAAAAAAACGCCAAAAACGAAAATACGAATCAACCGTTAGATAAGTTAGTCGCATTTTGTGTGTGGGAACAGCGTTTGGTATATTTAGACTCAATCGCAGACACGTAATCACAAATCAACTTTTCTTTGGATAATCCAAGTTCAACTTCTGACATGTTTCACCCAGTTAAGAGTATAGATAAATTGATTTCAAACAAACAGCCGGTTTCTCGAACGCTTGGTGTTTTCAAGAATTGTTGTTAGAATTGATGTACTGCTCGGGGCGGTTTCTGAACTATTCTCATTCTTTTCGGTGAAAGAATTAAAAAATAAAACTTCAATTCCACGAGGTACTGTGGCCACTGTGAGAACAGTAAACCCAAAAACATTGCAATAGACATGATTTTTTCAGAAGGTACGAGACAAAATTATTACATCTCCACCTTTGAACTCCTGCTATTCGACTACCCATCAATAGTATCTGATTGTCATGTCGAAACTTGTTTTTATTTCAAAAACAGGTTTACAATGAAAAACCGACAAAAATTTGAAAAACTAAGGAAACACTTAGAATTTCTTGATTTGCACGAGAAAAACCAAGTTGGTTTTCTGCATGTCGCATTATTTCCTAATGGATAGGTACTGAAGGTTG
Source organism: Ericerus pela (assembly GCA_011428145.1). Taxonomy (NCBI): domain Eukaryota; kingdom Metazoa; phylum Arthropoda; class Insecta; order Hemiptera; family Coccidae; genus Ericerus; species Ericerus pela. Next base: position 1,739,157 of record WOFM01000033.1, read on the forward strand.
GTGAACCTTGCGTCCGATATCGTAGCTACCCTATAGTAATAAATTTTTCGGTCGAGATGAAAGTAAGTCGAGTCGAATCTGTTCTTGCATAAAAGGAAACACCCACAACAGATTTTAGGAATTTTTTGTTTCGTGGAGTAAAGCCGAATGGGCTCTTACTCCTTTTTAACGAAAGTTGTTCATTATAGGAGAACAAAATAATAGTTTGATTTAAATTGAGAATTATTGCAGAACTCCATACATGTGCAGTTAGCCTATGGTCAACAGAGCAGAGAGAATTGTGAACAATGTATTCCCTCCCTCGAAACGAATGCACATAGCAGGCAAACTATATAAACGACTGCAAAAAAAATTGATAGGGTCACTTTTCTATTGAATTTCGGGTCTATTGAACAAACATACCGCTACATATTAGATTAATAGTGATGTGGCAGCCGCGTTTCACAATGAATATCACCCGAAGATAGGGGGGCTACTATAAAATACAGGCATACCAAACCGGCCATTTTGTTCCTAAGTCAATTTGAAAAAATTGATTCAAGATGTGTAAATTTGGCGCAGAAAATCCGTATCTACTTTATTAGTCTCAATTTTCTCCATAAATATTAAAATTGTGTAATTTTCTGCGATTTGTTATAGAAATATTAATAAAAATGGCAACCTGATGTTCCATTTTCCTTCCAATGAAAAATGAAAAATTTTCATCTAAAAATACATCAAAAAGTAAAAAAATTTGAGTTTTTTTTTGCAAAACTGGTAATTATTTGTTAAACTAACCCTTTTTTCAATCAGAAATTATACTCTTAAAATAAGGGGGACTCATAAACCATAAAAAACAGAAAAGGAACAAAGTGGTGTGTTTGGTATCCCCGTATTTTATAGAATTGTCTTACGGAAGCTAACAAACCAAAAAAATGATTCGACATCAGATTCAGTAAGATTATTAGTAGGCATGTAACAAATATCACAGGTAATGAACAAAATTAGCACTTGATACGAAAATGGAACCGATACATACATAAGTATGTTAAGACACGTCTTTAAATTAATGATATCAAATTTTTCTCTTATTATAGAAGAAATAATATCCCGTTTGCAGGCAAACTGGATAAAAAAAAAAAAAACTTTTTCGGTCTTTACAGCCTAGCTCTATCTTGCAGTTAATTTTAATAGGCTGGTGTACGAAGCCCGAACCTGCTAAACAGATCGATCATTTGTGATTGCCTCAAAGTTCTCAAATGGCGAAACATTCTCACAAAATAATCTCACAGTTTGATAAAACTGAGATAATCGATATTTTTTCCTAACAGTCCTCCCAAACTATACTTACATTCTATTTGAAATTAAGTTTTGCAAATCAAAAAGTTTGACTCACTCATCACTGAAAAGTTTAATGAATCTATACCGATGAGGTAGGACCACGGCCAATACCATGGCAGTCTTAGTCCCATACAATCAGTTTTAGTCTTGGTCGTACACTTTCAACCTTGATCTTGGTCTTGCATCATTATTCTTAGTTTTAGTTTTAGTCCTGGTTTTGCACCGCTAAGTCTTAAGCCCTGTTCACACTCAAAAATTATAAGTAATAAAACATAAAACTTAAACTCAATAATAATAAGTTATGTTAAAAACGAGTTTTTAAAAAATAAGCTTTTATAATTTAAAGAAGAAAATAAAGGCGAAAGAGAAAATAAAATTTCTCACTTTTTTTTACGAGACAGAAACAAACAAAAATTAAAAAACAACTAATAAAAACGGATATAAGTGTATGGGTGCGTGTGTCGCAACACGTGAAAGCAGCGCTGAAGTTGGTCATCTGGTGTACTTCAACAAAACGAGCGAGTTGAATAAAAGCGTATAAAAAAATGAGCTCTATTCACAAACTGAACGTCAGGCATAAGAAATCAATTATTTCATTGACAAATCTGGTGAACCGAAATATATATTTCAGACCATGAATTATTTAATAAATAAATAAATAAATTAATTAATTAATTACAACTCTACGGTAAAGAATTTTTGTTGAAATTTTGTTCGATAAAACACAATGAGAACTTGTGGTCAAGTTGGCGTTAAAATATTCTGATATCAATGTTTATTATTCATTTAAATCACACAATCCGATCAGAATTTCAGCAACATCTCGAGAATCATAATTACAATTGAGTTAAAATTTTATAGACACATCGAGATATATTAGCTAAAAATTCTGTGAAAATTTGGTTAAAATTGTAATTTAGTTTTTGAGATATCGCTGAAATTCTGTTTGGATTTTGTAAATCAAATGATATGAGTCTTCGACTACAATTATACTTATTACTTCGTATGGACTGCTTCAAGTGATACAATCAACGTCCAAACATTTTTCAAACAACTTTCATACATTTGGGTACACCGACTAATAAAAAAGATAGAAGCAATCTCTTAAATATAGCAATGATAAACAAGTTCAGCACTTTTATAAATAGAATGATTCAATCATTAAGACAATACCGAGAATTTCGCACTTTCAGCCATGAACGTATGAAAGTAGTTTCAAGAGATGTTTGGATGATAATAATCGAGGGGGTAGCCAGGATTTCTTCACGGAGGGAAAAATTGATGACTTTGTTTTGTTTGTCACTTTTGAAAACTAGAAAAATTTTATAAATTTAGTCTATGGAATCCTGTGTCTTATATTCATTACTAAAAATTTTTATAAATTTTAAAAGTGACTAGAAAAAAACGGAAAAAAAAACAAATAGTCATGGAAGAGCAATCACCTCCTTTACTCCTCCTTGGGTACGCCTTTGCTAATAACGGCAGGTTTTCTGCGTAATCTTATTAGCAAGAGCAGTTTATACTTAGTAATATATAGGCAAAGATATGAATTCAATCTATTACTGAATTTCAGCAAAGTCTCGAAAACTAATTTCAGCCAAATTTTCACAAAATCTTTAGATAACGTACGTCAATGTCTCTGCAAAATTTCAACTATCTACAATTAGTTCTCTCAAAATTGCTTTCGATAACTTTTTGAGTATAAGAAATTGAATTTTATTATTGGTTTGATTCCTACGTGCGTTAATTTCCCACCCATTCTTACAGGAAATTTTCAGTCTTATTTTTGGCTGATAAGAAAACAGTAATTTTTACCAATTTTAAAGTCATATTCCCTTGTGCGAACAACAACACGTTAGGTCAATAGTGTCCAGCATAAATCTTATTTTTTAAGTCTTATTTTTTTAGGGTGTGAACAGGGGCTTTGGTCTTGGTCTAGCACAGTCAATCTTTTGGTTTCTCACAGTCAAAATTTGATCCGAGTCTCGATCTGGCTTGCAAAATTTTTATAACTATGATCGATGTTGGGTACGTGAAAAAAAAAAAAATCAAGCACTAAATAACGAAAGTTGTTTCAGTGACATCAATTCGAACATTTTACAGTTCATTCATATTTTCCAAGGTTTGCCAGTGGTCTCGGTCTCGAAAGAAAGTGCAAAACCGGTACCAATTTTGTTCATCATTTCATGGAACCGAGTCATTTTCGAGTTATAAACCTTATTCTTTTTCTACACCGTCGAAAAGAAAATTAGCATAATGCTTACCGTACTCGAGCGGTGAAAAATACTAATTAAACTTCATCAATGATATTTTTTGCGAATTTTCGTCTAACCTGATTCGACATTCGTCAATAATGCATACGATTTTCACTTTGCAAGCATTTCGTTATCAAAGAAAATCGATTGGAGGGACTTATCAGAAAAGCAGCCACCACGATCCATGAAATTAAGTATCCACGATCGTATTTTGACCATTGCAAATATTTCCACGAATTGTGTATGCAGACATGTAAGTTATTTGCAAGATGACACTGACGATTCCTGCTTATTTGCGTTCAAAAAGCGTGCCTTGTACGCCGGACGTCGACGTCGTCGTATTGTATAACTGCAACAGTCATTTTCGCATTATCATCTCATTGGGTTGGATTGCATCGTGATTCACTTTATCTTCTTTTCTTTGCTCGATTCTTTTCTTATTTTTTTTACTTTTTTTTTCTACCTCATTCACCGTCGTCCCTCTCATCGTTACTCACTCCGTCTCCTGCCTGCCTTCCTCGCTGCTCTCCTTATATATTCTTCAGTCGGACATTTTTCTTTCTCGTCCGTATACATCATCAGGAATTAATGAGTTGTTTAATCGTTGTTTAAGCTCGAATAATGACGGCTAATAGGTGCGACGAATGTCGCACGTAACACCGTTTGTTTTACTTTTATTCAAAAAAAAAAAAAAAAAAAAAAAGCAGTAATGCTAATGGTTGTGTTTTTTTTTTTTTGTTTTTTTAACTCATTCACCATCACTGACTGCGTACAAACGTGGGATTTTAAAATCGCTCATTAATGTTGAAACATACGCACGGTAGACCATGTTGGTCGCAGCTAAACCGTCTATCGTATTTCAATCAATCTGACCTTTGCAATGCCTAACATATTCAACTACCTCGTGGCTCCTTCGATCGTATAATTTAGAAGGCCTACTCAATAGCGGATACCTAGACGGACTCCTCAGATCCGTGTCATCATTATTGAACCCCAAAGAATTTCCGCGCATGCGCAGTGGGTCAGGTTATTTTCGGGTTAGGTGACAGAATTACGGGTAAAAAATTTTGTTTAACCAGAAAGAAAGAACCGTGGATCATAAAAGAAAAAAAAAAAGGTTTTTACCATAAAATTCATGCCCGAGTAAATAAACGTACAAGGGCGTAGAGAAATGAGAGATCCGCGAGTCAGAACCTTTCTCCTTAGCTTCGAAAAAACGATCTTGACATAAATAATAGTCTAGGTTTTTTTTATGGTGGTGGTATTGTGGTCAAGGAATCGAAAGGTACATTTGAGAAAATGTAGACTTCCGCCTCAGGATCGAGCTAAATTCACCCTTGCAAACGTCAATCGACGATTTCTGTATTGTTTAGTAAAAATTGTAAATAAACGTTTTTTCAACGGGATACTACACAGTCTACATTTCGCATAAAATAATCGATGATACTACTTAACAATAAAAGAAAAATTAGATTGTTTATTGAAGTCAATAGAATGACGCTATCAAGTTCAATTGCACTGAAAATTATTCTCAGAAATTTAATGTGTAAAAGCTCAGATACGAAATACCTGAAAAGGCTGATTTTACTAACACGATACAGGACTTAATTATTTTTTATGAGACTACACAAGGCCTCAAGCTTTTTTGGCAAAAGGCCCAGGCCAATTTTTCTCTGAATTAACACTGGTGAGATACAAGAACTGGAATATATATTAGAAGAATTCCTTCTCTAGAAATTTTTAAACAACCGAGTTTTCCTAACTAAATTCAATACAAAATTCAATCTCTGGTTACCAAAAAATATGAAGAACACGATCTGCGTTGGTTCTGGGCTTAGATGTTGGGCTTCAAAACTGTGATTCTAGATTAGTGGGCACCGGTTGTAGTTACGTTGCTGACTTAAAATGGTGATGTGTGGGAATTCGATTTGGTTTGAACCAGTTCTTAAATACGGTTGGAGAATTCATATTGGAAGACCAATTACCACAAGATTCTAGTCCCTATCGATATCGAATTAAGAGTTAGGCAACGGAATAGCAAAACTAAATAAAAAATTAACATAAGTATTAATATAATGAGTGACTGTAGCAAGATCCAACAGGTGACAATCCCTTTTCACAATCATGTTCAGAAATATAAGCAATGGAGAGCTTTGTGGACCAGTGGGCTGGTAATTGGATTATCACGCGCATTACTAAAATCACTCGAATAGATGCAAAATTTAGATAATTTATACTGAATAGGACGTTAATGAATAGTAATTTCTGTTTTGTCACAAGACGGCATGTTATTGGTTCATCAAAGCAGTTATATGCAAAAAATGTGACGACTGACACACTGGATGCGGTGTGACCTCACTCTAATTTTATTCTCAGATCGTTCGGTCAATTTTCCACTAAAACGCATGCAAATAGAAAATTAATTTTCAAATCTAAACCGAGGCGTAAAAATTGAGAAAAATTTATGAGACGTCAACTCATAAACCCAACGAAAATACGCGTTTTTTCAAAATTCCATTTGAATTCCAACGAATTCGCTCCTTCAACAGAAATACAAACCCACTCTTTACTTCCACACTCTGTGATTGACCCTTTTCCTTCTTTACTGCGAGGCATACGTAAATTCTAATCTCAAAAGCAGTTTAAATGATTTCGACTTGGTACTAATATACCTATGTAAGAAAAAATCATAACATGGCAGTCAATCGAAAATAATAAAATTGTTCAGCAAAATAATAAACTAGAACAGTCTAATTTGGCTCACGAGTACCTATAAATCACTGCTTACCATTACCTACCGCAATGCAGTGCAATTACAGTAACGTGTTCTTTATCTCTACATCATTTGTATTTAGCAAAAGTCAGCCTAACAATAAGCTAAATCGCACGCGATGGATACTTTTCTGTATTAACTTACAGCGAATTAATTGAAAAGACACGAAAAACGCGATCTCATTAGAAAAGTTTGCATCCTGGATCGATCTTAATTAGCTTAGGTATTTATTTGCAGAAATGAACAAAAGCAAAGACGAAACCAATACCAAGACCACGGAAGTCTTGGTTTTGGTCTGGCATCGTTAATTTTGGTCATAGTCTTAAAATTACGTAATTGGTATTGGTTTTAATTCTGCTGGTCTGCTACTTTTGGTATGGTTATGTTTCGGTACGTAGTCGGACAGGTAAAAATACAGATTCAGGCCTACTACTGCGGACTTTGGCCAAGTCCATAATCCTGCTGGTCACCAGTTTCGTCGGACGAAAAGTTATTCTCCAAGTGGCTCGCAATGTAGCGCGAACTCAAGACGAGACGATAATAGAAGACAAATTTCGGAGGACGCACAACGTTAGTCTGCCATCTGCCAATCGTAAATTTCATTAGGCAAAACTATCCTTCCGATCGAACTCTCATAGAAGCGATGAAAAGTCTAGGCATTCGGGTCAAATGAGAATGTCATCAACAAGAGTACAGCCTATATTTTGGTAACCTAGAGCGGCGTTATCTGTTCGATAGCAACAAACCAACCACAGCCGGCGCGTATGCCCAGAATATACAGGTAGCTTGGCATTCGATGCACAACCCAGGCACACATCTCTTGCCCATCCGACGGCAGGCTTTCGTCGTTTGCGCGGAATGAAATCGAAATTACATAATTCGGCCACTTGCAGACGGTCAAAGGGAACCGCTTCGAGCCACAAAATGTGGCACCGTACCCACGTCCACCCTCGCTCGTCAGTCGACGAAAATGCACCAATCGGCTGTGAGGTGTCGTACAAAGTAAATTCATTTTTACGTCCGACGAAAGTAATTTCATTTGCTACGACGACGCTATACCAGCATGCTCTCTCGTGAAAAATTAATAGGGAAAGAAAAATTATGTTATAGAAAAAAATAAAGGAAGAGATGGAAGACAAAAAAACAAAAAAGCAAAAAAACAAATAAACGAAACGTCTTCGCCGATACACCATGACCTTATTTGGATCACACGCACTCTACACCACCATCATCACCACAATACGGACACATACTTGTACATACATTCGTGTAATGATTTTAATTAAGACATAAAACCGCATTTTCAAATTGAAAACTGAAAAGTACGCGTAGAAATAGAAAGGCTGGTCGTTGGTCACTTTTGACCGCGGACATTCCGCTATTTCTGTATGCACTCTTCTGGATTTCCGCGTACGTGAATAAAATCTGTTTTCTCAATCTGGTCGAATGTGCTGGACGCCAGCTTCCTATAGCTTATCGAGAACGATTGGTATCTAATTTGAATTAGTAACAAAGAGGAGGAGGAGGGAGGAGGAGGTGGAGGAGGAGGAGGAGGAGGAGGACACTGGCTAGTGAAACAAAAGAAGACCAAGTACGATTCTCACGACGATGATCGCCGCATTCCGGTGAGAAAGTGGTAAAGGGTTGCGGGGAGGGTGGTAGCGGAGGGGGGAAAGAGAAACAGAAATAGCAGCCCTACTTAAATGGAAAATACTAACATAGTTATAATATATTGGCGGATTTTTTCTCATTTTTTCACAAGAAAGCATCTACGACTAAACATCGACGATATACCTGTATGCGATTAACGAATTAATTTCGTTACCCAGCCCAAGCCTGAAAATTTAATAACGAATTTTACAACTGAGACTACGGTATAGTTCAGTGGTTTCCAGAATGTGGGTAAGTGATATTTGACTAACAGTATATTTATAATAGCCTAAACATTTCGATCTTTTGGGTTTATAAATATCTGGTGGAAAAATAAATTCTGTAAGACATATTTATTCACGTTTTTACAGGACGATTTTATTCAACAGAATACCAATTCTGAAAAAAAAATAAAATTAATATACAACTTATTCGTATACTTTCACAATAGAGGATCCTATGAAAAATTAAGGCTTTACCAAGGATCTGTGATTAAAAGTGAATTGGAACAACTGGTGTAGGAAATGATCCGACGACTTTCACACACTTGATGGTGAAAGTGTGCCAAAAAAGTGCTGACCAACTAATTGGTCTTGCACTTTTTATCAGACCAAGACCAAACCTTTCCAATAGCAAAAACAAAGATCATGACCAAGCCAATATGTAAGGCTACGACAAGTAATTATACTTTTTCTGAACATCCATCGTGACAGAATATATTATTCATGTAATATGAAACCGAAGACTATTAACGATAACTAAAACGAATAAGCCAATAGACCTAATTTTTATCTGCATTTATTATTAATTACATTTCAAATAATAGACTATACTGAATACAACTTGTATTCAGTATTTGTCAAGAACTACTTTTCACCTAGCTCTCGATCAAACCACTGAAATTACGGACAACGATTTAATGGTAAACTACATTTTGGCAACACTTTAGCTCATTTATAGCAAAACCAAATCACTGAGAAATGGAATGAATTCAGTCATTAAGGCTGTCAGTGACCTAAAATAATCCTTTGACACGCAGATTTATTCATTTTCATATTGAACACAAATAATTTCTTACCGTTATGAATTCACACAAACATTATCACGAATCAATGAAACTCACCTGAAACATGGAAAAAATACAATTTCATTAGACTGGTTTGTATATTTTTTTACGAAAAGTTATATTTTAAGTCTAATTAAACCAATAAAAACATTTTCTTAATTCCCTTTCCTTAGCCCTCTGATTTCATGCTGGCTTCAAAGTATCATACTTCAATTCCTTCAATAACTGTTATCATAATATTATGCAATTATGCATAGGCTATGTTTAACGTGAAAAATAGTACGCTTGCCCCCTTCTCAATTGAATTTCTTTCGATCAATGCGATATTCGAGAAATAAAAATCATAAACTACCTTTACTGAAGGTTACTTTCACCAAAATATCTGATGGAAAGTAATCACAAACTACGAATGAATTTCACCTTAATAATCTCCAAACGCCGAGTTAAATAGTTATGTTTTCGGAACCCAAAAATGAAAGAGAAAAATAACTAGAGATTCTACGGAAAGATAAATGAATCGATATTTTTTCCCCCATTGACACGTCTTATAAGCCTACATGAACGAGTAACTCTCAGGACAAATTCAGAATAATATTTAATTACCTGAATCAACCCGTAAAAAAATTGATTCGCTCAAAAGTTATAGACAGAATTCAACCAAACAAATGTATTAAGTTTTCACGACCGAAATAGATGAACATTGTTGTATTGAAGCTAGGAATCAATCAATTATGAGAAAAGTATAAGATAAAGCAGGCGTGTCAAACATGTGGCCCTCGAGGAATTTTTGTGCAGCAGAACTCACCCCAAAGAAAAAACGAAATATGTGTACTTTGATTATCTATTAACATAAAATTTCTTGAGATGGCAGTTTTCTGGAAAAACATGATGAGTAATTTGGTTTCAATTTAAAATTTGAATCATTCTTTTTTCAAACACAGTATTCCTTGCAACATTTTTTTTCTTCTTGCGGGCCAAACTTCTTACAGCCATAGAGTTTTTGGCTCAGTTTGTATTTTTGAGTTTGGTATTCCTTGGATAAGGATTCTATTCCATCAAAAATTTACACGCTATATTAGCCCTGAAGGATATATGGAACTGGGGATACATTCAAATTAAGCTCAGAGTAAGAGATGGATGTCATCGGACTCAGGGAATTATTGAATTAGTAACCCTCAACATTTTCATATACGCTTATGGAAAATGTTCTGAATATACTAGATTGAAGAATTTGGGTACCGGAAGAGAAAAATACGATCATAATATTCAAAAAAACTCAGTTTCGTTGACTAGGCAAAATATAAGCAGCTCATCGTGGCTGCCAACGAAGCGAAAAAAACTAGTCGATAATGATATTCCATTCTACATAAGCGGTTCTCCATAAATAAAATTCAGCTCGTTAATAAATTTGTTAGCAATAAAAAAAGACACATTCTTCGAAGAAAAACAGTTATCGCACCAATTTCCTTTCACACGCAAAACTGTTTTTCATATATAACTAATATATAATAAAACAAAACACCCACATTTGTTGCACTCGCTAAATAAAAATATTAACTATTTTATTACGGTGGAAGATATAACTTTTTATTTTTATTTTTTTATTCGACTTAAAGCAGATACGTTAGGCGTTTATTGTAATAACTTATTTCGCCGCATATATATCATTCTGGGTGGAAAATTATAACGAAAAATGTTCCCCACGGTTTTGTGTAATATATTTCGATTGCACAACAACGAGCATAGGATCGTAAAAGTGTATCTTCTGCAGTTATTCAAGCAATGCCTTGCTAAACGCCTTGCAGGAGGGGAACGAAATAAATTCATATTGAGACTATAGGTACATAGGCTTGCAGTGTTTCATTGGTATTAAAGGCAATATAGTTCAACCAGAGCTAACCATCATGAGTCATGACCAAGAAACACTGCATGATTTTTGGCATCGAAACGCACATGAAAACGTTCGTATTGAGACTACATGTTATTCAAAAGCACTCTAACAGCCTTCTTAAAATTAAAAAAAAGTTACAAGGAGACCAGGTGTAGCCTACATATGCCCCTGGGACATTACTTCGTAAATCAAGGAAACGGAATTACCGAAGACTTTTACAGCGTATTCATGCGTGGCTACCCAAAAACTCTGTCATAAGAAAAATTCTGAATCGTTAAATATTATACTCGTATATAGTACCTACTTCCCAAAGAAACTACACAGGGCATTCAAAAAGGTCTGACACTGAGAGGTCAGGGACTAAGGTTAAAAAAGTTAGAAATCTTTACAAAAACAAATTTTTTTTGGTTAGGCTTTAGCATGCATGCCCTCCCACATAATACAGGTCGATGTGTCAAAAAAGTGCTAAACTTAATCTTCCGATTGCATACAAGTTCCGTTAAAAATTTATTCTCGGTTCAACCTCGCGATTCTAGTTCTGTGTCCGTTCTGTGAAGCGGAAAAACCAAAAAATAATTGATAATTCAAATCGGACAATTAAGAGAACTTTTTTCATACGAAGGAAACAATTAGACACACACGGCACCAAATACAAAAATACAATCACGTCTTTAAAAGAGAGCTTTTCATCAGCTCTTACTTACCAAACTGGGAAAAAAATTTCGGAAGGTATTTTCGGAGAAAAAGTTTCTTTCGAATTCTAATCCGGTTAATCGAACAGCCACCTCAGAAAACTAAATAAAAATTTTTCTGAATCAAATGGCCTTTACTAAAAAGTTTTTGAAGTTTGTCACTTTTTGTAAGCTTTTATTGCAGTCACTAACGCGACGATATGTGACGAAATTCTTGTACTAACACCTAGGCCCATATTCACAAACGTGACTTTAACCTCCCTTAACTTAAACTTCACTTAAATATGACTTTTGGTACAATTTTGTATTCAAGAGTATGGTAATATTTTATTTTTACATTGAAACTCTCATAAGAGATACAATGTTCCCAAATTTTTAAGTACGAAATTGTGCAAATAAACTTTTTTAAAGGGAAATTTAAGTGAAGTGAGGTTAAGGTGACGTTTGTGAATATGGGCCCTAGAAAATCTGATTGTTGTTATCAGTTACCTCCACTTATCAAGATGCTCTTCTTTCCGCTCCTTCCCATTCTTCAAACCATTTTTATGGAGTCATGGTAATAATGCAGCTCTTGAATCGAGGATTATCTTTTCTAATACAAGTTTTTTTCGGAGTTATACTCATTTTATAAAAGCGTATTTTAAAAAATTAATTTTTATCAAACTTATATCATATCAAACAGACTTCACACACACTTCTGTGAACGTTTTGTATAACTGGTGCAAGGCTTGCGGGATTCCTTTTTTAGAATTAAATTTAAAATCACTGCCAAATAAGTAATGTAAAAATCATAGTATCAGTTGATATGTATTGATATTTCGAGGTATCGACACACATTGATACCTAAAAAAGTACTTACTAATTGTTATCGCATCAAAATTATGACCAAATCATGATGATGAGGACTTGAAACTGAAAGACAAAAAACTTCAAAAAAAAAAAATGGAATCAGTGCTAAGATAATACGCACCAAGGCAGCTATGCATTACATCTGTTCCCTAATCTTCTCCTTTACAATGCATCGATGCCAAGGTCCCAGGTACCAAAGTATCAATGCATTCCATCAGTGCCCAGATGTTCTCTTCTGCAATGAATAAGTTCCAAGATCCCAAGTCGGTACCAAGACAACAATACTTGCATCAGTGCTCTATTGTTCCCTTTTGTAATGCATCGATGGAAGATCCTATGCCCCAAGGAACCTGTTTATTGCATTAGTGTCCTAACGTTCTCTTTTGCAATGCATCGGTGTACATTTTTCTATTTTTAGTGATTTTCTCGAGTTTTAATGTATAAAAATTGGAAGGGTAGTCAAAACTGAAATATGAGTGCATAGTATCCATTAGAGGGACTGCGAATTTTGAAAAATTATTGAAAATTCTAGGTCAAAAATTCTGTTCCAGGAATATTATCCATCACACGGAAACGCTACTGGGATTAACCAGTAAGTATCGATACCTACATTTCTTGATTTTTTTACATCACTATGTCAAATTAATAGAAAAATAAATACAAAGTCGTATGGAGACAAATTTAGCGATTTATATTGGCATGGTGTTCTGACCCAATTGCAGCACCAGCCATTCCGGAATTTTTTAAATGAACTCAGTATCTTCAGAAATTAAAAATTTTGATTTTTCATTGAAAAAGGCTACTTCATTCATTTATTTCACTACTCCAATAAGAAGTTCTTAATTCAGAATTTTACGGTGATCTCTTTTAGTACACTAAAAAAACAAAACGCAGTATACTTAGAAACTCGTGAAAAGCTGGTTAGGATGGATGGTGTAGACACACATATAGGAATACTAATCAACGATAAAAACACTCTATGATTCTATAAAAATAATAATTTTCGATTTTTTTAAATAAAAATAAATGGAAAAAAACTAAATTTTGCGTTTAATTGAAAATGTTTTTAGAACCTCCAGTCTGAATCAATGGGAATGAGGAAATGAATGATAATATTTTGACTAAAACTAATCCATATTAGCTTTAGGGAAAATTTGAAGAAATTAGGCCAATATTTTGGACTATTTAGTAAACTTTCGAGAACTCCTGGCACCTTTTGCTGTTCAAGATATGATTAAAATAAAAAATACGTATTAATTCATTTCTCGAATTAAAATACTATTGAATCCAAATAGTCATACAATAATTTTGAAATAAAATACCAAATGTTATGCTTTTAGCATAACCATAGCCTTAACACTCAAAAACAGTACACACGTTATCAAACATGTTTCATTCGTTTTACGGTGTACTATTTACTAATAAAGTTTAGGGGGCCTTCTTTGAAAACATTCCGTAGATGAATTCGATTAAGGAATTTTAAAAGCATTCCTCCCAACAAACTGTATAATACTAGTCGAGTTCTCTTTTTGATATATTCTCTACCTCTCACATTTCCTTTCGCCAATGCCAAACATTTAAAATGATTAGAAACCTCACCGCTGCAGCAGTAATTACATTATTTCATGATTTTGACCATCTTCGACTATTTTCGATTGAAAATCATAAGCAATTACAAATCCAAGAACGTAAACTTATATTCTCTTCAAATTCCGCTGCACTATCGATACTATCTGCAAACATGTTGCCAAAAAGAACAATAAAATCATATTATTCGAGGGTTTTTAAGAGAAGAAACTTGACAACGGTCTGCCATTGAAGTATTCAACTCAATCACGGTAATATTTTCATTTGTGCATCATCATTCTTCAAAAAACTTTCAACTCCAGCAGTAAAACCATGCAAATCTCTAGCTCCAGGCTCCATTTTTTTTAACGACTTTCTCCTCTCGCTCTCTTTCTCTCTCCTCTCTCCATTTCAGAGTCCGTCTGCACCTAATAGACATTACTCATTTTTTATTTTTTTTTAGCAGATATTCATATTTGCACTTATAATAAATCTTATCTTTACCGAATCCGATATCCATTAAGAATATTTTAATCGTTACAATCATCGAGATGGATGAATCGGGTAAAAACGTCGTAAAAGCAGTCGATAATGAGTCATTTCGGCCAAGTTCTTCAGCATTATTTAGGATTCGTAGTTGATATACGTAGGGTAGGGTAGCCTACCTATATATAGGTATCTGATGTATTGTTCAAAATGAAGTACCTTCTTAATTTCATTGGCAATACTAGATACCATTCCAAATACGGTTCCTGTCTCTGCTTCATTTTCCCCCCATTTTCTATCTCCTTTTCCTCTCTTTTCTTCTGCCTCTTTGGTGTATTCTTCTTTTTCTTCTTCTCAGTTTTCTTTTTCTCTTTTTTTTTATTTTTTTATTTTTTTTTATTACTATTTGCGCCACGATAGTACCGAACAGTTATCGGATTGTTATTACGTCTGTGTTTGACCGACATTTGCATATAAGTATCTCTGTAATAGAGTATCTATTGTTAATCGGCACAGTCGTTAATGTATATCGTGTATCTTTGAAGTTGTTTCTATCTTTCTCTCCCACCCACTCTCTCTCACTCTCTCTCTTTCTCTCTCTTTCACTCTATCTCACTTTCTTTCTTTCTCTTTCCCACTGTTTATCGCACACATACCTGCTCGACATTCGTTTGCATGGGATTTTGCGTCGGCACTTCATTGGCAGACCAAAGGATAACACGCCAGTATAAGACTTCTTCTCCAGCATCCATATACCGTGAGAAATTCGCTGCTCCAGACTTTTAGCTGTACGACTCGTCGTCGCAATCCAAAATGAAAAAGAAGAATCGTTGCAGCGGCGAACAAAAAAATATTTCAGGCCTCTATTACTAATCGATCATAAACGGACAGATCGTATATAGGCACACAAGCTTCAACATTGGTCAGTGTTAGAAAACAACAACAATAACAACAATTCTACCCCACAGTCAAGTATTAAGGGGGCTTTGACCCGCCTTATAAGTCATTTTTTCTCATTGCCTTGCACGAAGCTTCCCAGTCATCAATTGTCTCTTCCTCTCGCTGAATGGTACTCCCTCTTGACACTAATATATTATCTTCGTCCTGCTCCTGTCTCTCCCTGTCATAACTCTTCGAGTTCCTTCCGGCAATCTGGCATTAAGATATCTATCAATTTCGTTTAGTAATATATATTTTGAATGTGAAGGTTCCGATTTCGGCTCCTCCTGAATTGATTATACGCCTCCCCCTAAACGGAAGACACGCCTTCGAGTTTAGGAACCACTGAGGCACTGCCCAAAAATATTCATGTGAAAAAACTAAAAAACTTGCAGCGTAAATATTCGACTTTAACTGAACTGACGAGAAAAATTCGGTACATAAAGACGAATCGATCTGGATTTACTTGTTTTAAATTGCATTATTAGAATAGATTGCCACAAAAAAGTAAATTTCTTCCGTTAATTAAGATATTTGAGTAGAAAAAATTTAAACTAACTTTACTGAATGCTACTCTCACCAAAATCACGGAGGGGAAACAAGGCAGAGATTATGAATGAATTTTACGTAGGCTTATTATGCAACTTTCAGCAGGTTTTAGCGAATTTTACATTAAATTCGCAGAAAATATGACGAACATAATGGGAATGCAATTTTTATGATTTTTCCGGTATAAGCGATATTTTTTCGGAGAAAGATTTATTAATTTTTCAATAAGAATTTCGTGCAGAAGTTACATGAAATTCGTAAGAAGTCTGCATGTTTTTTCTCTCTTCGACCGAATGTAGAATATTATCAATAAATACACGACTGAAAAATAACTGCCCAGTGGTCAATGAAAATAATAAAAGCATAATAATTTATTATTCAAACACTGTTGTAGAGGAAAAGTAAAACGGGATGATTGCTGACGTTAATTGTACGTTTAATGGCGAACTATCGTAGTACGTAGGTACGAGTGCGTATGTATTCTAGGCAACAAATAGAAAATGAAACATTCGTACAGAAGGGGTCACACAGAGAAAACCTATTCATAAGTAATGCATTTATACAAGTCGTTGATATTCTGCTTTCATTATTGAATTTTATTCAAAAAGTTTGAAAAAATTAACGAATTGGAAAATTCACGCTCTTTCTGATTTTTTACGAACGAATTATAAATAATTTTTTTCATTTTTTTTTTACCACAGATTTAGAGAAAAATTCCCAGAAAACAGCTGACTGAATGTCACAACAATTAATTATTATGAAAATGTACGAATTTTCTCGTTGAAATAAATAAATGTGATGAATACCTTACAAATATAGAACTAATGAACACATTTTCGTGGCCATCTGGCGTAAAGTAGTGGTTTTCTATTTGGCTATCAATCGGAAAGTTTATGGGTTCGAGATCAGCAACAGTCACATTCCTGACACAATTAGTGGGCCCTCGTGTGATTAGAAAATTCATGCTGGGAAACTATTGGCCACCAAATACCGACAACCGCCTATTCCCAAGTCGGTATCAATAATTTTCAGGCGCATGGTGAAATGGCTACCTTTCCGAAACCCATAAAAGAAGAAAAATAAGTTCAGTAAAAATTAATTTTCAATGTTGTACTTTGATTAATGGTAAAACGTTGCATTAGCGTTATAACAAACTAGGTTTGTTTTATTTGCCACAAAAAGTGACCTCGAGGCGACACTGTTGATACCAATTTGAAAAATACTTGGTGTTCGTAGTGTGGGTATTTTTTTTTGGCATAAAATTGTCAAAAGTGTTACCCCAAGGAGACAATCCTGCCCCTAATCGAGAAGAGGTGTGTGCTGGTGTCAGAAAAAGTCTTTATCAGCCAAGTTCGATAAACACAAACATATAACCTGCGCGACATATAAAAATTTTATATACATGTAATGACTTAAATAAAAGCGTATGAAAACGAAAAAAACTTAATTTCGGTGTAAAAGTTAAATTTAATTTCAAAAACCAAAACAACAAATGATTGAATGCAAAAAGAGGGAGCTGAAAAGCAATAAATTGAATATTTTGAATTGGGGATGGAATCAAGAACTCCTAGAAAGCCATTTCATTCAAAAATGAAGATTAATTTGGAAAAGCGACATGATCTCGAGCAAAACTAGTAGCAAATCTTTTCCATTCGCTACTGACAGCTACCAGTTCGAAAAGATCTTCTAGTAAAAACATTCCCTTTTCGTTTGAATATGTATTCGTATTGATATAGGTAAATGGGGAAATGGTTTTGACCACGTTTCGACTCAGAAATATCAAATATACAGGAAAAAGAGTTTCGTATGGATACGAAAAATTAAAAAAAAAAAAACATGAGAAAGAAATCGAATATTTTAATTATTAGTAAAATGAATGACGACTGATAGGTCAAGCTGACTGGATCAATCAGTTCGAAATGTTATTTGTTAATATGATCAAGGGTCCATCATTTCTGATAACTTAACACAAATAAAATTAAAAAAAAAAAAAAGATATCATTAGGAACTTACTAAAAAGTATTCGTGTACCACATCGATGATTACTAATTTAGACTTTTAAACAATGCGAAACGTCGATAATAATTATATTCCACTACCATCGGATTCCGTTACGGACGGAAACAAAGATACAGGTCGTGACACGATGACCATGAACCGTCTTTTCCAAACGTTCATTGAGATTGGTTTTACAATAGGTGCGATGAAAATAAAAAGTAAAGAGTTTGGTGCAGGAATTTCTACAATCTTGACATACATTTCGACATCATCCTCGAAAGCGATAAGATGAATGGTCGGATCATAGTTTTTGAGTCTCAACGAAACCTACTTCAAGATTTTGCATCAATAATTCAAATGACCAACGCAAGTTGAAGAGCACTTTATTTACCAATCATTTATTCACTGCGCGTTATTCAAGATTAATTCAACCCAGTTCCCTATAGTGGATTAGAAAATTATTTCTTCAATGATTTGGTACGACGAATTTCCTAATTTTTTTTTTTTTTTTTTTGCCACTTCTCATACTTTTTTTTAGAGGACGCAATATTTAGGTACTGAGCTTGATAATCATGAACGTGTAATTTGTGAACCATTATCAAACTAAACGAAAAAAATCGTAAATTATGAACGAATTTCAGATAACTCTCAGACGTTGTTTAGCCGCTTTTGTAATAAATTTTATGCCGAAAATCAGTAATGTTAAAAAAATTTTCACCAAACATTACATCTTTTAATATTTATTTCACAAATATTTACTGTAACATTGACAAAAAGTAACAAAACGTCAACGAGTGTTACATGAAATTCGAATGAAAACTACGGCTCCTTTCCCTCGATGCATTTAACAGTAAAAAAAATAAACTTTTTCAGACTCCAGAAGAGATTACGTGTTTTTGAGTTGAATACATTGGGCCTCGAATAAAAGTTCACTGTATAAGTACATATAATTTTTTTCACAATTACTTCCACTGATCTGGTATATTAATTTGTTTTTTTATTTGCACTCACTATTAAGAAAAAAATTTTCACCTACAGTTTCATGATATTCTTCAACCAATTGACATTGCAAAATTTTCGAAATACATTAACAGTCACAACTTGAGAATTGTTATTCTGAAAATACAACTCATAAAATTAGACATAAAAAGGGAGTTCGATTCGCATTATAACCTTAAAAACGCCTGGCTATATGTTTAGGCAACTTGCACAGCTGTGAGCTGTCACTTTCCTCAGACGAGAAGTATTTTAAATTTTTAAACGAGTCGGTTCATTTACCCGCATGCAGTACATAAGGTGCTGATTCATTTTTTTTCTTGTTTCTCAATAATCGAAGATTCTAAGAACGAAAATTCCATAAAGATTTCGTCCATGAAAAAAATAATTCAAGTTTTCGAAGTTTCAAACTTCCAACGAGTGCCATCCGATGAAGTTGGACGAGTTTTTTGATGGAATTGTTAACCATAAAATGGAAAATTTGAATTAGTCAGACACGATATTAACAGACCCAGGCGGATAAAACTTTTGTAAAAAATCTAATTATTGATGAGACCCACTTCAGTTTGGTGTTGGTTTTGACAAAATTGTAAAACTAAGACCAAAATTCGACTATGCAAGATCAAAAATAGGCGCCAAACTAGAGAAAAAATACGAACAGACGGTTAAACGTTCGCAAATTTTCGACTCAAAAACTGTAATCTTCTCTATTAAAATTCAAGTTAGCATCAACAATTATAGATATTTTCTTGGCAAGATAACGAATAAAACCGACAATTTACCTTTCAGGCCAAAGACAAACACTTAGGCTGAAAAGTGCCATACCAAGGTCCAAGGTCAAGATCAAAACCAAATCATTACATCAAAGAGTAACTCGATATTAATGATGGGCAATTAATCGATTTTTTTTTCATCGATCATGAAAAAATCAATTTTTTAAGAATTTGAAAAAAATCGGATAATCGATTTTCTCAAATAACCGATTTTCCCGATCACTGTTCCCTCATCTACCTGAAACTATGAACAAATTTTTCGAAGTAATCAATTAATCCAACGTTATTACGCATGCGCGTAGAATTTTGTTTTTTCCTACGACACGTATATACTTCATTCATAAAAAATCTGTCACTGTGCTCCCCTGTCAGTGAATTTTCCAAAAGAAAATACAACTCTTGCATTCAGTACATCGGCGGAACCTGGCGGTGGGACCTGTGGAAACACGCCAAACATGAGTCGTAGATCACGAATATATAAGTCACTCAAATTCTTCTGTACACTATATATATATATATCGTATATATACAATTTCCACTTTTTGCTCATTTTGGCATTTTTTGGGAGTCTGTAGAGCCTTCACTGTTTGACCTATGGAAATGAAATTTGAGGTCGTGTTGGAAGCTTTCATGGGCTATACATTCGTCTCAAAATTTTTCAAATTCATCCACTAGTTTTGGAAAAAGAGGTTCTCAAAATGTTGCAAATCCACAATGTTGTCATCACTATAACTCCTGTAAATTTGAAGATTTTGGCTTGAAATTTTTGTGGTAGTTGGAGACTCTTAGGAACTGATTTGGTATTGAATTTGAGTGAAATCGGTCATCTGGGTTTTGAATGGCAGCCATTACAAATTTGACACTTTTGTAAAATACACTTACCGCGGATGTTGCGCGGCAAAGGTATTTTATTTATTAAAATTTCAGTATCTTTTATCGGTTTTCTTTAAATAAGAAATGTCTATCATCTTTAGAGTTCAGAAAATCTAACCCTTTTTCGGGTGATCACACGGATTTTAAAGAACAGTCGGATACTCCATGATCAAAAAACCAATTACAAAACTGAAGAGAAAATACGAAGAAACTCCAAAATGGTAGGATTCGCGACTTAAATGACGTAATTTGAAACAGTGGCGTGTCTCGCGGCACTGAACCTCCCACAGCCTCTAAAAAAGGGAGAAAAATTTACTACAAAAAGTTCGAGCATATACCCTGAATTGTACTTTTGTTTGGTAAATATTTTTTTTGCTCACTTGCTGAATTTAGGGTGTTAAATCCTTTTTGAGGGTTTTTCATGCTCTGTACTAAAGATTACGATACTCCGCCTCAAAATTTTCTCTCTTATTCTTTTGTTTTTTCTTATTTTTCTGAGTCGTAGGGGGAGAAGGAAGGTGTGGTAGAATGGTGTTTTACCACCTTCCCGAAAGTAAGCCTCTGATCAACACTAAATCAGAATGATTGAGGAAGAAGGTGATGAATATGGACATTGCAGAAGGGTGGGAACTGGAGTCAAAAAAGAGTAAATTTAATTCCTGTATAAATACTTTTCGGCCCTCTCTCTCCAGAAAAATCCTGAATACCCCCTTGATTTGCGAAGTTGAAGTTTAATTTAGCCATCAATAAAAGTTAAAATCTTGCAAGTAAAACCGAAATTAAGGCCGGTATTCATAGATGACACTTGGCGTTCACTTACTTATGGATTAATTTTTAAACTAATGTAAAGCTGCATAAAAAACAGATTTGTTCAAAATGGTTAGAAACATAGCTTCTTTAAGATAAACTATACCAAAGCGATGAAAACAAATTAGTTTTTTTGAGAAATGTAGCTGAGAAATGCAGGTTTTAAATGGACCCTTGGCTAAGTGTCACCTATGAATACCGGCTTATGACCGAGAACTGACAGTCGAAGACCAACACCAAGATCAAGATTAAGGCTACAAATACAAGGCCTACACCAACACTCACATGATCTTTGTCTTGGTCATGACCTTGCTTTTGCCCATCACTAGGTCCCCGTTTCTCGAGCAATCAAAAATAGGTCCACTACAACAACGTATTCTGCCGCCAAATTCGATTCGCCACGAAACTGTACGGCGAACAAATTTGCACGATTTACCCTAAATTTTCGTTTCAAGGTTAAAGGCACGCGTGACCCAATTACGTGCGAAATTTTAAGGGCCACAAACGCACACGGAAGCCATAAACGAGACAAAATTCTAAACACGCCCCGGTGCCGTCGACTTTTGGAGCAGCCGCACTTTTTATCAGTCCATTTTAATTGTGCGTCGTGTATCCTCTCCCTCGTCAAATTAAACCAACCGCACCTGCGCCGAACGCACGAAGGAGAGAACACAAAAAAGCAGAGTGTGTTGCTCTTTCTCTCTCTCACTCCATCTTTGCAAACTTCGATAAAAATCTTTCAGCAACGCCATTAAGTTTAAAGAATGCCATATAATTTCATTTCATTTTTTTTCCATTTTAACGAAGTGTGTCTTGTTGGCGCACAGCTCGAGCGCTTTAAACTTAGAAAAAATAAATAAAAAAGAAAAGGAAAAAAACACGAAAATGATCTGTTCTTTTTTTCTTTTTTTTTTTTTTTAAAAAAAAAAAAGAATATTGTTTTCGGCATAAATAAATTACCATACAGACGCATTTCGTAAGATTGATCAGTGATCGATGATCTACAATCTCTCGATTTTTTTTTTTAGAACATCGTTATTTCTATTCTCGCAGCATATCTATAGATAATATACGAATGGACGACGGCGCGGCTACTGGAATTCTTTTTTGGTATTTTACACGGGTAAATATCAGGAAAAAAAAAGTGTAGATACATAACATACACACAGTATATTATACGTACAATATATGAGGCATTCGTTTCAAGACCTGTCATAAATAAACTTAACTTCGTAAATGACCAGCTGCAAACGACCATATACCGAAATGTAATTACCGCTACCGAAAAAGAAAATCGTATTTATGTTGTTGGATGTCAGAGACGGTTAAAATGGTACTCCATATACTGCATATTATTATACCTACACATGAGTATATATACCCACATACTATGTATCATTCCTGCCAGAATGGCCATATTAAAACTAGTTTCAAATTTGGAGGAAAAGAACACAGCAAGAGAAATAGAAAATAATACTATTTTTTTACGATATTAGCAAACAACAAGGCGGTGTTTTTCTACTCCATTGTTGAGAAAAAAAAAAAAAAAAAAAACCTATTTTTAAATTCATTAATAAATCGTAACGTAATACTGTACATAGAAGGAGGAAAGAAAATCGATGGGTTAACATCTGTCTTCGCTGGTAAAATCGATGGAAAATATCGATCGTTTATTAGCTTCGATGAACAAATCTTTTTGGATGAAATGCATCGAAAAAAAAGAAGAAAAATTATAAAAAATTACCAAAAAACAATATCTGATAAAGTTGGAATTTGAAATAGAATGCGTGGACGGGGTAGTTCAAATATTTTTTATCGATGACGAAACACGTAGAGGTCATGATGGTGTAGTGGTTGTAGACAGAGAGCTGGAGCTAAAATTTCGCCGTTGCATAGGTCAGTGATATTTTCTATTAAAAATGGTTCGATTACCTTTAACAATGACAGAAAATAATGCAAGTCTGCTCATTCAAGTATAAGGTCAAAGAAATGAAATTTCCTGGAACAGAAACGTTGTGTGGTAAAGTTTTGAAAATTCGTGGGTGCATATAGGGTGTGTATTTCCAGAGAAGTTCCGCGAACTTAAACGGCTTTTAAAACAAGTAAAAACTATTTAATGAAGGCGTGCTCCGTTCTCAATGGTTCAGGAGGTACATATACTTTACAAGCATAACATTGAAAAATTTACTTTAAAATTGTTACTTGACGACGAAAACTCATAGAACTCACAACTAGGAACACAAGAGCTTATTTTCATTTCTACTCCATCTTGTACAGAAAATGTTCCATGGGTTCCCAAAGTTTACTGAAAACTTAATAAATTGCAGATTTAATTCTTCTATGCGGGTTTAAAGTTAATAAAAAAAAGGTACAAATGGAGGGAACCTTGTTTATTGTTTCAGGTGATGAGTTCTACGGGTCTATACAGATAGATAAAAATTTTAAAATAAATTTGTTAATGTAAGACTTACCTTCTTAACCATTGATAACAGGATACACGTTTATTTTAAAAAGTTTCTTTGTTTTTCTTTCAGGGTCCACGGTTTCCTTTAAACTGAGCGGAGGAGACTTATTTGATATGATAAATAATGTTCAGTCATTGGCATTTGGCAGATGTCTCAATGCTGAATAATTTTCAGGCAGATGGCACTACAATTTCGAAAACTTCATAAAAATGATGCATTTATCGACTGATAGGACTGAAATTTGGCCTATAAATAAATAAATTTAATGCCAATAGGACGCATGGTCTAGGCATGATATCCGGTTTGGTGCCATTTTTATGGAAATTTATGTTTCATATGATCGGTACAGGGTGCAGTTTTTCTTTCAATAAGAACAAAATTTAATTAGTAGATAGATTCATAATGTAGATAAACTCAACAAGGCTTACAAAAACTGGTTTCCACCAACCCATTCGTTCATGACTTAGCGATTTAGTGTGACTTTTCTTCGCTAATAGTTCTATACTTCCTGCCCCATTCTCCCCTCAAGCAGTAGTCATGAAGTTATATTTTTGGATGAATACGAAAAAAACTTCACGAAATTTTTTAATCCAAAAGTCGGGAGGTGATTCAATCGAAAATGAAAATTTTTTCATGTTTGAGCTTATAAGAAAGGGATATTTAAAATTTTTGCAAACAGTGAATTGAATTTATGCAAATTGTTTCGGATTTAGGTGTACCATTTTAACGTAACGTGTTTTTTTTCCTAATTTCAAAGATGACTGAGGATTAAAACGTCCCTTTTTCTCAACTTTTGAGATATGAATATAGGCCTACATGAAAAATCGAAACGCGACAATATGATCCCTTATATTTCATCACTACAAAACAGCAATCAAAAAATATGAGGATAACATATTATGACTTTGTAGATACACAATTTTCTCTAAATATTTCTATCCTAAAAGGAAGAATTTTGCTTTCATTAATTTAATGGAAGAGGGATTTTCACAGAAGCGTTTTACGTGCCCGGGTAAATGACTTCTTATATCCATATAAATCATCCACTCATGCAGGCCATTGTGTTGAAATATTTTAGAACATTGACCATTGTACCAAGAGTTTCGTAATAGATTAACTGTTAGACCAAAAAATGAATGGTTCTGAAATATTTTACAGGAAGTCGTTCGTGTAAGTAGTATCTCTGCGAAATAATTTATTTGAAAATTTCTCATCCGTTTAAAATGATCATTCGCAGATAATTTTATTGCTTTACATAAGCAGTCATTTCAGTCTTTTAGTCTGCATGCTTAATTATAAACTGGGAAGTGCAGACTTGGTATGTGGATGTGTAACCATATTCACTGGTATTGGAAACCTAATACATTTTGGCACGAAAGCGCCCAAAATGCAGATTTTCAAATTTCATTGGAGTTTTTTTAAAGAAATTAAAGTTTGCCTTCGCATTTTTTTTTATTCGTTTTTTCGATTTAATATTTAGGAACATTTTCAATTTCGAAGGTTATTAATTATTATGAAGAAGTTCCGCACCAGTTAAAATATGCATTTCGGTAAGTATCTTCTTTTCTAAGAGAAAACGAAAAAAACGCAAGATAAAGACCGTTATTTTCAAGAAAAATCGATAAATTTAAAATGGCAACTGAAAAACACAAGTAAATATTGTTCTTTTTCACATTTAATAATTCTCACGTTAATTTTAAGTTTTTATAAGTTGAAGTCTAATAGATATTTGGGATACTAGTGTAAAAAGTAGGTGATTTTTATAGGAGTGTGAATTTTACAAAACGAGCCGAAGACGAGTGCTGCAAATCACAGGAGTATCAATGACCTACATTGCATGTCAGTCACATACTAGTTTTTGCAACGTCTCCAGCCAAAAAAATAAAAAATAAATATATATATTTATAAATAAATAAATAAATAAAGTTTCCGAGCCAAATAATAATGAATAATTTTACTGTTTTTTAAATCAAAAAATCTTCGCACCTTTCACTCGCCAACTCCAGAAAATATTTCTCGAAAAATTTTTTTAGAACCAATTGATTAATTTAATAATTTTACTTTAGAAAAAACAAAAAACTGAAAAAGTAATCGAGCCGTACGAGAATGTGAACGAGCCGTTCGAAAAAGTCAACTTGAAAGTGCGCATGAGTCCAATAATATTTTTACTTGTCGTTTTGAAATTTGCTACTTTTTATTCAATTAAGGGACATTAAAAAATGAATTTTTCGGTTGGATGTTGCAAAAATCTTTTTACGGAGCTGATACTTTCTCTTTCCAGCTTTTTCTTGCTTGCCAAAAAACAGCCGACCTTAAGGTATACGTAATAGGTTAGGTACTGAATTATTCAATTTGTACATCTGTTACCATTCACAAAATCTGTGCCTACTTCAAGCATTAAAAACAAAGCGAGTGTGAATTGTGAAACATTATCTAGAATCTGTCACCGGTAAAGCTACGACTAAATATTTGACGCAAAGGTTATCTACCAACCACGACCAACAATAAAATCGCACGCAGCACCCAGAGTGTGTTAAAACTATGTCTATTCGTATACGATCCTGAGAGTTGGCAATGTTTTCCATAATATTCGTATTCATTATCATCGATGGTTCTCATGGAAAAAATTATAAGACGGCGAGTAATACGCATAAGAATTTATGCATTCCGAACCGGCGAAATGGAATTTGAAAGAACAGGAAGAA
This sequence comes from Ericerus pela, assembly GCA_011428145.1. Lineage (NCBI taxonomy): Eukaryota > Metazoa > Arthropoda > Insecta > Hemiptera > Coccidae > Ericerus > Ericerus pela. The sequence continues at coordinate 1,765,810 of WOFM01000033.1, forward strand.
AAAAAGAAAAAGAAGAAAAAAACCAAAATGATCGTGAATGGAAATTAAAATAAGGCGTAATTGACGAAGATTAAAAAAGAAAAAAAACAACTGCTTGCAATTACATTGTAAAGTCGAAAAATAATAATAATAATAATAATAATAATAATAATATATTTAACAATGTTTGAGTTAACGACTCCAATAGATGATCGTTATCTAATAATGAGTGAAGCGATTACTTCAATTTACAATCTCTTTTGATCTGCATTTATGAGCGAACAAAAGTTGAGTTTTTCATGGTTCCTGAGGTGCTTTTCCAAGAAAATGTTAAAACTATTACCAAAATAAAGTCTACGAAATCAGCAAAAAACAAATATTTTTTATACGATTAAGAATGCTCTACAAGTATACTCCGCATCAAATTACAATCACCCATAATAGTTTTAAAAAATATTAAATATAATTGGCGCAAACTTATTTAAAATTTTTAATAATACCAAATTGCGAATATTCACATACTTGAGTTGGCACAATTTTGGTGGCCATGGGTGATAAACCACATCCAAGACTATACATACAATTCATTCATTGAATGCTATTTTTTTCAACACCAGCCAGACAATTATAAATCCAAAACCGAGTCATCAAAGTCAGTTAAAATTTTTAAAATTACCTCACTTTACAGTACAAAAAACCGTCGACAACAGTTACTTAAGAGAAATTTAAGCACTGAAATAAATCTTTGAATACTAGATTACGATGCGGTTGTATGGTAATCGGGTAGAGTGACACCTGTTCCACGCAAAGGTAAAAACACCAACTTCTCTCCACGCCATACGACATTTTCATCTGCTTTTTCTCAAGCGAATTTCGCGCAATACACGCAATAATTGATGAGCAATAGATGCCTTAAAGAAAGAACAACTGATTCGTGATTGGATTTGCTTCTCGATTCAGTGATTGGAGACTGGAGCAATAAGAAAGCGTAACTAAGAAAGGCATTTTTCCAAGCTTTTATCACATAGGAGCGGTTAAGTGAAGTGCATAATTTTTTTTTACATAAAAAAGGAACTTCTCTTGGTCATTCTCATATTATGGAATGTTAAGTGAGGTAGGTAACTTTTTTAAGATAAAAATACACGGCCAAAATCCGAATTTAATCGAACATATCAGAAGTAGGAGTAATTACTTAGAAAGAGGCATGAAGTTCCTTGCTTGGAACTGGCAAATGAAAATGGTGCGGAACTGGTGTAGTAATTAGGTGGTAGCGCAAAACTGGTGTATCACTTCGGGCACAAACATGTTTTTCAAAAAATCCAAGAAATACTCTCACGTCACGTTTGAACAAAAACCATTATTCTTTTGCCACACTCTCAATCGATTATCAGTTTTCCTATTCTTGAATTTTCATCAAGGTTTGTCAAATTGACCCACACCATTATTTAATGGGGGTTTATCCGAATATTGTATCTAGCTGCTATTAACGCAGTACTGGAAAAAGGAGGGAATAAGAGGTGGTTACAATAAGTTGCGATTATGCTGAATTTTTTCCAGTGTTGCCATCCATCAACATTGTTTCTTTTTCTATTTTTCGAATTAGATGACAAATGCCCAAGTTGGCCACATTCACGATCATTCTTCACAATCTGTCATGGTTCCAAACAAAAATTAACATGATATGTCCAGGTTAAGACTCTTTACTACCAGGTATAAGCATGATGGTGATAGAAGATGAGCCGCCATTTTGCGATTTATTTTTTTGGAAAAATCAAATTGGAACTTTGAAAGAAATACAAAACTCAAAATGGCGGCTAATCTCTTATCACCGTCATCTATATACCTATGGTAGTAAATATAACCTTACCTTGATGCGTTTATGTACGCGGATACTGACCGAACCAGTAGCCTACCACAAAATATTAAAAAAAATATATATATATTGAAAAGAACGTTTTCTTTCCTACCTGCTAAAAACTCATTTTTGTTCATAGAATTTATGCTTGAAGGAGTACGAATACTTTTCAACGAATCATTCTATTCAGACATTCTGCATACACTTCATATAATGAAAGGACTAGGCTATTCAAGGTAGAAATTGATAATAAAATTTATATATTTTTTCAAGACAAACCAAGAAACAGAGCACACCAACTTTCTTAATAGTTCAATACAACGAAAATGCTTTATGATATTGCAAGAAAAAGTAAAGTTTATTTCATGTGAAGGCCAATATTCATCGAGTTCTTCAAGCAGTTGTATTATCATCACTATTTACACAGCGTAAATAATTGTAGATTTTTGAGTAAATTTAGTAGGTACCTTGTAACGAGCATTCATTTCGAATTACGAAAACGTTTTGAATGTTACCTACCACATGAAAAATAATACGAAAAAAATAGATATTCGTAACCTGAGACACAAATCACGAAAAGAAAAATTCAAAACCGGCCCACCATACGAGCGTTACAAAAATTCATCACATTCGTGATTAAGCACGAAGAGATAGGTCCAATTAAGTCCACTTTTAACGAGGTCACCAAGAAAGGCGGTGTTTTTGACCTACAGCTAAGACACCCTCTCCGATTATATGCGTATTTTCGTACGGTTCTTTCAAAATAGGAACACGAATTTTCGAACAAATCCTACAATTCAAATTTCAATACGTAGGTATGTGACGAGTATAACCAAGTTTTCACACTCGCAATTTTATTGCTTAACAATTCTTTACTATGGCAGTAATTTCAGCAGCTCCCACTCCCGGTCATCCTCCTACGGTACGTCGCGTCGTGGTAAATTTTACCTTCGGCCCCTTTTAGCACCCAAGTTTGTTTTTAATTTCACACGAACATAGGAACCGCCGCTATAAATGGTCTTCGAGATTTAAATAGCGTAACATTTTCAGAACTGGTCGCGAAAATCAAATTCACCGAATGATGTTGCAAATCTTACAGAAAACCCATCAGTGGGTTCACCCGTGTGCAAGGTCAAAGGGTGCACAAAATTTTGAACTGAGGTATTTGTTTTTTTTTGACATAACTTCTTCGGTTTTTGTCGACTAGAAGTGCAAAAGCTAACATGGTTGCATTATTGTATACGCAAAAAAAAAAAAAAAAAAAAAAAAAACGAAAAAAAACGAAGAATAGTGTTTCTCGCAAACAAACGTGTGGCAAATTACACGTAAAACATTCCACCTTTGTTGATTTTCGTCGATTTAGTCGATGTTTTACGCATTACATTCAGTTCCTGCGTTCTGTTGGCATAACGTTTTTCATTAGATGGGTTTTTATTCCGAAATTTAAAAAAAAAAAAAAAACCCAGCGTACCTATAGCAATACTTTGTTATAAAATCCAATTTGCATATACAATAAATTCAACTAACAATCCTCAATTCCAAATGCGTAAAAAAACTGCAAAAAGCCATCCATATATCAAAATTTCATTATTACAGTTTTATGTAAAATAAGTAAAATAACCTCTTACGCCGAAAATAAGAATAAGATACTTCAAGCAACACAGACAACTTGATTTTCTGAAGCGATTGTTTTTTGATTTACATGTTTTTCGGAAACTACCGAACCAATAGGCACCAAACTCCAATCAGATTCGGTCCTACATAAGAACCATATTTCGTGAAAATTTTAGCCGTACCTATCCCTAATTTAGTTTCTTCAAAATCCTGAAAAAACAACTTTAACAGGAATTTTTTGTTCTCCAGTTTTCTCGCAAACTACTGAACCAACAGACGCTAAACTCCTATCAGAATGAGGACTATCTTTCATGAAAATTTCAGCGTTATCCCTTTGGTAGTTTTTTAAAAACCATGAACATAAAATTTTATCTAGCAATTTTGGTTTTTTCAGTTTTCTCAAAAACTACCGACCGAATAATCACCAAACATCTATCACATTTGAACATCCATCGGAATAATGAAACGTGAGAATTTCAACTCGATTTTTTTTATAATTTCTTCAAAATTCTGGAAGAACCACTTTTCCCAGAATTTTTTGTTCTCCAATTTTCTAATAAACTAACGAACCAATAGGCAACTAATTTCATCAAACCTGGTCCTATGTAATGACTATCTTTCGTAAAAATTTCAGCCCTATCCTTTTCGTCATTACATAGGTATTCACAAAGTAAGCTACATACGAGAAACCTGAAATTTCCTAATTATTAAAAAAACACGAGACTATTTCCCTCTTTTTATACCCATTTTTTTAATGTACTTTTATTATACTAGCTCACAGTTTCTATTTCACGGAATATATTATGCGGCCACCACAGCGCTACGATCGCAATTTCTGAGTTCAGTTATGTGTACATAGATGAGGGAATTAGAATTGATTTCGAACGCAATTATTTTTTAATTACCTGCAATACGACACGAATTCAAGTATCCAATAGTTTTCTCGTTACACTTTATCAGCTCAAACGAGTATGGGAATGGCTTATGCTTCAAGAAGTTCTAATCAATAATCGCTCAATAAATAATCTACTCTTGATGAATTCATAAACGTGAAACTGAGAACATAATTAAATCCAAATTCAAAATAGCATTCACAACCACGACCGCAGAAAGGTTCATATGACATTGTAACGTCCAGTAAAAGCACGATGAATATACTCAAACGAACTTATTGACAACTTAAGTGCTTACTGAGTTCGTTACTTTGAAAGAATAAACACAAATATGTACATCTCATTTGTGGTGTTTTACGAATTAAACTATGTTCACATGCTGATATCTGTGTGACCATAGCTGGTTTATAGTAGAAGGAAAAGTTTAGGCTCATGTTTCGCTGACCCGGCCAACTCGACTCTGGGGGATTTTCCATTGCAATTAGTTTTTTAATTCCAAAATGACTGAAAAAATGGAAGACTGTTACGTGCATTATTCTTTATGAATTTATGCGATAGAAAATGTGCTCAGTGTATTCATATTAGATTGTTTTCATCATTGACTTATATGTTAGGTAGGTTAGATGCTAATTACAGACGCAGTGAATAAACTATTTCATGATCGAGTTCTTGCACTGATAATGAACACGCCCGCAAATACCTATGGGCGCATCCAAATCTTCATTATGTGGCAGCAAAAACAAAGAACAGAACATTATTGGCATGTTACTCGTAGTACTTTTCAAATTTTTAATGCAGTTCTTTCACAGACAACCTTAAATAATTTTTGGCAAAATCTTACAGAACCATTATTTTTGTAGCCCAATAAACGACCAGTTTGGAAATTAGATTTAATGGCTCGGCTGGTGCATCAATTAGGAGGGCAGTGCGATTTTACTGAGCAGTCATTTTGTATGATTGCATTTATGGATGCTGGATATCATTTGCACAGACATGCCAAAAGCTATAGGTGCTTAATTTTCCGCAGTAATTCAAAGTGCTTTCATACAGCTAATTTTCCAGCCTTTTAAATGCGGTCGTTACGATAGAACTCACATAAATTGAGCAATTTGCTCGTCTTGAGCTCAGCTGCTCTGATTGATGGGCATAAAATGCTACAATAAAAGCATTGAGGAAAAAATGGCTGTTCCAGGTGGCAATGGTTCATGAAAATAAAGAGCGGGTATTCCAAGAAAAATGAACGATGTACGTAGAACATATTTGCGAATACACTTCCATTCAAAACTGGAAGGACCCCTCAGTTTTTACAGATTACAATAAACAGAATGATGATTGTGCCCACAAATGCTGCAAAAGGAAAATATTTCTAGGGGCCTCGGTAAGTATTTTCAACATTTAAAGTCAACTTGTGAAATAACATAAATTTTTTTTCAAAATACGCGGATATGAGATTATTGTTAAAATTTCATTTCAAGAATTCAGTTGGTAGTAGAAGGGAATAATAATATCGAATATGAAATAATAAAATGTAGAATACATATGTTATTTCTTTTTGATTTAATTTTATCCAAGAAGTAACAACTATACAGCTTCAGGTTGAGAGACCGAAACTTTGGTTTTCATTCTGAAACTAAAATTTTCAATATTAACGACGACTGACGAGCTAGTCTTGGTTTTGCGAAAATTGAAAAATCACGACCAGTATCACAGCTACGGTAACAAGACCAAGACCAAGACCCAACACAAACATAAAACTTGAAAACAATTATGATCGTAACGTCAAATGTTTTCAATCTTGATAACTAATTAATTTGCAATATTTAGGTTTTCATTTTTGTTTCTCCTCATTAGACTAACTGTCATTCAGACTTTTGTATATAAACTTTGGAAGGATATAGATAGTAAGTTCAGTTTAGTTATCAGTATAAGTGAAAATCTCGTAGACCAAATAAGCAGCGGATCCGAGATTTTTTGAACGGAGGGACCAAATCATAATAAAAATGTTGAATTTTTTAATCGTTAATAATCATATACTCACGTGTAATGAATAAATACAACAATAACATAGATGTGCTGATCACTGAACTGTGGTCACGACTCTTGTGGCTTCCACCTGAATCCGCCACTGAGCGATATCGAAACCATAATCATGACTTGATCGATCTACATGACGGCCATAAACATGAATACAAGGATTTATGTCATGGTTATGCTTTTGCTCGTCATTAATAATGATAACAGACAGATTGAGGAGATGCATTCATGAAATTGAGCAATTTCAAAAATACCATGACGAACGCATCGAAAAGTATTTAGAATGATATTCTGCAAATAAAATTGCATTGCTGTAATTGTAAAATTATTTGCACGTCTCAGCAGGAGGATAGAGAGAAAATCCGGGCCACGTAAAAATAGAATTTTACTCAATTAATTAGCAAAACGAGTCAATTATCACGAGTGGCTAGATCGTCGAGCACTGTATTTTCTCCAACGAATTCACCAAAAAGAGGTAATTATTTGTTCGATTAAACAGGAAAACTTCATTTACAAACAGAACTTCAGATAATAATTAAATATTATGTAGAAGAAAAAATTGTTGTTTGTATAGGCATCAGAATGTAAAACGAGCCTTTCTCATAATGAAAATTTTCCACTTGCGAATGTGTAAATGCCGCCGTAAAGAAATAAACAATAAATAGTTACGAAAAAATTTATTTCTACACGGTTTCTACCCCCTGGTGAAGAAATGAAAATCATTTTCGATGTTCCGAATTCAATTGGAAATTTCACGTTTTGCTAGCCAAAATCGATTTAATAATAACCTCTTTTTGGTGTATGAGTTGAGAAAAAATATTGATAGGTTCCCCGAAAATTAAAAATTGCATCTGTGTTCGGAGATAGTATCCATACTGTATCTGTGGGAGGAGTTTTACAATGCTGAACAAGTAAATTTCGCGAAGAGCGAACGTAAAAATTTTTTGTAGGTTTTTCAGTAGATTTTCTATGAAAATCTCATTTTCCTGTACCTCTTTTGTTTTAAATAATTGTCTCCTGAAAATCCCGAGCTCCAGAAGGATCGCCCTCTTTCCTCCCTCTCGTCAAACCTACGTTTTAGTAAATTCAATTTTAAAAATCAGTTAAGTATAAGCTTTTTTTTCCCTTTAATTCTGTTAGTTTTATATTCTGCAGCAATAAATTTCTGAACACCCTATACACATAAAGTAAATACCCTGGCTTCATTACATGTACTAAAGCACCGAAAATTCGTTTTGTTTTTTTTTTTTCTTTCTTTCTTCAAAATGAAATACCCGGAACATCTAGAAAAAGACCAATAAAATATTTTCGATTCGAATGAGGACGAAAAAGTCCAATTTCGTGAGAATGTTGGGTTAATTTTAATCGTTAATAGACGGCAATTTATGCGTCGTAAATCGAACTCGCGCGATAAACGTTTGATTTGACGAGCGTCTGTTTATTTGTTTGAAGAGAAAAAATTCTGAATAAAACAGAGAAAAAAAAAACAACATGAAAAATAAGTTTACGTTTTTTTTTTTTTGTTTTTTTCTATTTCTTTTACGTTAACACACTGACCCGGCTGTATTTCGACAGGTAACCTTTAACAGAGATAGAGGCGGTTTTGTCGGAGGCAAAATGCAGCACGCAAAGTTCGTCTTCTTTTTTCCCATTCTTTCTTCGTTCATTGCGAAAAGCCAAAGAGTAAAACTAACAAAAGCTGAAGATCATGGCACCGACGCGACTGAAGAAATTGTGTCATTTCATCATAAATATACGAAGTGAAAGGAGTTAAAAGCGAACAGTTATTAACATTAAATTATTGGCGAAAGAATTTCGATGAAATTCGCGCGCAAAGTTTACCTACGTATTCGTACGTATTAAGTACGTTAGTTATGGCGAAAAAGTGCAGCACTTCAGTTCTACGTTCTCGACAGGTTCTGTCAAAAGTGAATTCTTTGATCAGCAGCAACGTTTTTCGATCTGCGTTGAGTTCGGCGATGCGACAAATATCGACGTAGGACAATCAAAAAAACTTTTCTGATAATACGAACTTGAGATACATAAATGACCATATCCACGGAAGGGAACTTTTTATTAGAACCACCTCACCGAGTCTCATCAAGGAGTTGAGGAATTTTCGAAAATTAAAAATCTTTTTGAGTTCTACCTCGAAAAATTGAATAATTTCTGCAAAAAACTATAGGTCCACACTTTCTAAACAGAACAGCCTGTAATCAAAAAATTCTCAGAAATTCGCACCCTTTACCAAAACGTACAAAACAATTCAGAAAATTTTCGGTCCTTATTCGATTATAATGATTTTTTTTCTTCACGTCTCGCCCATAAGGTAAAGGCCTGAAGCGAGCGACAATGAAGGTAAGAGCACAGAATAATGCGCCACAAGTAAATTAAAGGAAAACTTTACAATAAAGCTGTGATATCATACGATCACGTTTTATTATTTTAGAACATGCTCAAGGTGCACGTGAATTTTATGACCACAAATGCACATCATATACGATTCGCGTTGACACCGCCATCACGAAATCGCCATAAAAAATTCTTTGTAACTTAGCTGCTTTTTTGAACGTTTCGAATGAATAATTTTCCATTTCTGAAGAGCTTCGCTCCCCTGCTGCACTGTAATCCAACCACCACCGCGGAAGCTGATATTGTGACGTGAAGCTGCACAATGCAAGTAGATACTAACTTGAAATAATACCATAAAAAACGGACTGCTGATAATATCGGAAGATATTTTTGAAAAGACAAATGATGGAAAAATTTCCGGACTTATCATGAACACTCACTCGTAAATGCTACGATGATTTTTAATTCTTAGAGAAACCGAAAGCTGCCTTATTCGATTGAAAAAAAAAAATGCCAAAAGTTAATCGAGTTGAACCCTCGGCACATCATGGAAACAATGTAGTGTTTTTGTTATTCTCTACAGAGTTCAGTCTCCAAGTTTTAAACACCCATCACATGTTTTTTCTATTAAAACCGCTTTAAGAATGATTGAAAAGTTCAGCATAAGTAATCTAATAAGATTAGGTTAAAAACGAATTTTTAAAAGATAAGCTTTTATTTTTTATTTTTTTGCTTTAGCTTCATGCGAAATAAACATTATTTCGTTGCGGAAAGTTGGCTGCAGTATTGGTATATTTTAAAATTGCAGTAGTGAACAGAATAAAAGCATATAATAATAAAGAACATGTATCGAGAGATCCAGTCAAACAAAAGTAGCTATAGGTAGCTATTAACCCAAACCTAGATACATTAAACATGACTGCTCACTGCCGTGGCGTACCCAAGCAGAGTATTTTAGGGGTCAATTCGCTTTTCTCCGTTCCGCCAATTTGCAAACGCTTTACAACAATCAGCGTGAAATGAGTAATTATACAGGGTGGTACATCAATAACACACACCTCCTTTTTATTCCCATGTTTTTGAAGACAGAAAAAATCATTCAAGGTGACTCCCCTCAATTTTTGGCGTAGATTTTGAATTGATTGTAATAAATTTTTCACAATACCTGTAACGTATATTTTCGTCTATTTTTAGATATGACGAACATATTCGTCTACACGTTTTCAAATACCAAAAACGTAGGTATTCATCAACAATAAAACATCCTATAACTCTTTATAAGCAACCACTAATTTACCCGTATTTGATTTTATGAATATAGATATAATGTCTGTATATTCATGACCTAATTGTGCCTGTCCCTCGAGTATATTGCGAGTCAGCACAACCCTATAATAACAACACCCTACCTCACTTAGCCAATCCAACACGTACACTTACATACCTAAAAAGAGTATATAAACCCTCGATTCGAAGGAATCTTCATTCAGTTCCTAGAGCCTCTCTTATAGAGCTACTAGTTTATAGACAATCTTTTCTAAAGGGTTGTAAACCCATATGTTAAACTCATTATATAATATTAACGTTTTAATTGATGTACTGTTGTCGTACAAATTATTGTTTTATTAAAAGTGTTAATTTAATCTTGTGTTTTAAATATTATTGAGTCTCTCAAATACGTTAAGGTCCACGATAGTTGTGGATGATAAATTGAATATTTAAATTACTATAGAGGTATTAATGCTTGTCCAGTATTCAATATCTCGTGTATGATGTAACCCTGAAAGTGGTTCTAATTAAGTACATTACAACTTCTTTTGGCCGTTACAATACCTGCAAATACCAAAAAGTGTACCTCATTTTTTTCTTTAAATTTAAAAAGCAGATTTGACAGGTCAAACATCAAAATTTATAAATTATTGACAAAGACATAAAGGTTCGAATATCTCTTAAATAAGAAATTATGCCGTAGAGGTTGCAAATAATTTCTAATGATAAATTCAAAATCTATGCAAAAAATTAAGATGTGTCATATTGGATGACTTACTTCTATCTTCAAAATCAGAGAGAAAACTGGGGTGCGGTCAACAAAATAAATCGAAAACCTTGTATTTATATACATTTTAATTAAAATAATTAAGGAAAACTCTTACCATCCGCTAATTTCAACCCTCCCCCTCATGACAGCTAGAAGGAAACGCCACTGTACCTGCTTAATCTCACAGGGAATACACATATAATAGGTAGTGAGGTTTACAAATTCTAATAGGCTGTACCCACGTTCCTATTCCCAATATACATAAACGAGGTCTGAAATTAAACGTTATTAGAACGACCTTATGGGTACAAAAAAAAAAAAGATCTGAACATTGGACAACCTCAGTTTTATGGCCGTTAGATCAACACGCTCTCAATTTTTCTTTAATTTCACACAAAATTCTCGTATTTTATCTGTAAAGTTTGTTGAAGATCTATTACATTGTTTCCAGAATAGACATTGTTCAGTTTACACAAATATACATTCGCGTAAATTAGCTTCTCACACATTTCCGCCTATCACTTCTTGTACGAAATATTTTTTTTACTCTGTTCATCGCCAAACAACTTCACTTCCCAATGTACACGCCAATGTTTCAATCTGGTTTTTTTTTCGTACCCACGTTTTGTTTCTTCAATCACAATCCGGAAACCTTCGCAATATACACAAATGTATGAGAAAAGTAAACATTTACAAAATGGCGGAATAGCAATAACGCACGTCAAGGGGTCACTGAATATTTACAATGTACCAAAATTCTCGTATTAATTTTCTTTCCCCCTCTGTAACCCACCAGCAGATAAACATCAAACGAAATTCTTATCGCGGCCGACATATTGAACGTAAAAAAAATGTCCTATGGATCTGAAAGTGAACAAAGTTTTCACTAAAATTCTTTGGGCTGTTTTGCTGATAACGTTAAGTCAGGAAAAAATGAATAAAAATAAGGATCAGGAGGGAAGGGCTACAAGGAAAGACCTAACTTAATCATATAAAATCCGAATATAATACATTTCATTCCACTTTTTTTTAAATCGATTTTCAGATGAATTTTGTTCGCATAATTTGTTCAAGAGGTTTTAAAAATCGTCGTCTATATACCTATTAATAAAACAGTAAAACTCAAAGTAAGTAGATATGTTTATTTATCCATTCCTTCAAAAGTACTCAACATTAGTGAAGAAATTTTCAAGATAAATTTGTATTGTTTCAAAGAATGTTTGAAGCTATCGTCGAAGTCTCTAGCCCCTCTGTAGCCAAAGTTATGAATTTTCACTAAAATTAATTATTTTTATTTTTTCATGGCAGCACAAAGATGAACAAAAACGAGCGAAAACGAATAAAAAAAATGAAAAAATCTGATTTCTTTCTCCCCCTTTCTAAAAGTATACTTGGTATACATCTGCTACTTTTTTGATTTGAAGTATATCTAACATTATTTTAAATTTGGTTCCTATTGGTATTATGGTTCATTTCCTGGGCTGTTGGAGCTGCTAATTTTTCATGTTATCTCAATAAAAGTTGTAATTCTCTTTCAATAGTCACTAAATTTGGCACAATCAGTACCTCCCATAAGAGGACCAGATCTACCAATTTCGATTTTGATTGGTCAATTTGTTCCCAACACATTATTTTTTCAGGATGATTTTCCCTCTTTTACCCTTCGGATAATGGTCCTAAAATACTTATTCGGCTTGCACTGCAAAATTCACACTCGTATCAAAATCACCTACTTTGCACGAGTGTCATTATACACTATTTTTTGCAACAACTTCCTCACTGTCCCCCAAAGAATGGGGCGATGAATTTTTTTTTCTGTCATTTCCAAATAATAAAAATAAAAATTTTTTTTTTTTAAAACCGAAATTTTTTTTTTACAGTTTGCTTGTTTTTAGAGAGTTTTTGAAAAATACAGTATTTAGTTTCCAGCGAGAAATAATAATAACTGAGAAAGTAGCCAACCCATGCGAGAAATTAATCAACTCATGCGAGAAATGCATCAAAATGTGCGAGAAATTAACGTTGCAAAGGTGCATGCGTAGAAGATAATTGTTTGACTTCATATCGAAATTTTTTACTTTTCGTTTCATCTAGGCACCTAAAAAGACGTACTTTCGGGAAGGGTGTTGCAAAAAAATTCATTTTCCAGGGTTCATGGAGAAAGACGCTCGTTTTACTCTTAAAACAACCTGATCGCAGTAAAAAGTCGATTTTCACCCACCCCAAGCCGCTTCCCTTTAATAGATTTAAACATGGACATTAAATTCTCCACTAATATGTTTGTAACCAGCTTTACAATGTGGGAGATTTTTTCGCATATAATTGTGTTTTCTTAGCAGTGAAAATACTTCTTAAGTTAAGTTGTGAAAAAGTGTATTGATAAAGATGGTAAAAAAAGTGGAAGAAGAAAATAGTTATGAAAAATAAAGTGGAGGTGGTAACGTTGTTTCGTTGTTTCGTTGTTTCGTTATTTACAGAAAAACACGAAAATGAAAGAAAACAAAAATAAACAACTCTTAATTTTTAAGTTTGTTTTCTTTAGAAAATCTACACATTACGCTTGGTGCGGTATTAGCCCCCAGGGTTGGGAGTGGGTACGTTTTTCATTTCATGACCTCAGGAAAATTTTGGCATCAATAATTCAAATTCATAATATATACACATATAGATAGTCAAATATAAGTTAATTTCTTGTTCCCAAGGTACCTATAGGTTGCATTTGGTACGAACATTTGTATTAAGCCAAGGACCAGACCTGTTGATTCTGATGCGGACTGGCCTGACGGTACTTCCGGTACTACCATTTTTGTTTTTATTTTGGCTGTAAAATGCTCAATTTCGCACCAATAGCCACGAAATTCAGAATAAATATTTATTTTAATTCATTAAAGTACGTTATAAATTTTGATGTGAATCGGTCGGACGGTACTTCCGGTACCGATATTTTTGTTTTTATATTGATCATAAAACGCGGAATTTTGAACCGTATGTACGAAATTTGACACGAACATTTGTTATTAATTTATTGTAGCATGCTACCAATTTTGGTCCAGATCGACTGGTACTTCCGGTAAAACTTTTTTTTCTAATTTGCATGAATTTCTATTTGAAAAAAGATTAACCACATGTTCATGTTTTTTTTTTTTTTTTTATTTAATAATTTAATTATATTTCTTCGATTTTTTTTGAAATTCTACGACTATTTACTATACTTTATCACCACAATTAATTTTTCATTTTTCAAGGAATAATGCTTTTAAATTTCACGTCTAATATTTCGTCAGCAGCTAACATATTTCATATACACATCACGTATCATTAACGCATATAAACTTACAGGCAATTAATGTGACCATTAAAATTCATAATTATTTTTCTCGAAAATCTACTTTTTCTATTGAGGCTTGCTGCGCTAGAGCTTTTTTATTTTTTATTAATTTTCAATGCCCTCCTCTCGCTGTTACAAAGTGTGAAACTTGTGAATTTTTTTGTTTCTTTTTTTTTATACAATCCCCAATTCTCGTCACTGCAGGAAATTAAACCATCGAATTATTTCCTAAACTCGTTCAAGTTAGAACTTTGAATAATTTTTCATTTTACAGAAAACTAATGATTTTTGACACATAAATGAAAAATTTATTCGTGAAAGTTTTTGAAAACATGATACCGAATCACTGCAGTTAGCTTGTCTAACAGATAAATGCAGTTAAGGAGGGTTACAGTAGCTCTCAGTGCAGCCGTTAGGATTAAGTTGTTCTTTTGTGATTGTTGATTATCCTGAACAAATATATACGTTATACATATTTGTACGCAAGTTCAGCTCTTTTTGAAAGTTTTATTCGGACTTAGTTTCTATACAGGATCGAGGTGAGGTTGAGAATAAAAAGACAACAGCAGTTTAAAACGTAGTTCACAAAATGTAATAATCAATAAGAATAATTGCAAAATTCAATGCAGTTCAAGTTCCTGCACAGTTTATGCACAGTGTGACGTAAGGAAGGAGTAATGAAGTCGAATAAATACGATTATAGACGAAAGAACTCATAATGTGAACAATACATTAGAGTAAGAGTGTTCGTAGACAAGGTGAGGATTGGTATACCCAATATTTTCAAACTATACAAGAGCATGAATAATAAAAACAAGATCAAACCTTCAAAAGATAACAAGTCGGATCAGGACTTTCCACTCTAATTGGGGAAAAAAGTTTTATTCTCGAGATCCATTTTGGAAAATTGTTTATTCCCTTCAGTCAACTGGTTTCGCACTTTTCTGAACCGATTAGAGGGTCAATACTGTCGTACTTTTTTCCATATCGAACACAGATTGTTTATGGTATTTTTTGGGGAGGTCAAAAATATTCGTGGAGAAAAGGGATGATAAATATCTTCAATTTTCGATTTTCAAGGAGAAATGATAAAACGTTAGTTAGTTGATGCAAGAATTAATATAGTTTCGTAATCTAGTTACATAATATTTTGGAAACAAAATTTTGATAAATCAGATTTTTTTGGAAGACAAAAAAAAATTTCTGCATTGTACGCGTAAACTTTTCCAAGTAAAAATCGATTTTTCGTGACTAATCTATTCGCAATAATTAACCATGAACTGGCCGTACTGGAGGCGAAAGATAAGCGGATATTTGGAGGCGAGGAGTGTAACGACGTTCATTACTTAACCTAGTTAAATGTCATTAATTCTATTGTTTTTCCTGGGTTCTCAGTGCTAACGTTCGTACCAAAGTTCCACCGCAAATTGAATTTTCGCGTTTTCAAAACAGGATTAACCACAAGGAAGTAAAAGCAGAAACGTAGAAGACAAACAAAAAAACAAAAAATAAATTAGTAAAACAGTCCTTCCTTCTATATATTGCTCTGTTATTAAGTACGGCATTTTTTTCTTCCCTCCCCCAGTTTATAGTAGTCTGCGTACCTGTTTCCCTTTCGCTCAGTCATTCGAGTGCACAAATATTTGGTTAACCGTGATTTTTGTGGGTTGTATATGTGTCGACCGCGTCCATATACGGCGACCGTCCTTATTAAAATCGCATTTAGAAGAGACTGGCGGCTGTTCCACAATTTTTTTCAGGGAAACTAAAAAGGGGTAAACGTCGTCGCCGCGCGTCAATGACGCGTAAAACGCGCGCCGAATGTGTAGTCACGCGATTGCACATTCGTCCCATAAACGAAACGAGAGAGAAAAAAAAAATGGCGAATTAAATACACAAACGCGTTCGTACACCGACACAGAGACACGTATATAGGTATACGGACAGATACCGTAAAGGTTTCCATATAATCAGCATCATCCACCAAATATCGAATATCATTCATTAAAGATGAATCAATCATTTTCCAAGATCCGCCAAAATTGACCGGGAAATAAGAGAGAGCGCGATAAAGAATCATAAACAGTCTGCACGAATGATTGCCGGAGGTAGGTAGATGGGGGGAGGAGGAGTAGGCGGAGGATGAAGGTAGCGGAAGAATAAAAAAAAAAAAAAAAAAACTAATAATAAAAATAAATAAATAAAAATAAATTATTAAAGAAAAACGAAAATAGGATCGTGGACGACGCAAAAGGGGCTGTTGATTCCGATGAGCAATCAGGTCATTTTTGATAGAAGAAGACGACGGAAAATACCTCGACCTGTATTTGTTTTTCGCTTTTTCTTTTTTTTTTTTTACACACAGGTACATATTTAGCAGATTTTTTCCTTTCATTCGATTTTTTTTTTTTTTTTTTTTTGGACAATCGTTTATTTGATATACATGAAAATGCGGCCATACACTTTCGAATGGCTCAATTTTACTGCCTGCCTGCTCGCCAGTCTATAAATTAATGACATCGCAACTTTTGCTTTCGACCAGCAAAACCGAACAGACAACGACGACATAGCCAAATTCTTCGAATATGTCAGCTATGCGATCATCTTGGATGTAAAAAGTTTGGTTTTGATTTTTTTTTTCTTTTTTTTTTTTGTACGGGCACGGAAATCGAGTCTGATTGATTTAATAAAAATCTGAAGACTGACTGACTGTACAATGCATATGGTACATAACTACAGACTGTTGATCGAAGTGAGGAACGCAAAAGAAGGAAGCGCAGTTCATAAAATAAGTTTCGATTAAAAACGAGTTTTTAAAAAATACGATTTTATAATTTGAAAAAAAAAAAAAATTCCATTCTAATAAGGACTTGAGAACCTTCTCGAGCAGAGTCAAGTTGTTACCATGACGCCGTAGTGATGATTGAAGACAGTTGATGAAACTTGTGTTGAAAAAGCAAGAACGTTGAAAAGGGATAACCAGAGACATACAGCCAAAGGGATGTATACATCTGATCAAAAACACGTTAAAGACAGAACGTTGATGAAACATTTCGAATTCCAATATTTGTTACTGCGCATGTGTCGTATAGCATGACAGAACGTGGGTATTGGTATGAAAATGTCTGTTTTCACAACAAAATATGCGCATCTTTGGATCCGCAGAACGTAAAACTTAAATTGCTTCTTTTTGTGTATTTTCCTTCAAGAAAATACAACTATTGCATTTAGTCCAATGGTGGGACCTATGGAAAAGCACCGATCTTGAGTCGTAGATCACGAATATATAGGTCACTCAAATTCTTCTGTACATAATATGTATGTGTATATATATATATATATATACATACACATATATTTTCACTTTTTACTCATTATTTTGGGAGTCTATGGAACCTCCACTGTTTGACCTATGGCAATGAAATTTGGAGTAGTATTAGAAGCTTTCATGAGCTACATATCCGTCTTAAATTTTTTGAATTTATCCGCTAATTTCGAATGAAGAGGTTCTCAAAGTATTGCAAACCCAACATGTTGTCATCATGATAACTCCCGTAAATTACAAGATTTTGGCTTGAAATTTTTATGGCAGTTGGAGACTGTTAAGGAATGATTTGGTATTGAATTTGAGCAAAATCAGTCCAATGGTTTTCGAATTGTAGCTATTACAAAATATTACACTTTTGGAAAATACACACCGCAGTTGATGCCGGACGAGATATTCTGTCTTCCACGTATTCTTAACCATAGCGCATATGGAGCACTGGGCATTTCTTTAGCTGTATGTCTCGGGGGATAATTGATGAAAACAAAATCTGATTTGAGCACCCCTAGATGTTAGTACAAGAAATACTTCACATTTTGTAGCATTAGTAACTGCAATAAAAACGTACAATAACCGCTGTGACTTTTTAAAAAGAGAATATAGAAATCGTTTGGAGCACCACTTTAGATTACTGCTAAGGTTAATTTGGTTTGTGGTCTTTCACTGCCTTCTCAACAAGACCAACAACAATTATGCAAAATTTGAGAAAAATACCAAAGAATTGTAAAATTTTTGCAATTTTTCTGTACTTAAACGTTTTGCAATTATTCAAAGTTTAATTTTTCATTTCTACTTTTTTGATTATTTCTTTCCTTCGCTAAATTTTTAAACTTTCTGGAATACCTAAATTTTCCCTCTGACCTGAAAATAATAATAACTCCAACTTACACTTCTTTCATCTTCTCTGAACCTCTACCTCGATCTCTTCCCACTTTTAATTCTATCTGGAATTTCTCAAACATCACAAAAACAGCACCTCTTCTTCAATTATTCGATCACACTCAGATAACATATTGGACAATTACCACCCTCCCCTGCTGAGTGCTATACTAATGGATCTAAAGCCAACTGCCCAACTTGTGCTATCATCTTCATGAAAGATACCGCATATTACGTCAAAAATTCCCACATACCACCCCATATTCTCATTCTCATCTAAACTCATTATCTTACTCTTCTGCTTTAAAAATATCATTATCCTTTCTCTCCCAAACTTCTCTCATCTAACTATTTCAAACCCTCCTAACTCCCTTCCAAGATCTAAAATTTTAAAACTGAAAACCCTATTACTTTGAAGAGGGTGTTCTATTTTTCTGAGTGGAATTTAAAAAAAAATGTTTTCTCGAACAGTCATGTTATTGTTTCAAGTCTTTACCTGTATATTATATGACTGCACATCTTCAAAATAAATGCATTAAGTGTAAATGCATGTTTTGAGATTATAAGGGCACGGAAAAAACGTTGCTTTATACTATATTCATGACTAATAAACTTGATGTCGCAGCTCAATGAACGTAAAATACAGTATTTATCTTCATTCAGAGTTCAGACCAAATTGTGTTGAAATAATCGTACTCCGTACGGTATTTAGAGCAAAGTCATTTTTCGGCCCATAAAAAAAAAACAAAAAACTCAAGTATATTTCGAGAGGATTGGCGCGGGTTCATTATTTGTTATCAAATAAAAAAAAAAACCACATTCGTAGGGTCTAGGTCCACGCATTTTAATTTATTCGATTCTAAATATATACACATAATATACGTGCTTTTTTTTTTGTTTACCTTCTCCAATTTTTTATTACTTAAGCGTAAAAATGCAACACGCGGATTCTCTTTTTTGGATAACGGCTACCTATTTAACGGTTATAATCTTCCCTTTAGTTTTTCTTTTTTTTTTTTCTTCGTTTACGATCCTATACATCATATCGATATACTAAAATTTTAAGGTTTAAGATAAAATTAAGATTGTAATCCGAACTTAGCTACAGGTTGTTTCTTTCATTTAATTCTATTTTCTTATTTATTTTCTTCTTCTTTTTTTTTTCGTCTTTTTTTTACGAGATAAAGTTTAATTTTAATCCCTCAAAATGTTTCACGTTTTTGTACAGATACCTATACCAGCTATACGCTATTCCTTGTTTGGGCGAATCGCTTGCATTTTGGAGGGCTAATGAGAAAAATGCAATTGCAACCATTTCGAACACCGCAGGAGTTTTCCTTGATATCAACGCCAACGCCTGCGTTTATAGGAGGCCGAGTATGGCAGCGCCTTAAGTGACTGGATTTGTTTCGATTTATGATCATCTAATGACGAAGTTGAACAATAATTTTGAGAACGATATTTAGAGAAAAGGTGAAGAGGGCAGATTTGATAATTTTTTTCTCCAATGAAGAGAGAGATTGATCTGTGAATGGAAAAAAAAATCTCAAAGTACCTTCTTATCTGCATCAAATTTCGGTGAATTAGTAATTCGAAATTCGTAAATTTTTTTCTTCTGAAGAATGAAAACCTTACAGGTCCACTGACCGCGGCTTTCGAAGGGTTTCAAGACAGAAGTTTTAGAAAAGTTTTTTGACTTGGAAGATTTATTTGAAGGGGTTTGGAGATAAATACTAAGAAGTCTTCAAATGTGGATACGACGAGTGCTAACTTCACACCATCGCAAAATGTGTCCCTTGGTTGGATGTTGATCGTAAGCCAAAATAATTTTTTTACAAAAATGAAGCTGATAAATTTTCTACGAGAACATTCTCATTAATTTTTTTCGTATCTCTCAAAGTTTTCGAAAAATCAGCCTGACAGAATCGCAATTTTTTTTCTCAAACAAATTGTGGTAACCTTCAATTTATAAGGAATTAACTTCCAAGAATACCAATATTTTCTACAATTGGCTCCAAATTTTAAACAAAAATAAAAATAGAAAAAAATATTAATTTTAGGAGTGTCCGAATAAGCCAAGTGTCCGGATCTCAGATGAAAACCCCTACAATTAAACCTACTAATTATTATTTCTGAAATCAATATTCAAAATTATATTTATACCTCCTCATTCACCGATCCAATCTCATCCCGTGTCAACCTATACCCATTTTACCCCACTTTCAGGAACTCCGAATTAGGATACTGGGTTTTGATTTGTCACATTTTCAGTTTCAAAAACAATAATTACTTTGGAATATTTCAGCTTTTCTAAAATTTTGGTTTTAAAATTACCAAAGGGCTTTTGTAACTGCCTTTTTCACAAAATAATTCACTCCAAAAAATTTTTAAATATTAAAATTTTTTTGACACTTTAAGAAAAACTTTTAAATTTCCAATTTTTACAAAAAATATTTGACAACTTAATAATCTTTCCTGCTTTTATATGAGGAAAGTTTTTATCAATATTATTAATTTTGCTGCACATCCAAGAAAAATATCTATTACTTAATAACACCAAAATATTTGCAAATTCAATAGTAAACTACTTCCTACCTTTATTACTATAATTTTTTAAACAAAAGCCAAAAACATGGCCGTGACCCCGGTGACTATCCACTATTTTAATAGAATATTTTGACAGCATTTTTGGTGCTGTGTGACTCTACCAAACAACAGCAGAGAAGTGGGAAAAGAGTCTGTATTCTGCACACTAAATAGGGAAAAGAACAACTAGCAAATGCCTCAAGGCATTGTTTGGTCTCAACTATTCTGACTAGAGGACTGAATTTTGAAATTTCCTTTCAGAGAGAGAAACCAATAAGAAACCATATTTTGAAAAAGGATGGATATAGCCAAAAAAGAATCTTCTCGAACGAATTTTATTTTGAATTCTCTCGATTCCAATATTTTTTCTTTCTTTTCAGAAAGAGACAAGACCAAAAATTTTACAATAATTGAAGAAGGATGAAAAACATTGGAGAAATTTTTATTTTTCCTCCTATATTAGTCAGAATTCATGAGAAAACCGATTACTTTGTTAAATTTGACCTATTTTTAACCTATAAGGACCCCAAATCCACCGATATTCCACACAAAGAGTGATTTTTCTCTTCTAATTTCAACTTTGTAATTTCAAAACATCTTATTCGCGAATCTGAGTATCTTTTAGGGATTGATTTTTATAAATGACGAATTCTTATGAGATTTAAAGTTTTAAAAATTTTTGAGCAAAAAGGTTTAATTACCACAAAATGGCAGAAAACAAAAAGTACCTGAAAGTTGACTTGAAAACATGAGAAAGAATAACACTTTGTCACCCACATGTGCCTGGTATTGTAATTTTTATTTTAAAATTAGTTTTACGCGCCGCATTTAAGAAAAAGGCTGGGAACCACTGGTCCAAATAATATACCCCTAAATACCACATAATTTTATATGAAATTCAAATAATTGAACAATGAATCTTCTTCAAAAAATACAAAATTACAATTTACAGGCACATGTCAAAGAGAATTTCAAAATGAAAATTTAGGGAGTAAATGAAGGTGAGGTAAAATGAGATCTAAAATTTCAAATCCTTCAAGAAATTTTTATAATTGATTCATCGAGATAGACTCAACAGGTACCTGAAAATACTGACCAACAGTTTACTCATGAATAAGCGACTAACTTGATTATAATTATTGGGTATTTACCAAGCGTTTCGAACTTTAAAAAATTATTGTGTCTCGAAGAACACTATATAAATACCAACGAATAAAATGTGTCAGATTAATGAGGAACGATGAGGCAAAGCAAAGAAGCCCCGTATTATATTTTTATTTCAGAAGGCTAGACGAAAAAAAAAGTAAATTAATTTTATTGTGGATTTTGTGGATTTATTTTTAGAAAATGAAAAAGATATAATGGGACCAATTTCAAAGCTAACAGTGAGGTAAGTAAGAAGATAAGTGGTTAAGATCGTACTAAAATACCTTCACCATATTTTCATCAACTAATAAAACTGTCGCATCCCCTCAAAAATGTGAACATCATTCGATTTCGGTTGAATTAAAATTATTTTCCAGATTAAATATGACCGTAGTACTGTATTTTTCCTGACGAGCCTCGCAATATACTCAGACACCCCTCTAAATAAACAAATTAATTAAATAGGTACTACCTACTTAAATAAAATAAATATAAATAAACAGATAAATTGATAAATAAACAGATTTATTACACACTGATTTGAATACGTTAAAATGTAGGATGATTGCCATTATCTTAGGGGCAGCTGAAGAAACTGATGACGTCATAATTTTTGACTTGGAAATTTGGGGGGTATTGTCACTGGTTTGAGAGGCGTCCTGTTGAGGTTTTAGGTAACCATTGACTGCATATTGATATGGACACAATCAGGACTACATTTTATGTTTTTTTTTTTTATCACATTTATTTATTTATTTATTTATTTATTTAATTATTTATTTAATTATACATTTACTTATTTATTTATTCAGATTTTTTTGACAAAGAAAATCTACATTTTCTAACGTGACATGCTGCGCTTGAGTTTTAATTTCTTAGTCCAATTTTTAAACTTTTTAAAATCCAAAATCTAGTTACCAGCACAGCATTACCAGTAAAAAACATTCAGACATCTTATCACGTATCAGTGTTATTATAATCTGCATTTACATTCCTAAGAACTGAACGAAATTGCACATACTTTTAGCCTCAATGATTCACTTATGAGTTTGATGAATGTGAAAATAACAATCCCCTGAATTAAAATGCAATACAGAAAAGACGCTCGAAATTCCTTGCGCTGTTAAGACGAAAAGGATACATCGAGCAACACAGGCGACTTGTCAATCTTTTTCTTTAGTTCTCTAGAAAACTACTCAACCAATAGGCACCAAACTTCTTTCAAACCTGTTCCTATATGAGGACTATCTTTGGTGAGAATTTTAGTCCTATTAGTTTTGTAATTTTCTTAAAACCATAAACACAAAATCTGGGCGTTACATACACACATACTATATTAGTATATTGTATACATATATAGATATATACGTAGGCATTAAGAAGCCCAAAAGAATATGTTAGGCGTCAACGCCAAGCCCAAAAGTCATTTAGGAAGCACGACTTTTGCCCCGGCCTGCTAATGATACTTAGTATAACAATACAGTATATACACTTATTACCCAGTTTTTACGTATATATATATATACACAAGTGAGTAACCAATGCTGCTACGCAGCAATAATTCACAGTTCTACATGAACCATAAATGTGTCCGAAATTATCAATAAATCAGTTGCAAAATGAAGAGAAAAAATGATTTAAAGTTAAACTGAAACTGAAATATAGGTACTCAAAGTCAAATGTAACTGATATCTGTAACTATGGTCACATGAAAGCGTTACGGAAGTGACTTTCATATATAAGATATATTTTATTAGGGCTTCGGCTACGTGGCCATTTTGTCCAGCATTTGGACGATGGAGAAAAGAAAAGGATGGTCAGGATCCGGCGGCCAATGGTCTGCCAGCATAAATTTTTCAGTCGCATACTAGAACACCAACAGAACCGAACTAAACCGATCACACTGCCATTTTAGGTTGAGAGTATGACGGCAACGGCTGGTCTAGAACTCGCAACCTTTCGATTACAAAACTGAGAACCAAACCAGACCACATCTCTACACCTCTGAACGCAAATAACTTTTACAACAATGAACACTTTTTCACAGCGGTAAATTAGTGGATAGAAACTGATTCAAATTTACACTGAATGCACCAAACAACGTAGATTTTGATCGCAACATGCAACTAATCCGCATCCTAGACCTCATTTATCCTATGCAACATTAAATTCCGAGAAGCACCTAAAAAAAAAAAATACGGTAAACACACGACAGTTCGTTTTTTTTTTTGTATGTTCATTCTTTCAGTACAAAAAATTTTCGTGTTCACACACACACACACAAAACAAGAAAAAAAACGAAAAAAAAGGTGAAAAAAGAACTTCTTTTCGAACAACGTTGCACGAAAAAGTACGATTAGAACGTGAGAAAGATTAACGGTTTACGTTAATTGGTTTTTGAGTGTGTAGAACTTCTCGTCCAGCAATTACTTTTTTTTTTACCTTTAACTTTTTACCTTTCGTTCTTTTCCTGCTCCTGCCTCTTCTTTGCAACTGCACAGAGCAATAATACCATAATAAATGGCATTATTTATAACGACGATAATTCGACCGATGAGTACCTATTAGACAATATGTGGCTCAGAAACTCGCCGGGTTTCGTCCAAACCTGTTGCATCTTGTAAATCTTTACACATGTACTGGCTTGTCTTTTCTACGGTATTGGGTGGAGAGCGGTACAAACGTTTGAATGGCTTTCAATATGAAAGAATAGGTTTTCATCATAAACCCACTAAATAAAGACAAAATGTATCATTCACCGAACATAATTATATGGTAGGACCTCCAAATAGCATACTGGTCGAGTATCAACTACTTTAACTAAAAGAAATAATATTTTTTCTTCATAAAACACAGAGTTTAACTATCATTTTCGAGGGAAATAGTATACTGTTGATACTCCAATTCCATTAGTGTGACAGATGAAAACGTAGGTACTTCTAAATGAACAAGTGGCTTGTTCGCCATCTTCGGATATATCATGTATCATCACTAAATGTGGTGAGTGTAACGGCCAAAAGAGGTGGTAATGTACCTAGTTAGAACCACTTTCAGTGTTACACCATACACGAAATATCACGTACTTTAAAAGCAGTAATACTTCTAGAATAGATTCAAGTTTATCATCCACAGACTATCGTGGACCTTAACATATGTTAGAGACTCAATAATATTTTTAAAACACACGAGTGATTTTACACATTTAATAAAATAATAATTTGTACATCATAGTACATACACTTACGTTAATATTAATACATATACAATCACAATTCAGCAAGCAAGACTAGCTGTTCACTAGAGACTTCTACTAGAGAGGTTCCAGGTACTTAGAAGTAGCTGTCGAGGAACTGTGTCTTATACCACTGAATCGAGGGATTATATACTCGTTCAGGGTACGAAAACGTACGTGTCGGATATGTAAAGTGAGGTAGAGTGTTGTTATTATAGGGTTGTGCTGACTCGTCGAGTACTCGAGGGACAGGCACAACTAGGTCATGAATATACAGAAGATATATCTATATTCATAAAATATAATACGGGTAATTTGGTGGTTGTTTATAAAGAGTAATAGGATGATTATTGTTGATAAATATCTACGTTTTTGGTGTTTGAAAATGTGTGGACGAATATGTTCGTCATTTCTAAAAATATACGAAAATATACGTTACAGTGAGCTCTAAAGATACGTAAATAGAGGTAAATATAGGTAGGTATAATATGGATAATCACCTCAATATTATATTGGAGTTCACTTACATGGTCCTTTTCTATTTTTACGCACATAGAAGGTGTTCAGTTTGTTGCGAGGTATCCTAAATCAAAGAATAAATTTGGGTGGAAAATTGTCTAAAGTTAGAATATTTGTAAATGTAGACGGGGGGAGCTGGTTATTTTAACTAATTATTTAAAAGTTCAGCGTTTTTCTTATTTTCTTGAAACTGGTTACTGATTTTGTTGCCAGCTCTGTTCACACAGCAGAGTCATTTCGTAAGTAATGTTTCGATTCACTGAGTAAACGTTTAAAAAAAAATCAAAATTAAGATTCATTCATTCCACAATGAGCCATAAGTGCGACAACTTCTACAGATAAAAAGTACGATGAAATTGCACCTCTGAACCAGTTAATAGTTTACGACAGTTGAAATGGAATGAGCCGATTTATTGCTGAAAAACATGAAAATATTTCATTTTAATTTACGCTTAAAAACATTATACTTTCGTAATTTCTGCTCATCGATCCATTCTCTCGACTAACCTACGCCTATAGTATGTATCAGCAACGGATTTAAAAATTATTTTAGACTGACGAACTAAATCAAATTGTACTGCATCTTCTATCAGCAGTTGAGAGCCCTATAAGAAATTAAAGAAAAAAACAGATAGGTAAGAACTCGATGAAGAATGCTTCTCGAAGCACGGACGACTTGTTTATAGTCTACTCAGGTGTGTTAACAGGGGAGGATGGTGGTCAAAGCCACCCGAATTTGTTTCTCTACGCAAAATATTGGAAACATTTTTTCTTTCCACACAACAAAAATGTCTACTTATTCGCCATCTATCCGAAAATTCATTCAAATAAATTCTACACACCTTTCCCAATACTAGATGGCACATTTTGAAAAGCCTTTTTTTCAACACCCAACCGAAAAATACGTTTTTTCTGTGCAACCTTATGAACAGAGAGTAAAAGTACGATTGAGCGAATGCGCACTTGCAAGTTAAAGTAAGATTACTATGGAATTTTAGAAAAATTAAAAATAATTTATTGTTTTATTTATCTTAAATTGTTTTTTACATGCGGGAGGGAGATTGGGACCGGCTGTTGTAATTTTTTGGTCAAAAAAAGGAAAATTATTAATTATTATTTGGTTGCAAAAAATTTTTTTTGTAATTTTTTTTGAAAGGGGGTATTACAAAAAATAGTTTGTGACTCGCGTGCAATGTAGAGGATCGCTATTTTTCGTACGTGCATAACAAATATCCATTCTGCCTTTGAATTGATTTTTGAGTAAAAAAATCTAAAAAGAACGAGTGAACTTTCACAAAATCCTTCAAGGTAGGCTATTGAAAGTTTTTGCAGTCGCCAATCCACCATTCTCAAGTTTTCAGCAATTTATTCGGCAATAGCCTGTTATTACTACAGTCTCAAACCATTTTTGAAACCGTCATTTCAGAAATAAAAAAACTGGAGTTTTTGATGAAAGACGGAGATATAGACGCCAAATGAACAGACTTTACTTTGAAAAATAGCTCATGAAAAATCTGCGTCTTTTTTCCATCTTGAATAGGCTACTAGGAACTAAAAAAAAAAAAAAATTAAACGAATTCATGAGATTCTTTTGGCATTTACTTGTTTTAGGCGAATTTCACCAAAAACTGGGAGAGTAAATGACGAAAATTCGTACTTACGGTTAGTTTTTTCATAAAAATGACAATTTTTGTGATTTTTTAAATAAAGTCTACAGATATATTTTTTTTTTATATTATCGAACATTAGAGAATCACTAAAATTTATTTAAAATCAACAATTCACTACAGCCAGTAACATTAAACGTATTCCGATGGTATTACAGAAATTCTCATTAAAAAAAGGATTAGGAACGGAGTCTAAAACATCATTTTCGAAATTAGATCAACTTCGTGCTTCAGTTACCGAACATTTAAGAACGTATTTACATTCGTTTAAGACTTTATTCCAGCCCGAAAAAAGCCGACCCTCAACCAGAAAACAAGTACCATCGACGTGGGTGAAAACATCCAGAAAAGATTCATCCGCTCGCCAAAGCATATATTATTGTTCCAACTTTCTTTGATCTGACAGAGCAAGTGATTCAGTCCGAAGAACAATAAACGTCCTCTTCACTTTCCACTCGCACATACAGCCTCAAGCACTCGATCATACACGCGAAAATCATCCGATTGATTTTATTCCTCCACTACCAAGTTGTCAATCTCTCTACTTCACCGGCTCTCACACGCACTCTCTCTCACTCTCTCTCTCTCTCTCTCTCTCTCTCTCTCTCTCTCTCTCTCTCTCTCTCTCTCTCTCTCTCTCTCTCTCTCTCCCACTGTATGTCTGTCTAGCTTTCTCTCTCTCAACAAGGGTCTTCAGTACGTCATCCGGACAACCATTTATGCTCAAACTATCTGACCGAATTCCTCACTTTTCGAACCGTTGTCTGTATTACTTTTGGGAAAACGGAGCCGGACTTGGCTACTGAGGCGGCCTTCATTTCCAGCGATCGACTCGAGAGCGATATACCGACGCATATCCTTCGATACTTTATGCTCCAATTCGGGTCGTTTCCGAAACGATTTTTCGAACAATTATACGTCGCTAATTGATCCGAATTTACGACCCGGCGAATTCTTCCACCATTCAGTAATCATCACTATACCAAGTACCCCCACGTTATACGTAGGTACCCTACCCATATGAAGTACCTACCTACCCAAGTTATATGCACCTATAGTGGTATATACGCGATATATATCCGACAATCGACACCCTTCTCCGGCGTTCGTTTGTCGCAATCACAATTATCGAAGGAGTTGAAAACGACTTTCTTGCAGTTTCAAAATTTTATCGGTTTGGTGGCACACATCACAGGTGTATCGAACAATCTGTGGCCGTCTTTACCGTCGTCCCATTCTTCCGTCTGCATATTATATCTAATTACGAATAGGTACCTACGGTGATATCCGGTGCGGTTATTACGAATAATCCTAATATTTACGATGAACTGGAACGAAGAAATTCCAACGCGAAAAGTAACTGCAATGCAGTCCATAACTCGTCGCTACCTATAGGTACAGCTCAAGTCGGAAGTTTTCATATTTGAAATAACTCAATGAATAGGCACATCATATTTACAGTAAAAAAAAAAAATAGCCAAGAAATTCAATAGAATGTTTAGAAAATGCAATAGTAAGTATAGATAATGAAGAATGAGTGTTTGTATTAATGGAATAATGCGTACGACAGAGTGAAACTACTTAATTTTTCACTTTCCGGGTTGCAGTGGCGACAACCTAGATTTTCACTAAAAATAGGAACCACAAAAATAAAGAAGTTTTTCTGAACTTTTAAGATCAAAATTTGTATTGATTTGTCATTATCGGTGTCGGTCAAAAACGCAAATGATATAAAAAACATACAAACACTACAAACAGACAAACAAAAAGTGCAAATAAAATTAAACAAATGGTCACCGAAAGCACAAATATTTTCTCATATATTTATCAGTTGTCGGTCTAGTCTTTGGAGATGCGAAAGATGAATTGGTATCTCAAGAATACTGTGATTGGGAAATGTCTAAAAAATTTTTTCGGACTCTTACGATGTAGAATGGACATAACCCTCATAGTTGATTGAGGTCCAGTTTTATTGAGCTGGCTCCTTCGAGGACTATTTTATTTCAGTGGCATAAGAAAATAGGTGTACCAAAACCTTTGACTATACACTACTGGACCAGTAAAGAACGATGATTTCTGGTTAGACATGCTGGTGCTAAATAGGGAACCATAATGTACCACTTGACGTATTTATACGACGTTTATGCACGCTATCCTTGTGAATTTAAGGGATGACCCTTATTAAATGTACTCTAAATTGGTGAACTCGAGGAAAACATCGAACGTACGTACAAAGTACACTCGAGCTGCCTACTTTTACGTCGGCATATCTTGACATTAAAAAGTACATTGAACTCATGGAGCTTTACTGGTCCAATTATATATATTATGTATAGTTAAATACCAAAAGGACCAACTAATAAATATAAGACCAAGTAAATACCCTCTCCATTTCATGAATGCCGAAATACTTCACACAAAATAAACAAAATCCAGTGTAACATACTATGAGATACACCTATAATTATGGGTAAAACTTTAGCTATGCAAATTCTCCTCGGGAAGCTATTGAGCACAATACTTCAATTTATTTGAATCCCAAATTTCATCATCATTTCAGAAACCTTAAATTGATTAACTGGAGTAAAATTAAGTCCAATGCAAAGATTTATTATCTAGTCAAAAATCAAAAATCCGTTACATCAGCCCCTTTTGTAAATTTGTTCAAGATCTTTGAAAACAAACAAAAGAAATAAACATTTGGTGTGTTTGACCTTTTTCGAATAGATCCTTTAGGCATTTTCATTTACCGACAAAGCTTGTAAAATGTTTGGCGCATTTGGTTCATTCGTCAAACTTGTTATAATAGGAAAATTCTTTCATGCGCGTTTGATGCGTTTGGTTTGTTTGGAAAGAAATGCCAAGTGTGGACCCACCATACTAATCAATAGAACAATATTTGAAAAATGATTTTCAAGTCCTTTTCAGAGTAGAAGGAATATTGATGTAGGAAAAACGTGCAGTTTTTACGAACTACTGTTGCCGTTACTTAACATACGAGAATTCATAAAGAAAACCAGCTCTATTTTCCTATATGAATTTTTCTGTTATTCTTTTGGTTGAACTTTAATTAGTTAAATTTGTTTTAGTTACACACTTAGCCTGGAAGTGATTTGATATATTAGTTACGTATTAGAGGGGTTGGCACAATTTGCAAAATTGTATTTATTCCGGTATAAAAAGTATATAACAATGGAAAAACTCTCTATTTAGCCTTTTTTTTTATTTGTGCTTATTATAATAAGAAGGGAACTTGCGATATTTCATTTTTTTAATTAGCACCACCCGTAATATATTTTCGTTATCCAAAATTTTAAATAAATTGTAATAGCATCCAGGATCTTGAGTATAATGGCAATAACCTTAGCTTTTTACCAATCTTATATCAGTATTTTTAACTTGAGAAAAAATGAATGGCCCGCCTACTTAACCCACATAAGAATGTGAATTAATTTTCTCATTCAAAACATAACCAAGAAATAGAATCGTCTTTGAAAACAACAGTAGTCAAACAATGAGGATATTTAATGCAAAAACCATTCTTGTGAAGCTTGAAAAACAAACAGGTACGTACTTCATTACGAAACTAAGCAATGTGGAAATAAGTAATAAGTTAATATTCAAAAAATTGCTTCCGTTATTGCCTGATTTTTTCCATCTGAATAAAAATTCCGTCAATGGAGTTGAAATGTTTTCGTCCGTGTTCGTTGAATATGTAGATATTGTTGCATTTGTAAGTAATGTCAATTTATCAACATTTTCCTAACGATTTTTAGACTCATGAACCTTTCTTGTCCGCATCCAGTGGGGTTCTTTTTCCATGAGATGAGATAAGTTCAAGCAATAATTTATTCGTCAACTCTTTCATCTATACTAATCGCTTTTTTTTTCTTTTTATGGATGTCTATCAACTTATTGTTTTTATATTGAGATGTTCGTGTAAATGCATAAACAAAAATTAAAAAAAAAAAAAACCACCTTCACAACCATGTTTACGTGTCAATTAACTGAAGTCGACAAAGGAGACTCGAAAAGTATAAAAGTCAAATAAGATTTACGACACACTTTGTGTGGACAAAAAAAAAAAAAAAAAAACGTAGAGTAAAAAAAAAAAAGAGGAAATTGCAAATCTAATGCTCGTGTAAAGCGCGTGTTTAAATACATTTTTTCTTTGCTTTTTGCTTAACATGTTTTTCTCAAATGGCTGACATATTCATAGTAAAGACTGCTAATCGAAATTTTGTAATTGGCATCGGTGAATGCATTTCTTTCTTCGAACAATAAATTATTAGTGAACGCATGCGAAAGATTCAAAGAAAATACAAATAAACGGGGAGATACAGTGCAACTCGCAATACACGATCGTAAACCAGGGACCGTATTATTCATCTCTTTCATCTTCGAGTGGAAGATATAAGACAAAGGTGAGATAAAAAATTGCTTTTACAATTCTTCGTTGGTGCTCCAAATGCAACCGCCAAACCAAGAATAAAATCAATAACAAAAAACTGAAATCGTGGTAAATTTTTGCTATGAAACGAAATTTAAAATTATGAAATAACTGCTCGGGCCAGATCAATGAAAGAAACAATTGAATTCTAAATAGTGTATTAGAACGCGATCGAATATAAAATTACTCACTAATTATCAGTAATTTTGTTCAGTATAGTTACAATAATAACTAGGCATACAGTACAACGACTGACTGACAACTTACCTAAAACAAAAGAATGAAAATAACATGAGAATGACGCAGAAAAATATGTTTAACTAGACAAAATAATTTTTATTCTGATATTGAGGTAGAAATATTAATTTTCATCTCCAAACTACGTACGTTTACGTAGTGATAACCGAAACTTATGCACTCGACAGTCGTAGAAAATTATTACTACAAGATTACGAGGGGGAGAAATTATTTGAATCCAATGTAGTATGATAAATCAGTGATCAAGAGCTTGGACTCATTACTCCAAGACAAGTCAAAGCAACAAAAATGCCGACAGCACGCCACACCATTCACGAAGATAAATTTCGCTTAGAATAGACAGAATTTCACATTACGTGTATTGCGGGTTGCGTCTATTACCGGTTTCGAGAACTTTTTTATATTATAAAGAAATATTCAAATATCCACCATTTGGAAACTAACAAGCGGAGTTTGCCCATCTTTGAGTTTGACATACATGTTGATCCAAAGTATGCACACGAAAAATTTCGTCTCAATCTGTAAAAAAAATACGCCCTTCAGTTTGTCCGCAAATTCCATTATATCCCATGATATTATGTACAGTCTATAATTAAGTGATGTACCATCGACAAACTTTTAAGAGGAGGGTGTTTTCGGGTTCAGGGCACCGCGAACAGAACCTTTCATCAAAATACGTAAATTCTACGAAATATGCCAAAACAATTTTGATAATAAAGTAACTTTTTCCAAAAATTTGTTGGTTCCGAGGTAGACAGTTATCTTATGCTTTTGGCTAACATGACTGTATTAAGATTACTGTTCCCAAAAATAAACTAGGCCAACTTCAACAATTATGAAAAACTGACGATCCTAATTGCACTCTGTATTCGCTTCGGACACATTGCGTTGCGTCAAAGTTAATGTATCCAAAAACGTTCAGAAATACCGTCCAGTTGGCTACGCATTTGATGCGTGGCACGTTCACAACGTGTATCCCAGAACCCCCATTCCCACCGATTTATGCAGTCGACGCTAGTGTCCGCGATACAATGACAGACAGACATAAAGAGAGACGCGCACAGAAAGAGAAACGAAATCAACTTCCAACCATTTCCCTACGCCACTTACACCTGTCCAGCACGTCAACGAGAAGCTCCTCATTTGCGAGAGAACCTTTAAATCAACGATACTGTCATAAATAACGCACACATAGCTACACAGCCCATAGATATATACGCTTACTTACCGATGGAAAAACAATTGGGTTATCGTGTTACCTAATCCTGGTGTACATACGCGTATACGTAGACTACGTACGCATGCAGCCTGTACCCACACACGTACACTCGCATACCAGGCTGAGTTATGAGATTTTAATTTTTTAATTCCACACTACGAAAGCTGGTCACGTATTTTCGGTTTCGAATTTAATCACTGGGCACCGGAGCATGTAGATATTATGCGCTACACCGTCGAATGCAGCACACTGTAGACTGACACGAAGTACCAAATTTGTGGTACCAACGGCAAATGGGCATAGTTCCCGGTCAGGGGAGGGGGCTGTATACTCGGGCTACATGTAGTACGGCTCCAATCCTACGCGAAATATCACGTACCGTTTCGATTACACGATTATTCGAATATAATGCGTTTATTATTGTTATTTTCAAGAGTGAAAAACAAAAAAAACAAAAAAAAAAGCAGAAAAACAACAACAAAACTGCTTTTGGGACGTATTTAGACACTCCAACCGAATTCTGTGACTACGGACAAGCAATAAGGTGGTGGTAACCAATAAAGCAATTCGAATACCTACCCAAATCCCAATATCCATAAAAAAGTGGATAGGCTGATTAAGCTGATTGATTACAGGGTTATTATATGCGTACGTTACGTTATTTACAATATTAGCATAAAAAAAACCAAAAAAAAAAACCGCAGAATTCACGTATATTAATCCGACAAATGCAAGAATTTTCTTCCTTTCCTTCTTTTTTTTTTTTTTCATTTCCTTAATTTCTATTTCCATCGTGCGTACATTTTACGAGGTGCGAATGAGAAACGTAATAATTTTTCTTTACCTTCGTGATTACATTTCTAAAGGTACCTACGGTAACACGTGAGAGGCCGTTTGGTATTATTCTTTTTATTTTACGTGCTTATACACAGCTAACAACAATTTTCACACTCGTACAATCAAGAATATAATTACTCTCTCATTGAAAGAAGTTGAATCGGTGTTTGAGTTAATTATGTTATAATCGTAGGGGCGAATACACAGTATACGTAAACATAACTGTAAATGGCGCTCATAGGGGCGGTAGGCTAATACGATTGAAGAAGCTACAAAAATTCGAAAATATGTATTTTGTTTCGTTCTCATTTCTTGTTTTCTATTTCTTTTTAGTAGCTTTTCGAGGAAACCTGCTATTTAAAACTGACCTTACAGCAGAGAAACGAGCTGACAAGTCAAATAAACCCAACCGCATCGAAAAGTCGAAATCATGCATCATTATACGGTGCATGGCTGTAATTATGCCTGAATGTAGTGCTGTAGGTATATATCTTGTTTTAAAATGATACAAAGGGCTATTTTTATTGTTCAATTATTTTCAAATTTGGTATGTATATTGAAAATATGGTATCAAGATGAATTCTATGGTCTTTGGGCCTAATACGCTTTTTTTTTTTGAGTTATTTGAATTTTTTTATTTTTGAAGGGAAGTGTTAAAATTACTTCCATTTCAAAATTTAGTAGAAACAAATTATAATTATGACATAAATGAAACGTTTGGGTATTTTGACTTTGATCGAAGCATTATTTCTTGAGTCATCACTGATTTTCCTTCTCAATATTTCACCTTTATTACGCTCCCCTTTTTTACGGTTAATTTTCATTAAATTTGATACTTCTGTTGCTATTGAATGCAATAAAACAGAAAAATTTTCTTAATTTTAGTTTTGTTAGAAGCACCGACTCTTGAATTATATTCGATTTTCCCTCGAAGACACTGCGTCCTTCTCCTACAGAGACCCTAAACCAAAAACTTTAAATTTTCCGTAACATACATGATATTTTTAAAACCAGACTGAACACAATTTTTGTTCAATTATTATATAATTGAGTATACAAATTAATAGTAATACAAAAAAACTCTAGCACAGCAATACTTCGCCAGAAAATTCAGTTTGCCAATTTTCATCCACAATTCAAAAAACAATCGATAGTTATCGGTATCTAACAAACATATCGATCTATTGAAATTAAATTGTTGCAGTTTCAAAATAAATAAAATAATCCCTTGCGCCGTAAAGACGGAAAAGATACTTCAGGCAACACAGACGACTTGCCTTTCTCAAGCAAATTTTTTTTGTTTTACATTTTTCTCGGAAACTACTGAATTAATAGACAAAAAACTCATATCTGACATGGTCCCACACAAAAACTATATTTCACGAAAATTTTAGCTCTATCCTTTTTGTAGTTTCCTCAAAATACAAGAAAAAGCTTTTTTCTAACAATTTCTTATTTTCCTGTTTTCTGGTAAACTACTGAACTAATAGACATCAAATCTCTACCCAAATTTCACAAATATTATAGGAACGATGCATCTCAAAAATTTCAGTCCGACCCATTTTGTAGTTTTATCAAAATCCTGAAAAAATAATTTTTCAATAAACATCAAACTCCTATCAGACCTGGTCATAAGGACAACATATCATGAAAATTTTAGCTCCATCTCTTTCGTGGTTTTTTCAAAACAATGAACAAAAAATGTTTTCAAGTAATTTTTTATTTTCCAGTTTTCTCAAAAAATACTTAACGAATAGGCACAAAACTTCTTTAAGACTTATACAAAACAGATTAACAATAAATCGTAAGAATTTCAGCCCGATATTTTTCATAGTTTCTTCAAAATCTTGGAAAAATAATTTTTTTAAGAATTTTGTATTCTCCAGTTTTCTCGGAAACTACTGAACCAATAGGCAAGAAACTCCAATCAGACCTATTTCTGTATGACTACCCTTTGTAAAAATTTCAGTCCAATCCTTCCGGCAGTTTTCTCAAAAAAATGAATACAAATTTTGGGTGATATATATATATATGTATAGTATATACGAACATACGTATTGAGAAGTCTGAGATTTTTTGACGACAAAATAAAAATTATTTCGAACTAATAATGACGACACAATGTGCAGACATCATTATAAAATTAAAAGCCAAATTCGGACGACATAATGTCCGAAT
Organism: Ericerus pela; assembly: GCA_011428145.1. NCBI lineage: Eukaryota > Metazoa > Arthropoda > Insecta > Hemiptera > Coccidae > Ericerus > Ericerus pela. The sequence goes on from WOFM01000033.1 coordinate 1,802,199, forward strand.
TCAAACTCATCTTTAGATCAAGTCATGAAGACAGTAACTGAATTTGATTAATTTTCAGGTAACATTTAACATTTTATCAAGTCTTATATTACAGCACCAACAGTTTCATATTTTGACAATTTCCTGTAAGATGATTTGGTTCCATTTATTCAACTGGCACCATAAGATGAATGCCAAGGAATAGAAATTCAATGGAGAGTAAAAACCCCAAAGTGAAATGAATGCAGCCAACTTTATCTCTCTTTATCGCATGTACTCTGCTCTTCGTCTATCGTATGCAACCAATATTATTTTACTTTATCATTTATATGTTTATGCTTTGCTTATTATATGTGAACATGTATATTTGCTGTCTTCTATGTTGCTTGCTTATATATTTATTTCCACGCTTTTTTTATGTATTATCTGACAACTATTAAGCAGACAATAAATGGGGAAACCTTGCCAACCAGAAAAACTAACTTGTAAAAATTAATTCTATTTTTCACTCACTCTTGTTCTGACAATACCCAATATTAGGTTTGTTTTTAACAAGCAGTCCTTCTTGTGTAAGTAGATAGTAGCAGGTCCAAGTCTCAAGTCGTATGTTAAAGTCCTCGCGTAGGCAATTTATTAAGTGTACCATCTTCGGATGTAGATTGCTTCAAACATGAATCTACCTTTGCAGACACTAGGATGGTAGTTAAACTTAGGCTAGGTTAGGTTAAAGACAAAAGACAAATTAGGAATGTTCCTTCATCATGAAGGATCAGTAGTGACAAATAAAAAGTAATTCTTAAAAAGTCATTTCAAATCGCACCTCAAGGTGATCTTTATGAAACACCTACGAAGTGATATATAGTCGACAATATGATCAGATGGAGTTTTTAACATCTGTTAGGAGGGAAATTTGGTGTGTTGCCGACAAACCTTAGACGAGCTTTGTTTGAGATAACTGCATTGCTCTGTCATTATAGGCCATGTAGAGCCTTCTTTCGCACATAGTGGATTTGAATTCATCTATGTCAATTTATTTTTCTCACCTCATCTTTCACACACCAAAAGCTCCAAAATCTAAAGCTTCTGATAGGGGCCTTTTACATAACAAAATTGCCATCTCTTATGAAGACAAACAATTAGGTGAAGACAAAAGAACTTTCTGGTGGTTTCCCCTATTTGTTGTTTGCAATAGCTTTTTTTTAAATTTTTTTTAAATTTTTTGCTGTACACTTTGCTTTATTCGCTTTGTCAACACTGTAATTCTGTCGTAAATACAGTCTTTGACAAAATAATTCTGCTGTTTGTTTTTGTAAGTTTCAATCCTCTTATGGATTAAAAATTTTGTTAGGCTCTTCAGTCGACATTTAACACTTATTACTGATTCATTCGTCATATTACTTTGCTGATATATGAGGACAATCTAAGCTGTGTTTCATTGTGTTCAAGAAGCCTAATTCATGCAAAAAGAATTCAGCCGTAGGATTTGGACAAAGTTAAAAAAATAAAACATCTTGAAATCATATTTCAAGACCCCTCGAATCAGTGTTTCGGCTTCATGATGTCTTAGTTTTAAGACATTGTGATGTCATTAACATTTACACACCACCATACATGAAGGTTGACTTTATGAGCCAATTCATTTCGGACGCCTTAGTATATTATACTTGAAAAAAAAAATAAGGTAAAAATGGAAAACGGTACCAATCGTTTTCTCATCTCATAAAACAGATAATTTTAATCATCTCTATCCCTAAATTTATTGAGAGGTCAATTTTAATACCACGTTTGCCAGCAAACTGAGTAAAAATAATTTTATTAATTCTGTCCCCGACCGAATCATCGGTTCTCACATTTTATGAAAAATTTTTTGAGAATATCGTCCGCATAACTTCATTAAATACGAACATTAGAATTAATATGAAGGAAAAAGTGGAGATTTTGACGTTGATTGTAGAATTATTTCTTGAATTATGACTGATTTTCCTTCCCAGCATTTCACCTGTTTTACTCACCGTGCCTAAAATCAATTCTCATAAAATTGAGTACACTCATTATACATAAGTTTTTATTTATTTCCTTTTGATTTTGAGTCTAACCTTAATCGAGGCACTGTGTCTTTAATTATATTCGATTTTCCCTTAAGCTCACTCTGTTTACCTTACCCTAAGCTTCCTTAATGAAATACTTGGGAGTTTTTGTACGCGATATTACATAAATTATATTCATTAACAAAAATAATCACTAGGAAAATGCAGGAAAAACATAACCTTTTTAACTAAAAATTTTCCACTCATTGTATTCATAACTCGGTTTGTTTTCAAAGAAAACGTTCAAAATTTGCAACTAAAAAATTAATCGATTTCATTTTTGAAAAATCAATTCTCGAATTTGTTTCTTCAATTTGTGATCCTTTCAGTCGAGGAAGGAATCAAACACCTAAATGAAATCTAAGGAAGTTTTCGAAAAAATTTTCACAGTAAGATATCCCATGGATACTCCATATAACTGATTCTTAGGTGTTACTGATATTTTGAGTCGGGAGAAAAGGACGAAGCCATGCTGAACTAATCTTTCTGGGAGGTGTGCCTGGTAACGGAGTTCATTACTTGGAAATACTGCACAAAATATCCAAAGGGGGTGGCCGGCCTGAAAAAAGTTGAAAATCACAGGTATCTAGATGATTGGAGAGGGTAAAAATTGTAATTAAGATTTGTCTACTCCCTTTATGAAAACCTGAATCCGTCACTGGGGCGAGCAATAGCTACGTTCGACAAGGCCAAAAAGTGCTGCGCTAAAAGTTAAAGGACGGTTTTAGTGCGAGTCTGGTTCTTTAAATTTTTGGTTCCTGTTTTTATTTAAAGTTTAAGTGCGATTTCAATTCTGCAAGCTGTGAAAGGGTTAGGATAATCCGTACTTTTTACCAAAAAAAGTAATTTTTTGGATCTGACTTTTTTTGCCGGGTATGACAAACAGCCGCAACGAAGTTTTAGTGCCGCACTTTTCCATGACGAACAGAAAATTTTTGGATTAAAGTTAAAATATGGTACATTCTGCCATGTCGAACATAACTAATAAGTCTAAACTACGAGCAAGCTTGAGATGCCCGACCTGTAATTTTTCCCCAAATAACATACGTCACCTCCTGTCAAATTCCCGCTGTTTTTTTTTCGAAATAGTTTTTTCTTTTATAAGCAGGGAATACGGCCGAACCATTTTTATTCATCAAAATATTTTTTTATTATACAGCAAGATGTTCGGCGGATTAATTTTAAATTATTATATACGAAATCTTTTGTCACCATTGTAATTTTGTTCAACGTATTTTCTCTCTGAACGCAGCTAGGCTACACAGTTTCAACTTGTTTAGCCTGTCCATATTCTTATTATTCGCCACTTAGCCTAGCCGCGAATTTCGTTCATGTATACAATAGCCTATATCATGTACTCTAGCTGCTTGCCTAACTTTGGCAGTCTGTTTGGTTGCTCGCCTAAACAGACCGAAAAATACGTTAGAGTTCAAAATCTGATGCAGTGGCCGAAATATTTTATCTTCTTTTACAGGATTGGCTGTATTTCAATGGTGTGAGACGTGTACGAGGCATTGCAATTGGTAGTGAGTTCTGGGGGGAATTTCTTTAGATGCCTGGCGCGATCCTTATAGTTTAGCCTATACTTTAGTTGAATTTTAGCAGTCAGATTGTGCCGTGTAGAGGTTATCACCTCAAAAGTGTTTTTTTTGGCCACTTAATTTTCAATTCAAAAATTTAGAAAACTTACTCGGAGGTGCTTGCCCTCACCGTTTAATGTTACCATGATAAATCACGAATTGTGTGTATAAAATTACCCTTGATCGCAAGGTTTCATGCCTATTTTTGGAACTCACGAAATATTTGAAATTTAACACTTTTCTTATAATTTTGTCCATTAGGGCAGCCAATTCGTAAGGTATTTTTGTGTTAATCGAAATTAAAAATACTTTGGCCTTCAAGGTCAAATTCAAATTCTGGTCATTTCAAAATTCGAAAGAGACCACAGAGGGGTGCAGAAACCGCACCTCCACAGTGGTCACACAACCAACCAGATAGAGCAGCGGAAGCAGAGCAGAGGATCCAGTTAGTTGCAATTCATTTCAACTTTTTGCTGTTTTTTCCTACACCAGTGTTTGTCAGCGGGGCTACAACAGCCGGGGCGAGGAGAGGCATTCCAGAACATCACCACCTGAATTTGCATCGTCTCAAGGCCGCTGCAGAACTGTCACGGAGGATCAGTAAATATATGGTTTTTTCTCTTACTCTGTTTCGGTCACTCTTTTCTTAGGAATCGAAATTTAATATGATAGCCTAATAATCAGGCATGTGGTGGGAGGGGGGTGGTTGGTTATTCTGGCAATTGGGGTGTCTGCTTTAATATGATGAATTTTCTTTTTTCTTCCTTTTTGTCCATTCCTACACTTGGCCATGCAGGGGTTCCCATACTTTACCTGCCTTTCTGTTGGCTCTTTTTTTGTTTGTTGTGTGTGTGTTTTTGTGATATTTTCGGACTTCACAAGCTGTAGGTGAGTCAAGCCGCTCTCTTCCACAACCTTCTCGTTGTTATCAAATTACTAAGCCGACATTAACGACGTTTGTCTTCTCAAAAATTAACCGACTTAATTTGGTAACCTCGAGCCAACGATACGAAACGTGCTCCAGCAGACAACCACTAATTAGATTACCAATTTTCGTACATGCAGCCTAATTGCATCAGCCCGATGGTGCTGAACTCGAATTTGTACGCCAGTACACCACAAAAATATCCGTTAAATAAACAGAAAAAACGAACTACACTGAAATGTAATCAAAAATAATACACCTTAAGTGTCTTCTACCCAACACACCCGCCCTTCATATAATATGTCGGCAGCGTGGCGACTATTCGGTAGTAATTTAGGCAAAAAAAGAAGACGAAAACGAAGAGGAAGAAGACGAAGAAACAGAAGAAGAAAAAAAGTTCATTCGAGTACCGTTTAATTTTGACGAAACCAAAAACAATCGAACGGTTCGAACCGGTTTCGATTTTTCTATCTCGATTCCTGCCCCTTTCTTCTACCTCCGGCATACAGAGACACGTAACTAATGTCGAATTACTTTTACCAGTTTTGCTGCAAATACCATTCTCTCCCACCCTCATGGAGGTGTAAAGCAAGAGGTTTGGGTGCCCCCTAGAACGCGTACGTTTTGGGCTGGCATAAAAATTTTGGCCTTTCGGACGTCAGCAATTGTCTGCGGTCATACCACAAAACTCCATCCAACACTACGGTACCATCGTTTAGGATGCACACAGTAATTTAATTGAAAAACAGCATAAAAAAAAAGATCTGGTCCAGCTGACAAGAGCTGTTGGCTATTGAACCCATATAATCACATTACCTTCTCCCCCTCACCCTCTCTCTCTCTCTCTCTCTATCTCTCTATTACGATCTTCTCTGCTAAAAATGAACCAATGACTATAATGATAATAATAGAAAGCGCGTATTTAGGCCACCAAATGCGGAAGACTAATAATGCTGAATGAGCTTTTTCATGAGGAAGAACACAAAGGGGAGGGCGAGAGAGTGCAAAAAATGTAACCACAAGGAACTGTTATGTCATAAACGCAGCGAAAAACGAATTACTGTACAACATATTATCTGTTGGCATACTAATAATAAATTTTCGTAGTAAGCTCATTTATTTAACTTATTTTCTCTTCAACACCATATACCAATAGCAGCAGCCAAAAAATTCGCATAAATTTTCAAATAATAACGCTGTCGGCTTGGAAAAAGTAACAAAAGAAGAGGAATTCATAATTGGAAACGAACCAGTGGAGTACCTAAGAGGGAGAGCGTAAAGATTGAACCCCCCTCCACAGCCCAAAGAAAGAAAGAAAACCAATTACACAACGTATGAGGAAGCATAAGTTTAAATCATGTTATAATTCTCCAGGCTTAGCGACACCGGTAACTTACCCTTGATTATGCCTTTTGTGGGAGGGGGGGAGTTGAAATAATTTTTTTTATCTTTGATCTTGAAAAATTTATTATTAAATCTTTCTGAAGCTTTTTCATGCACCTGAAGATAACTTTTTCTCTTAATCTTGCGTTTTCGTCGTTTTGCCCGTCTAGGGAGGGGGTGGGTTAAAGGGTGGGCGATATGTTCCCCCAATCCTGATCAACATCACTTCAGTATTACTCAGGGGGAAGGTGACTCGAATAATCAGCGAAGAACGGTGGGGATGAGAGTCAAAAACATAAAAAATTTAAGTTTTGCCCAAATCCTCCTCAGCCCCCTTCAAAGAAAAATCCGTATTAAGCGCCTGAAACGAACTAAAGAAAAAAAGAGACAAAAAACACAATTTTGTAGCTAATATAGGGGAACGAGTGTGATGATTTGCATTATTTAGCAAAAAGTATGAGTTGGATATTGGCTGTTCCGTACAGTTTTGCAAATTATACGGATTAATACCTTGGGCGGAGGAGGGTAGTATTATTTTATGAACCAATAGCTACGGAGGCTAGGAAAATATATTACTGAGTTCAAATTGCACGCACACTTGATTCTACCAAATTTTAAGAAAATATTCATGCCACAAAATCGAAAGGTTGGAGTTTGTGAGTGCGCTGCCGCTCAATGGTGGTAATTTACAGGTTGCACGTGTAGTCGCTGCTACACTCGTCAAAATTTGGCGACACCTGAAATAAATTTTTGTTTCGCTCCCTACACCCGGCGAAAATCTGAGCTGCCGCCACTGGTACCGCCACATTCCTGACCCAGACTCGCAGCGGATTTTGGTTCGGTTTAGTTAGTGCTTCAGCATGTAATTGTAAAATTCATGCTGGTAGACCACTGGCCACCGAATTTCGGCCGTAACCCCCAAAGTGCTTGCACTTTGTACAGTACATCATAAATATCGTACTCCTATAGCATCTCTCTAACCCCTCTAAACCGTTAAAAACCCGATGCTTGCAGTCGGTACTGCACAATAACCACGTGCTACTACATTCGATACCTACAGCTACAGTACCACTCAAACGATGCAAATGACTTAACCTGTTGAGCGGTTGAGAGTAAATAAATAAATAAAAAACAGATGATCGTAAAAGAGTTTGGCTGTCATGAAATTTACACAAAACATTATTTTTTTTGCTTTTTCTCAGGATGACATAGCCACAAAAACAGAAAAAATCCTGGGAAAACTTTTCATCTAACGCAAAGCGAAACAAATGAAAATTTTAAAATTTTTTCAGTCGGTCGTTTTAGAACGATTCAACGAAATAGACTCAAATTCAATATACTGATAGGATTCGAAAATACATTCTTAATACGTTTAGTCTGTATTGACTCCATTTGTTCAGCAGTCATCTGTCCTCAGAATAAGTTCATTTATTCTTCCTAGGTTGTTAATTAGTTTTCAATAATAATACATAATATTCTTCATTTCACGGTGAAATGATTGCTATTATTTGAACAATAACGAGAGGCTGTATTGTGGGAAATATTTCTCATTCGTATATTACAACAGCTGGAAAAGAAATTAGGAAAATTATACAAACAAAAGGAATTGGTAATTACTCCAAACTTCAAGTATATTGCACAGTCCCGAATTCCGGCTAATTTCTGTCAACAAGTTCAGCGGATCTCGTACAAAACGTGCTAAACACAATAATAATCTTCTATAGTTATGTTTTTTTCACCTTCAGATGTATACTTAGGCCCAATTTCATTGTACCAGCTCGGTGGTTTCTCAGCTATTAAAAATTGTACTGGCCTAACCGTAAACGATCGGATGGAGAACATTCGTAATCTCGTTATTATTTCCGATAATTAACCTATACTATCGACGATGATGATAAGAGAATGCGTGTCTTTAGACGGTCAAAACCGTTCGAAATCGATACCGAATGAGCATTCGTACCTACATATAAGCAGGCAGAGAGTGATAAAAAGATGGAGAAATGTGTCTGACCGCAAAACGAAAAAACTGTTATACATATAAATGCAGCGAAAAAACGAATTACCCGTCTTTAGGTACTCGCAATGCATATTTTTCATTCCCCTCCCCCCAGAAGTAAACCCTTCTATTCTTTCCTTCGTCAGCGCACAGCATCATTAACGGCTGAACTGCGACGAAATTCTCATCGTTCGCCGCATTTGCTGCATTATAATTTCATTTTTCTCGAATTTGTTTTTTTCTTTCTTTTCCAGGCGCGCATCGATTGCGCGGTAAATTAGCCGGAGCATCGATGGGCGTCTGGTGCGCGCCCATAGATTGCCTTTTTCTGCTGGCGTTCGAATTTCGAGCCGCGGCTCGTAACCTACGCAATTTTTGCGCCATCCAATTACCGAACGCGCACCGCAATATGCGGGCGCATACCGAAGAAGTGCGTGGCTCGGCAGGCAGCCATCTGCGCGGCTGCGGATGGCGCGAGTGTCGTCGTTCGCGCATCGCGTCGTGATTGATAAACGCCAAGATTCGGTACGAATCGTGCCCAGCATCCGACCATATAAACAGCCGGTGAGCGTGAGTACCGTTCGGACTGGGTGTAAGGAGCACCAGGGAAAAAAAAAAAAAAGAAGAAGAAGGAGAAGAAGGAGTAAAAGAGCGTTCGGCTTCGAAATTACGCCCGTCGCTTCGTCGGTACTTTGGCATCTTATGCACAGAAAGAGCGAAAGAGACGAGAAGAAATCGGTGCGAAAGAGAAAAAGCGAGGGAGACACGGACAGACAGCCGACGGGTCAACGATAGCGAGAGAGAGAGAGAGAGAGAGAGAGAGAGAGAGAGAGAGAGAGAGAGAGAGAGAGAGAGAGAGAGAGAGAGAGAGAGTGAGAGAGAGTGAGAGACCGACGGACAGAGATAGAAAACTAAAACGCAGAGAGACACCGGGAGATATATGTATAGCAGAGGGAGAGGTGTAATGACGTGGTGATGAGGCGAAACAACTAAGTCTCTGTTATCATCGTGACTTACCAAAAAATATTCGTCGGTCGTCGTGTCATTTGTTGGTGAGGTGCAGCTCGTTAGCGAAAATTGTGGGAAAGTCGCGTGCGCGAATTTAGGCGCCAGGCGTTCGAAATCGTAGCAATTTGGGGCATCACGCCTTCGCCAGATGACCGCCGTAACTGGAAAGATGACAGCAGATTCTTTGTTTGGGACGAGCACGCTTTGCGAAATTACGCTTAAATTGTAAATATAAATAATACCGGGACGCGGAATGTGTAGGTGATCTAAATTTGGTCGGTTGTTCTGCGCGCAAGGTGTCTGTTCTTCAAGTTCCACCAGTATTTTATTCCACGAAATAGAAGAAGTGAAATTCAAAAAATTTGGATTTGAAGAAAATTTTTCGGGCGTTTTAGAAATTGGCGGAATTAATAGGTCGCGGGGAAAAATTTTCGACGTAATAATTTACGACCAAAGGCCAGATCCTTAAAAACAAAAACTTAAAAAAATGTTTAAAAAAACATATTTTTGCAAATATCGGCGTTCCGGTGCACCTTTTGAAAAAAATAATCATTTACTGAATTATAGAAAAATAACATTTCTATAATTTGTTTTCTATGATGTTTTTTGCGAGATGAACTTTTTTGCCACAAGAGCGCTGCTAAGTTAGGTCAATTTCTTAAATTCATGAAAAATGTAGGTAGTCCTATTTTTTCGGAACAGCACCTTCCACTCCTGGACATCTTTTACTTTATTTATATGAATGAAATAAATATCACGAGTTTTTATATTGAAAATAAATGTTGTGCGACAAAAACAAGCCTCGTACTAATGATTAACTTATACTAGCCTAAAAATAATGATGGAGGAAGGAATCAATGAATTTGACGAATTGAAAGCATTAACCTCGATGCGTGCTTAAGCTTGGGCCCAGGTAGAGGCCACAGTCCTCAAAACCTTTTTGGTCCCCTCTGACCACCATAAAAAAAATCAACTTTCATAATACGCACAATCTGTTCTATTGTAGATACTTAGTTGAATCATACCTACGTGCAATAACGTCATGATGTCGCTAGATATTGACCAACGGCATCCAAAACTAAGAAGTAGGCCAAAAATTCATGATTTTTTTCGCATTTATTTCAACTAATTTTTGAGACACACACAAAACCTTTAAATTGCTCTCAAAGGTTTGATTTAAATTTTAAAATAAGTTCAATTTCTGACTTATTACTTAGTTTTAGATGGAGTAGATTATCGTCTAATCACACTGAGATATTGCATTCGTTTTCTTTTTTTTTTTTTTTTTATTTCGACGGATTCTATAGGTTTTTCAATTACTGGTAAAATCTAATGAGATACCTTGTATACTTTCAATTAAAACCTAATTTGGAAAGGATTTTTTTTTTTTTAAGCCTCTAATGAGGTAAAATTAGATTTCGACTCCAGGAAAAAGTGAATTATTCGAACGAAATCTATTTTTCGAAGGGATCAACATCAAAACATGAAATGTATCGCCACTAAAACGACATATGACTACCTAATTTACTGTAAAATGATTTTTCCAATCACTAAAATATTGATTTACAATTAATTTTTCGCAACACAACCGAAAAAAACGTTTGATTTTCTCGCATGGCTCGATTGCATTCTTGTACGGTTCGATCACTTTCTTGCACGCTCGACTACTTTTTCAGTTTTTTTTTTTTTTTTTCTAAAGTAAATTTGTTGAATTCAGTAATTATTTGGTTCTAAAAAATTTTTCAAATCATTATTTCTGGGATTAGGAAGGTGGAGGATTGTGAAAATTGTTTGATTTAAAAAAAAGTAAAATTATTATGGTTGTAAAAAACAACAAATTTTCTATTTTTTTTTAGGGAATGGGTTGAAAAAAAAAATAGGGTGCGATACGCGTGCAAAGTAGGTGATTGATATTAGTGACAAAATCACCTACTTTTCGAACTTGTATCACAAATAACTATTCTAGCACAATGAATTCTGGTAAAATTGAAAATTTGATACATTCGCTTACAGAAAAACGCAATAGGCTAATGTGACATAAGAAAACAACAATTACCAGCAGTACTCATTTTAAATGAGCCAGACCCAACTCCAATTATGCTAGTTTCCCTTTGAAAAGTTGATGTGTTTTTCGAATAATAAATGATTAAAAGACATGCAGCTTATTGGTATTGTTTCGCCGGATATTGTCAAAAGCAAACGAAACTTCAAAATTGATGAGCATGGTTCCTGTGATAAAACAATAGACCAGTAATTCAAAATGTTTTGATATGTGGACAGTCTTCTTTCGATTGCTGTTCGAGCTCCACAATTCTTCCGCATAGTTCTTGGGTGGTCGACGATATTAGCTGGCGGAAGATATCCTTGCTGGAAAACAACCACAATTTGTTTTTTTCATCGATTGCTTTTATGCATGTTAACCGAAATAACGGCCCCTATAAAGCTTTCAAAGGGTCACTGTTTTGTAAATCGGTCAAAACAGTTGGCTCAAGAATGTAAAAATATCGACAAATAATCAATTTTAACGTCTCTGCGGAATTTTTAGCAAAAGTTTCTGGACGCCGGTTTAAGAGGCTACAGCGTTCATAAATACAGGCATGTAAAGTGACAGACCAGAAAAATTGTCCAGTCTACTTAGGTAGATTATCAGTCTTACATTATTGTGCATGATTTCCAAATCGATCGCCCACGATATGGTAAAATGATAGTTCTGCTGGACTGGGTAAGTAGTCTTGTAAATAAAACTGCTGTAAAGCTGTATTGGCACACATAAAAATAATTTTGCAGCCCCACACGCAGTCGTCTTAGCTAAAATCAAGGTTTCTTTGTTCTCTCCAACAGTATTCATAAGATAATAAATACCATAACGGTAGCAGTCTTCCAAAATCATTCAGTAGATTTTACCAAATGTATCATGGAATTTTTAGACACCTAGTTGTAAACATTCGTTACTTATATCAGTAAATATGTCACGCTAGTTTTAATTCCCTATTGTCGACAACAGTTCAGCGATTATCTAGAGAAACGAGAAAATATCGTTATTAGTATCGTTTAGCCACCCTCAAATCAAAGGAAAACGAGTAATATTACAAAATTACTTATTCTGGCAGCCAGGTTCTTTTCTTCTGAACGGATCAGTCATGGTTTGACGTCATCACGTGGTTATCAGTTGAAACTGAGTCCAAACAAACAATTTGACCATTTAATTTGTACAATAAAAAAATTGAAAGAACGTTTATAAAAGCTGAGGATCATGTGGAAATTATATTTATTGCTATACCGATAGCCTATGAAACTGAATAGTTATGATTAACTTTCTACCGCATTGTTCTTTAAAAATTTGCAATTTCTTTCTATTTTTAAACGCTATTATTCTAGTCCAATTGGGAACAGAATTTAGACTTTGTTTATCGCTTGTATGTGGATAGAGTATAAAATAATTATCGAATTTGCCGCTGGAGTGTTTAAGTTGCGCGTTTTTATTTCTCTTAGGTAATCTATCAAAAATTCCCATAAACTAAAAAATAAAAAATAAAAAAGTAAAAAATAATTTTTAGCTGAACGTTTTTATTCAAGTTAAGCGCCTTAAAAAGGAGAAAATAAAACAATTTTATTTTGTTTGTATCACCAAGAAATGACATCAAATAAATAGTTTATATTGATGGTAGTGAAGAGAGATGACTGATACAGGGCCATATTCTTGGTCAGTTTTTTACCTCAGGGAAAGCACTTAAGTAATCTTTTTCTTATAGGTACTTAAGTACTGAAACCACAGATCAAATATCACCGAAGTGGTATTTTATTTGAAAGCTAAGGATTGTCTAGGAATATAGCCCATTCTGATAAGCATCAAAATTATATCGACCCCTCGGAGGCTTGTAATTATGTCCTCCTCCCAGGTTGAATTGAGTTGGTATGGAATGGTACCGATAAATTTGAATTCATTAAAATAAAATTGTTTTATTTTCTCCTTTTTAGGGTGCATAACTTGAATAAAAGCGTTTACCTAAATATTATATTTTACTTTTTTATTTTTCGTAATCATATGGGAATTTACGTAGGTTTGAAGTTTGTGACAATGATGTAAGTCTGTTTGGACCCAAAATCGTCTACCAGCAACTATTGATACATTTTAGACAGGTTGTGACGTCACACGTGGCTGATCCATTAGAAATTTTCTTCGAACTGCAATATTGGCAGAATAACGAGTGTGAAATTTTATTGTGCCTCCTTGACTCGGAAGAAAGTTACAAACGTGTGGTTTTGTTTTTCAACTAAAATGCCCCAAACTTTTTTTTGCTTCTTATAGTATTTTTGTCGTTCAGTTGAAAAGAATCGAGATAACCAGAGCACAGTCTATTCACAACACAGAACAGACGAAGATTTTGCTAATGGAAGGAGGGAGTAGTTCAGAATTTCTTTCGGACACCCAAAATAATAGAGATGAAAAACATTTTTGGTCAGAGTTTTTCCACCTTTTGTCAAAAAATATGACTTGACCTTTAGCCCGTTCGTCGAAGTTCGCGAGAAGATCGCCATGACGTAATTTTTTTCCATTTCCTTTCCTTCGTTTTCTTTTTTTGCTTCCACGATTTGATGCACAAAAGCTATAACAGACGCATGTTTCATTGGTAAAGCTATGGTAAATCTGCGAAACCGTTAGAATCTCATTCTTTCTCTTTCTTTCTGCGCACTTGGATGAGGTAATTAATGCGTTCGACGAAGCTCGTATGAAAAATCCGGTAATAATTTTCAAACGATAATTTATTCTACTTTAATTGAGGATAATGGCAAATTCTTCTTTTGCTTCTCGCTTTTTCTCCCTTTTCATTCTTTGTATACACGTATTCGAGCGGGGGAAGATTCGGATAAAAAGAAAATTATGTACTCAATGTTTTTGTTTAGTTTAATTTTTTTTTCTCCTCTTTTTTATTTTTATTTTTGCTCCAACTTTTTCTTCGGTCATTGTAACTAGCCCCGCGGTGCCGTCACACAAGGATGCGCTCCGATATTTACTCCGATGCGCCGAACACGCAACAATGAATTGCAAATGAACGAAGGGAGGGTATGTGGTGAAACTTATCCGAGAGGTACTGCAGTTCTTCGAATTGTACCCATTTGCAGTTACATCTAGCCATGGCATAACGCAACCAGAGCATGAGCATGACTCAAGAACGGTCAAAGCTCCAGAAATCTCAAATCATGCACAATTATTTCATTCATTTTTAATTACACATAATTATACAATAAAGATTGGCCCGCATTATTCCGTAAAAGGCTGTTAGATATTAATTACAAGGTGAAAAGAAAACATGGGTAGGATATCCGACGAAATAAACAAATATTGAAGTGAACTATGAAGTAGGCAGCGGTTTATATCGAGCATCACTAAGTGCTTGATTGCAATGAAATTAGTCGCATACTTAATTCTAATTGAAATTTGAATGAGATTTTTATAAGGTTGTGGTAACACAGGTTACTGGGTTTTTCACCAGAGGGTTAACCACGCATTCACTCGTATTTGAGAAGACAAGCCTAAGAGATGACAAGATGTTAAAACTAATGACCAATCGTAAGTCATTAATATGTATAAGAGTTATCAATTTTGGCAGATGAAAATACCGGCAAATAAACTTTTTTTTTCATTGCTCACAGTCCATCTGCTGAAATTTGCCACTTCTAAATTTTTTCTTGCTTGGCTTGCATTCAAAAAAAGTCCCCAGAAGTGTTTTATCTTGCTTGCTCTCTCATTCCACCCTTTATACCGGAAATACCGGCAACACTAATGAAATACCGGCTAGTTGGAAACCCTGATCTTCTCCTATAATATAATACAAGTAATAACTATATGTACGTATGTATATATGTATGTATGTACGTACAAGCCCTGAGGCGCCACTTTGTGGTGCTTTGGCTTGTGCTAGGCCTGAATTTTTGCTGGCAAATGGGTAACACTGTAGAATTTGTTGTTTTAGCAAAAGAAATGAAATATTTTTTACATGTCTGTGTGTAGCTGTATGGGTAGTGGCACATCCACATCGAATATAAGGGAAAATATTAGCAAAATAATTCAAGGAAATAATATTGTAAAATAGTTTTGACGAACGAATTAATTTTGGCCAGCTTGTATCTTTCTTATAATGACGTACGTACGTATGTACGTATGTACGTATGTATGTATGTATGTATGTATGTATGTATGTATGTATGTGAGTAAATTCTTTCTGAATAACTAGACCAACAATGCGGCTGAAATTTGTAAGTTAGGTGTTTTTAGGTGGGAGAAAATGATCTAGATAGATCCGGACTTTAGAAAATTTGTTGCACATAAATATGAGCATCTCAATATTCTCAATCTATCCATCAGTGGTAAAATGATAACAGCTAGCAATTAAAAATTCGCCTGGAACAAACGTGATTTTTAAATCTGCAATCTGCAGATCATTAACCTCAAATTTTATGATTAACACTAAACACAACGAATACAAAATGTCACACACTGAATCTTGATCTTGGATCCCTATAGTTGGATGATAATTTGACATCGGCTTCTGATATAGAATTTCGAATTCGGATATTGAATTTAAAATATAATTTTTTACTTTTTAGTGTACAGTAGTTATTGACTATGGTACTCATCAGAGAAAATCTTGGAGAACCAAGTACTATGTAGAATAAGTTATTCTACAAACAACTGTAAACCAATAAATTTAGAATAATCTATCTTAAATCTGAAGAATAATGTCGAATAATTGATGACTTTGAAAAAAAAATGAAATAAAGTTGTAACAGCCAACTACGCCTAAAATCATAATTATTACTGCTCATACATTTTTTTCATAATTTACCGGGAGCCTTGAAATTTATAGTGTTAGGTATGATTTTCAATGTATCTTGATGCTTTTTTTCACATATTGCATAGACTTCGCCATCAAAAATTCATTTTCAACGGGTTTTCTACATCATAATCAATAACATAGAATAACGTAGAATAACTTCATTACGTCGCATAATTATTTCACATTATTCTATGCTTGATTCTTGGGTGGAATAACTTGCGCAGAATAATGGAACAACCCTGGATGAAACACAGCCATTTATATGTTCCTTAAATGCTACCTTCATTGTTATAGGTATGATGAGTTGTCAGTGATCAATCAGTTGAATATGCAGCCATACACGAATATTCAAATTCAGAGGGTTGACGTATGTTAACCGCATGATGCCACTACAAGTGTAATTTCATTTTTTATGGTTGTATGTCTCACGAATAGGGTTATTTTGGCACTTATTCAATTTAATATCTTGCTTCTGCGGCTGCGTAATTGAATCATCTGATAACGGACCAGAACTCGCTAAAAAGTCTCGGGATAGGCCCTCCACAAATTCTTGGAATTATGAAGAAAGTTCAGGAGAATTATAATATTAAGCTTCTGCTTCAGTTATAAACCTAGAGGACTAAACAGCTGCGAGCATCCTCACCATAACTTGGGGATAAACTGAAACTCTCACTTACTGTAATAGTAATTGAATACTGCAGCAGGTAACATTACGCAGTGATATGCTATAATTGCATTCTTTCTCTTATGGCATGGAAATTGTTTTCACTTTTTTGTCAACTTTTATCGACATCTAGGCTACGTACTGAAATAATCATCATCACCATAATCTCATCGTACTAACTAAATCACTTGCATTTAGATATGGGCGCCATCACCTTGTCAAATCTCGAGTATGGCCTTTCGAATACAAGCCTTTCGAATACGAATGTATGGGCAACCTTTTAATATGAACTTTCAGCAGTATTGATGATGAAAACTACTGAAACGAATAAGACTACTTAGTTGGTAAGCTATTCAAGCTCGAATGGTTGCAGTTCTCAGCCATTTTCATTCCTTTCGTTCAGAACACCCACCTTTCAGTCGAGATGCATTCAAAAACAAATAAATGTAATGAGAATGCTAATATGTTTTCAAAAATTTCGATTGTAATCTGTATTTCAGAAAACGATAATATGCGTAAAATAAGATGAGTGATAATAAACATATTGCAGGTGTCATTTGTGAGATTTTGTAACTCGTGACCAATCGACAATATCGAAAATACAGAGAACGGATCGTATTACGAATATACTTAATATAAGGTGATTTGCATTTCAAGAATTTACGAGCGTTTTTCATCCTTTTTCTCGTTTATATTTTAGCTTCTCTCGAATAAAAATGCATTATTTCTTTTCGACGGATGCATTTGCATCTCATTTAAAAGAGCAACGCCACCGATCATCAGCCCTTGGTCGTGACGACGCAAAGAGTAGCCTATCCACTATATACGAACGTTAATTTTTGCACATTAGAATTTGATTAGTTTTTCTGATTTTGTAGGTAGCTTGGACGAAAATAGTTACACGTGTAAAAAATCTTCGGATTGTTGACCATTCAGGAGGATATCGGTCTTTATTTTTAACGTACAAATCAGTTGACTGCGTTCATTGAGTATTTTTCTGAAAAATTCTCGGAACTAAAAAACGCACTAGAAGGGGCTAAGCACCATTCAGCCTCTAGTTACGCCTATACACAGAATACAACAACAATATCTAATGACAGATTTTCAAACGAAAACTTGCCAAAAGGCAATACGAAAATTTTTTGTTTGACAAATTAAATTCAGATGGTTTTTGCAAGGGGCAAAAATTTACCTTCTTGTGATGCGTAAAAAAAAAAAAAAAGCTGTAGCATTAAGTAGTTGCATTAAAATAAAATCCGGATTTAAAACAAGATATTTAGGAAGTTTAGATTTAAAACTACAAAAAATACTTGAAATTTCTATTCTTTCAGTGGTCAGTTTTGTGCTTCTAAAAATTACCATATATGATTTAACCAGTACACAGTTCCTCTTTAATGACCAGTGAGAGTAAAAATTTATGTCCTTAAAGATATTATAGATAATTAGTATGATCAAATTATTTAATCGGCGGTTACAGCAATATGTTTGTTGCAGCCAGCTATAACAAAAAAATTTCACAATCCCTAGGAATTCGTTGTAATCAATTTCAACTATAATATTAAAACAACACCTTTGATCAGACTCTGCTTCAATTTTCAGGATAGACAAAATTTCTATCAAATATTGCTGTGCGCATAAACTTAACATCTCCATTTTCCAAATTCTAATTAAATGAACAAACTCGAAATTCAGCACTTTTGAACAATATCTACTGCTTTCCAATTTATTTTTTTGAAATGAAATCTCCATTTTTATTTTTTTTTATTTTTATTTTTACAAATTGCACTTAGCGGTTAATATTAACCGACATTTGAGGGACTTTTCATTTAATATTCAACAATGCAATACTTACGAAAATTCACGTCAAACATCATCTCTCAGAGTCTATTAATGCCTTTTCAACTATTAAAAATGTACCCATTCATTAGATCAATCCAAATCATAACAAATTGTGTAGATACAGAAAAAACTGCACTGATCGATGATTAGATTAAACAGCATTTCATCGAGTTCATATTTCGAGTCCAGCAGGAAATAGATGAATTAAGAGACTTGCAAGATCTAAAATTCGAAGAAAATTAATTCGTGGGAAAATTTCCAAGTAAAAGCGTTAAAAATGGTAACTCTTTGCGGAAATAGAACTTTTCATCAAATTGAAATAAGAAGCCGAGGATATGAATGAATGGTAACGAACGAAAACCAGAATATTATCGCATATCATCTGCATCAACTTTAAAACATTGAGAACCACGAACGACCCTAACTTCATATCAAAATCAGCAGAGAAAGGTTACTTTCGACCAGATTTCCGAAGCAACTCTAAATTAGTTACGGTAACGGTTACGATAGCAATTATTAGATTTGCATAATATTCGTAACAATAATATTTTATACATCCGACTTAATAATTTTGAGCAATGTAATTAATATGCAGAACCAGCGAAAAGAACCAGTTTTACAAAACGCAACACGTTTAGACGACTTTGAAATTTAAATCGATTTTCGAGGGTAATGATAGGGTCTTTTGATTTATTCAATTTTAAAAACGTATTTTTCATCTACGAAGAACTTCTGATAGGTATGATTGCGAACTTTTTCGACGGCCAGTCGTACAGACATTTTGAAACTGACCATTTTTTTCTCCACTTTTAAATAGTATAATATTAACTCGAATAGGCGGAGCAAAATTCTTTCTGATGACTTATTTCAGCGTAGCAATACTAGCTATTTCTAAAAAAAAGCAAAAAACTTTATTCGTTGCCTTTAGGCCAGGAAAACCGTAGGTTCAAACACGAAAACATTATTTTTTTGAAAAAGACTCTTTGGCTGTATGTATATGAACGATCATGATAGAATGCCTCATATATTAAGTATTTTTAAAAGTATGTCAATCTCACCCACTTGCGAATCGATTTTGTATTAAAATAGACAAATAAACGATAAAAAAAAAATTATATGTAGGCTACCACCATTCTTTTTCTTCTTTTTTTCGCAGATATCTCAAACAACATGCTATGACAGACAACCAATACTGGAAAACTGTTTATTTACGAATTAGTACACATCTAATATAAAATTACGTCATACAAAATCATCGGCAAATAATAAGTAGGTAGGGGTTATTGGACGTTAACCAAAAAAGAGTAATTCTTACTGATATGGACTAAGCGGTACCAATAAATAAAAAAAAAAAAAAACAATTCTTCAGGAGAGCAAAAAACCTTGTTCGATTTTTAGGGGTATGAGTAACCAGTCTGTGAAATATTTATATTCTTCAACATAACAAGTTGAGAAAACAAATTGACTCATACAGAGTGTTTTGAAATATCCAGAACCAAAAAAAAATTCGATTATTGAAAATTAGAAAGAGTGTGATGAAAAATTGATTCATACTGACATATTTCTTCGAGAATTTCGTCCAGGAATAGTAGTTTTGAGTTTTCTTAAGTAAAAATAAGTTATCTAAAATAAAACAAATTTGAACAAGCCAATTTTTTTTTTTTCGAAAAAATTATATTTTTCTTGCAGCTTGTATGTTATTACATTTTTTGATACTCTTGGAAAAAAAATTTGTTGTAAAATTTATCGCAGTATGAGCTTCATGTTAGTCGTTAGAAAGGTACATGAGTGAGACTATAATTGTACTTGATTGTAAGAAATTCTTTGTTAAATAGTTTTGGAACAGATAAGTATCAAAATTATGATTCAACGTGAAATAATCGACGTTACTGATTGTTGTTCGTGAATATTTTTTGTAAGATTACACTCAATATTTTTCAATAGCACTCTCCAAACTCATGAAGTTATGTACTATACCTGAGTATATTTGTTGCATATACTTACTCTTAAAAATAGTTTATGATAAATTTAAATAAAATAGCCTACATATTGACCATAAAATAATGCTGTGAGTATCGTCCCCTTTAGAGAACAAAATATGTAGTATTACAAGTGATCGCAGAAACGGCTAAACTTTCAAAAACCACCCGTAACCTTTTTTGTAAGCTTCTGGAAATTTTTACGATTTTTTTTCTGCGAGTTACACTCTTTTGCACCTCCTTCAATAACCATTCTCCTCCTCATACCCTTCCACTACGCCATATTTTATGGGCTAACGATAACATAACAAAATACGTAAATCTATTCCTTCTCTAGCTGTGTTTAATGTAACAAAAAAGTACTTCCTACCTCTAAAATTCTAATTCTGAAAAAGTTCTATTAAAAGTTCGTTCTGTATTCAGCCCAACAGGTCAGTTCTGTGAAGTGGAAAAATTAAAAATATTTATATCCCAAAAAGAAGAAATTAAAATTTTTTTTTTAATAAGGACATGCGATTAAAATATTAATTATATCTTTAGAAGTGATCTTTTTATAAGAACTCATTCACTGACTCGGGTCGGGAAGTTTGACGCTTTTTGAGAATTAGAGTTTGTTTCGAGTTTTCACTATTCTAAATGAAACAGACTGTTATCAAAAGAAGCTGAAAAGTCCTCTTTTTTTTTAAATTTCGAACGAACCTATATTACCTACTTGTACTTTATTAAATTTAATTCTTCGTATTGGCGTCACAAAAAGGTTGTAATTATGCTTATTTCCAAAATGATAAGGGTTTTATCTTAGTCACTTATTTTATTTTTATTTCATTTTTTATTTTTTTTGAAGACTAGAAATTTTCACTAGCCGACTTCAAGTCCTTCGAAAAGAAAGAGGAATTGAAAAATAACTTTACAGGAGTTGAAAATGTTGAGAAACCATTTTGAGAAATTTGTCTTTTGTAGACTTATTGCAATTTTTAGTACGAAAACGTACTGTTAGTTTAAACAAAGGGAACATCATGTGAAATTCGCTAAAATCTGTTGGACGTGTCAGAAGGCACATAAAATCTACGCTCATTTTCGCTCAGTGTATCAAAAGGTCAGCAAGACCCGAACGTACAATCAATAAGAAAATGAAAAAGCAGCGCCTGTGAATACTTGTTTTTCTCTTCTTCAGTCTTAAGTTCTCTAATCACCATCAACACGGCGTTCCCCACAAGCGAAAATTAATAATGGGCAGTAGAGCGCAAGAAATGCTGAATTTTGACGTTTATATGTACAAAACGAGAAGATGTAAAAAAACAAAAACGGAAAAACATAAAAAAGCACAGCAGGAAAAAAAAAGTGGCGCTTTAATTAACGCTCCAACGAGTGAACAACACCGTAGATAAAGGGAATATATTATTTTATAAATATTTTATATTACTATATGTGAATATAATATTGTATTATGCATTTCTTAGACAAGGAAACCAACTAGACGAAAATCAACGAATACCCTTCAATAACGTAATCTATTTTTTCTTTCTCTTCCTGCTAGTTTTTCTTTTAATTAAATAATTGCATGTGGTTAATTAAAAAGTAGTATTCTTTTCTCGCGTCTGGTCTCCCTCCACTCTATCTGTAAGTCATAGGAATAAATTAAGTTCGCAAATTTGGATAGTAGGCACCTACTGAATGCACGAGACCCGGTGCAACGGTTCACGATCTTTGCCAGCGATATACGAAAATAAATTATTTGAATGTAAATGTGGAATACCTTGTCGTGAGAGATATTCACACTAGAAGGTCTTCAACAGTATTTGCGTGTTCTGCCACTTCATACGATTAAGTATGGGAGAGCCAAATCCTCGGCGAACACTGACGATTTTTGAGCCGGTTCTGAGAGTTTATATACCGTATTTGGTACACGCACACAGACACACATGCATACGTATGTATACGTAATTATGTCATGCGTTACGTCGTTTCTTGTCTCCGTTGAGATGATAAGAAACGACGCAGTGCGTTTGGTACCGAGTCGTGACATTACCGAGATCGTTATCAGGTAATTGATCTCGACTCGTACGATGTATCTTACCTGTACGTACGTACAGGTACGAACATACAAACGCACCAGTGTAAATTGGTTTAACGTCATAGAGACGATTATTGCCAGCCTTTGGGCGGCGACTGTTGTCGAGGGGTGCGAGCCCCTATAACCTCATACGAGTAATGTCCCCACAGTAAATAACTTAAATATTTTGATGGGACTGGTGAAGGAGGAAATCTGTTGATGAAAATTGTGGTTCTGAGGTTTGAGCTGCCTTCTACCATATTCTTTTACCTCGATGCACTCGATGCACTCGACTTAGGCCAACGATGATAGGCGATTGCAGTTAGAAGGATGAAGGTGGTGAAACAAAATGTAGGTAAATAAGTCTATGGAGCTTTACAAGTTGATTAAAAATAAAATATTTAATTTTAAAAAATATGTATATATATATATATATATATAAAATGAGGTCCCAAAACGTAATAGTATACTTTGGAATAAACTCGAATTCTGGAACAAGCCAAAAAATAAAACGATAAAAATATCGTGGAACTAAACATTTATTTCACCGTGAATACGTAAAGAATACGAGTGCACTCGTAGTTGAGAGGACCAGTCTCCAGATATTAAGATAACAAAACTCTAGGAAAACAATACTTCGATAGAAAACCTAGTTTGACAATTTTCATCTACATTATAGAAAAACAACCTGTAACATAAATTAATGCAATACAGAGAAGAGTCTGGTAACCCCTTGCGCCGTAAATACGAAAAACATACTTTAAGCTACACAGGCAAATTACTTTTCTCCAGCAATTTTTTTTTGTTTTACATTTTTCTTGGAAACTACTGAATTAATAGGAACCAAACTCCTATCAAACTTAGTCCGACATAAGGACTACATTTCGTGAAAATTTCAGCCTTATCCCTATGTAGTTTTGTCAAAATCCAAGAAAAACCACTTTTCCAACAATTTTTTTCCAGTTTTCTCGGAAACTACTGAACTAATAGACACGAAACTTCTATCAGAATTGCAACTGCATAAGAAAAATCTATCGTGAAAATTTCAGCACGATCCCTTTTATAGTTTCCTCAAAATTCTGGAAAAACCAGTACCAAGAATGGTTTGTTCTTCACTTTTCTCGCAAACTACTGATCCTCTAAGCGCACCTAACTCTTATCAGACTTGGTACAAGGACTACATATTTTCATGAAAATTTCAGCTCCATACCTTCTGAAATATTTTTCAAAACAGCGAACACCAATATTTGCTGATACATAATATACTAACGTAGAAAAAAAAAAAAAAGATGAAAATGGGAAAATGGCACCAATCGTTTTCTTTTCGCATGAAACGAATAATTTTCATTATCCCCACCCGTAACCCTTTTTCGAGGTCAATTTTAATACCCCGCTTGAAGCAAACTGAGTAAAAATCGATCCGAAAACAAAAACTACAAAAACAAACTGAAAATTATACTTCTGTCCAGATCATTCAGTTTCTAAAAGTTTCAGTAGTCGTTTCAGCGACATTATCACTCATGCATTTTCTATGCACCTGGTTATTATGCAGTGTTATCGTTGACCTGACATTACAGCTCGTTATTCGTGATGCATAATACCGTTTTATTGGGCTGTAATGCAGCCAAATTTCATATATCATGCATTTTGCTCTAACAACTGCATGATTGATTCGATAGGTGATGAATTGATACTCCCGCAAAAAAGAAGGGATTCATTAAGACTGATCAATCGAAAAGTTCAGGCAATATTTTCCTGAAGAAACCATCAAAAATACTCTAAAAATAAAATCTCAAACGTTTACTTCCATTTTGATTTTGAAATACAAAGAATCTACAATATAGGATAACGAAATTTAAAATTCCGAAATACATAATTGTTTTCAGTCGGGACAATGAAAGAGACAATCAAACCAAGGTACAATGCATTAGAACGATCCAATAAAAATTACTCACCAAGCGTCCGTAATTTCGTTCTGGAGGTATAGTTATAATAATGTTAATACTACGATTGAGAACTCACCTGAAACAAAATAATGAAAATAACATGAGAAAAATAGAGAAAAATAGAGAAAATTTCGATCTAATTGCAAACATAATTTCTAGATATTTACATATTGGGATGAAAATTAAAATTTTCATCTCAAAACTACGCGTCTACATTTACGTAATGATGACAAAAACTTAATATGCACCCCTCAGTCAGCCCAAATTACTGCTGCAAGGGGATCCGGAATTCGTTGAATCGGATCAAGTGAGATAAATCTGTGATCAGGAATATGGATTATTTTACTTCTGGACAAATCAAAGCAACAAACCTGCCAATGACATATCAGTCGCAGAGGCATATTTCGTCTCGAATAGACGAAATTTCATATTATGTGTATAGCGGGTTGCGTTTATTATATGTTTCAAGAAATTGTTCATATTATGAAGAAAACTCAATAAGTCACCATTCGGAAACTAACAAGCGGATTTGGCCCATCCTCAAACTTAACTGAAATATGAATTCAAAGTATGTATATGCGAAATTTTGTATCAATCTGTAAAGAAATACGCCCTCCACTTGGTCAACAAATTTCGTTATATTCCTCATGTATACATGTATGTAATACAATAATGATCTTTTGAGTTTTGGAGACCATGATCTGGAAAAATATACTATAATGAAATTTTCTCAAAATCATGAAATACGGATCTTCGCCATCGGTAGATTATACATATCTAAATTTCAAGAGATTTCAATTCCCGTTGCCTGAAGAACCACCATTATTACTGATACTAACTTTATGAGCACTAGCCTCTCCATTCCTTTCCTTTACTTAAATTTCTTACACAAATTATGGGAAACCTGCGCTACCAGAAATATTAAAAAACACATAAAAATTTACACTATTTGCATTTTTGGCATCTTTGAGGATACATTGGAAATGATTTTTGTATTTAATTTTTCATTTTAAATACAAATATTGATTTCATTGCGGGACCTGGAGGCGAGACTTGTGGAAAAGCGCGAGTCGTAGATCACAAATATATATAGATCACTCAAATTCTTCTGTACACGATATATATATATATGTAGGTTTGTTTCCGGGTATTCCAATCGATCTAATTTGCACGTAAATAATAAAGAACTTTGTGTATTCACTTTTCAAAAGCAGAGTTTATTGACACGATTAAAAATGGTAGTGAAATTAGAAAATTTAAGATTATAATACACAATGGAAATGAACGAAGATACAACTAAGTTTATCTGTCTTTCTGAAACGACGATGAGCGAACGAATAAATGAATGAATGAATTTGATAAACGAAATTGATGTTCGATACAAAAGAAAATAAACACATTGAGTATGGTCAAAAATGATGTCATTTAACAATAGGATGGTCGAATCGAGAATACATGAAATGACGTAACTTAAAGATAAGAGGAATGAATACAGTAAATATTTTTCTTAATGTGGGTCAAACAAAAATAAACATTACGAGTTCATGAAAGGACGAGAGTAAAATACGAAACTGTAGTTATTCGAAAAAGAAGAATGTTCTTTTTACATATATATAATATATATATTCACATTTTGTTCATTTTGGAACTTTTTTGGGAGTCTGTAGAGCCTCCACTGGTTGACCTATGGCAGTGAAACCTGGAATAGCATTGGAAGCTTTAATGGGCTACACATTCATCTTAAAACTTTTTTAATTCATCAGCTAGTTTCGGAGGAAGGGATTCTCAAAGTGTTGCAAACCCACCATGTTGTCATCACCGTAATTCTCGTAAATTTAAAGATTTTAGCTTGAAATTTTTACGAAAATTGGAGACTATTATGGACTGATTTGGTATTGAATTTGAGCGAAATCGGTCAACCGGTTATCGAATGGAAGCCATTACAAAATTAGACACTTTTGGAAAATACACACTTACTGGGGAAGAGATATTTCATACTAGGGTAACAATGCTAAATTCATAGATTCCGGGAAACAACGAATTTGGTTTTGTGTTAGTGTGCGTGAGTTGAATTATGAATACAATCAGGTACACACGCATAATCGTGCTTTTTTCGTTTTGTCTACATTTTTCACTTTTCGTTGCACATGACGTCATCTTTTTACAATGTACCTCGGGTTAAACATTTCCAATGTTAAAAGTTGCAATTTATTCATATTTTGAAAAAAAACGTCCGCCCCACGGTTTCACGATCTTATAAAAAGGACTGGCAACGAACACTCGTTAATTTCTTCGACTCTTCATACTTTAGTCATACGCGCGATGTGCCAATAACTTATTATTTCTAGACGAAGTATAATTCTCACTCACCTCATACCAACCTACAGTAAATTCGAACACATTCGTCAGATCTCTTCTTCTACTCGTCGAACTCACCAAAAAGGTTAAATCAATCGTTTAGCGCGTCGAAAAAATCATAATTGTGAAGAATTACATTCACAGGTTGAAAATTTATTCAGTCGTAAATTAAAATACCCACAATATATTTCGGCAGAATTGCTAAAGCTTACAAAATTCCGTTAAACGATGTTCGAATAACACGAACGTATAGATATAAAAGCTAATAAATTTTTATTAGTCAGCATTTTATTTAGGACGCAGTTAAACTAAACACCGCAGCACACCTATACGTGTTAAGACAATACAGCTAACTTATGGGTTACTGAAATAACGTATTTTTATTATCTACACGCTTCTTTTTTTCTTTCATTCCTACCCCATTCAATTCGAAGAACTTCAAATTTGTTTTTGTTTATTTGTTTTGTTTATCAACGTAATTTTTTGGCCTCTGATCATTTACATATACGTAGCGGTAATTTTACGCTCTAATTATCAAAAATCATTCGTAAGGAAGATGGTAAATACCCTACAGAAGAAGTGGGTGTACGATTGTGTTCGTAACTTATAAATAATTTTTTTTCACATCCAACGACTGCAGACAGAGACGTGAGGATGGAATGGTTGCAGACGTAGCGTCGGTACTTTTCATGCATTACGAGTTGTTATTATCATAACTAGGTAGGTATTATTTTTCGCAAGGATGAAATTCATACAAATATTGCGTAGCGCAGGTAAAATCACCAACGAAACGTAAGGACAACGGTCATATATAATGTTAAAATTTTTGATACACGGTTTAGCGTAGCGTTCAGCGAACGGATTGCTAATTAGCTTATCGTGCTCGGTCTCAAGTTAAAATTATGACTGTATTAGCATGAAAAATGAGCGTGAAAATGTTTGGTTTATATTGCAAGTTCGCATAAGGTCGACGCTTATTTCACGCTCCCAGACATTTGCACGTGAAAACGGTATCTATCATAGGTTACCAACCGGGTGAATTTACAATTACGAAATCAGTCATTTGAAATTATTACAGTTTTGTAATGCAATTTTTCCCTCTTTTTACAACCATAAACGGTTGATAACGAACAAAATTTTTTTGCATAACATGCAAATCGACTAGCAATAATCTGACATCAGAAAAATAATTTTTTTAAATTACAAATTTCGTCGAATTTTTCTGTTAGCTTATTTCTGTTATTTAGGATACCATGTATGCGGAGGTCTAAAATATCACGTATACGCTACATATTAATGGAAAATCTCAATATGCTAATTTCTTTCGCCATCTACGTCCATACTCGTTTCTCAATAATATAACAATGCAGATTATAATGATTTTGAAAAAATTACACTTTCTTACTAACCTGAATTTCGACTCGCGTGGTAGTAATAAACAAAATGAGTGGAAAATTTTTTCTTTCAAGTTTCACGTACCTTAACTCTCTAATTCAGTATAATGAAGAAACTAGAAATAATCACACGTTATAGTCCGCCCCTATGGAAGAACAAGCTTTGGCGGTGGAGTATTTTTACCACTTATAGAGGAGCTCACCCCCAAGATATTTCAGCTGCATAACCTAATGTAATTATTAATTATCCCATTTCAATCCCATTTTCAGCCCCATTTTAAACTTTATTTTACTGGGCTACAGAGCCACTGGCAGGTCCTGCCTGCTAATCATTTTGGAGTAGATTTTATTTGGCTGTTGTGCAAACGTTGAACATTATTTAGCAATGAACTAAATATAGACAAATTGTTTTTAAATCTCTCAAACTGCGGTTTTCTGGTGCATAAGGTTGTTATAAGAAAATACCTAGAATAAAAAGAATATCTGCTTTGAAATATTTCTCAGCGACAAGGCTACCGGAATCGTTCACAGACGGAATTTGCAGCATTATCGAGCGAATTGGATCATCACCAACATTATGCAGATACAATGTGGATTTTCATAGCAACACATTTCTAGGAGATGCAGTAAAAATAAAAATGGTACGAGTTTTAGCAGGACTAACGTAACACATATCGAGTCCGTTCGATTTCGACATGAAATTTAATGTTAGACATGCGAGGAATCGTTTTCGTTGCCATTGGTTGAGATCTAGACCATAGCTGCATCCATAAAATAAGTGACTTATTGAAATGGACCACTCGGTATTTATATGCGTACATAACCCCGTGTAAGTTCATGGATTACGATTAGAGACCTACAGTACAGAGATGTTCAAGACTACATCCGCGTTAATAATTTTTTTTTTAATGAAACCTCCAACATGTCAATGATTGGGTAGCATGCAGAAAAATGTAGAGCGTCTTGGTCTTGGCCACACAATTGAAAGATGAATGTCCATGTCGATATCATTCGAATATCTACAATAGATGTCCATAATAGGTACTGTTTATCTAATATAATCATCTCCCGGAATAGATACCTTGAATTCCCAGCAAACCATTCAAAACTTTGAGGTATTCTAACAGAAAATTAAGCGATTAACGAACAGCCTCCTTCATCTTTACTTTCGAAATTTGATTCTCGTTCCACCGAAATTCTTTACCGATACTTAAATTTCTAATAGTCATATCCGACAAAAGAACGACCCCAAGTTTATTTCAGTGTCGTAATTAACACATCATTTATACGAAATTAAAAGAAAAAAAAAAAAAGTTAATCTGGTAAATTATTTGATTTTTTTTCCTTTTCGCGTTAGGAACCGCTGCAAAACGATGGAATGGTAGAAATTTTCTCATCCGTCCCATCTTCAGCGCAGGATCGTTAAGAAACTCTAAAATCAAACTACAAGTACGAGAATCTGTTAACGATATCTTTCATCAACTGCGCATTACATGGAGCGATATTTTAAAAATTTTTACGACTAGGTACTTTAACGGATGAAAAATTGCATCGCGCCGTTAAAAAATTTCAACCCGTCAGTTCGAGTTAAGTTATACGAAATTTAATTGAGAATTAAATTTTCCGTGTAAACGGCGCATCGTAATTTGAAATGGCCGCCTCTTGGAAATGATGTAAATATATGGCAATTAAATTCGCAATTCGCGCGGCTTGTTGGTACGAAAAATCTTTAAATAGAGCTAAACGATTAAAGAGTTGAGTTTGCCTCCATTACAATTGGTGAGAAAAATGCGAAACATATTTATTAGAGTTTCTGAAAATGGGAAAATGTAATTATTTGGTAATGGTAAAAAAAAAACAAATAGCCTATAGTTTAAATTTGCCTTGGACCATTTAATTTAATACATTTTCAAATTCGTAATATTATTTATGGGAATCCTTTTTATGATACTTTAGGTAGGGCCTGAAAAGTAACACGCAGGTTAGAAGCGAGTAAAAAATGATAGGTAAACTAAACCTCAACCAAGAAAAAAAAATTACATTAAAAATGAATATTTCGAAAAACTGTGACACAGAAATACTTTGCTGAAAAACACAGTTTGCAAATTTATATCCAAAATTCTACAAACAATCCTGAATTCAAATTGGGTAAAAATTTCAAAAAACTATCGTTGGTTATCAATATCCAATAAACATATCGATGGATCGAAATTTCATTGTAACAGTTTTAATAAAAACAGGTAAAATAATCCCTTGTGGCAGTATAAAATTTGTACAACCGAGCCTACAAGACCGTTTGGTTTCCGCTTAGTCCAGGACCCATAGCATAAAAAAAAAGACATTCATTCAAAGAAATTGACACACAATTTTTTTCTTCATAAATGTATAAGCTGAGGAGTCTTTAATCATATACGAAAAGTCTCGCTCCTCACCCCACTTGTCACCTTCAGAATTGAGGCAAAATTCCCCGAAAATTTGTTTTTTTCATTTTTCTTTGTGAATGATGATTTTTATAAGAAAATATATCAATCAAAAAATGTTTCTTATAAAATATCATACAGAAAAGGTACTTACCAAAATTTGATTAACTTCCATAGTTGAGATACTAAAGGCTTGTGAATGTTGGTTATACATGAAAACTTCAAAAAGCTGTAATTCGAAAACTAACTGGTGGACTTAACCCATCTTCGAACTTGACTGATATATAAACTCCAAGTATGCACATGTTAGTTGTCTCGATCCATACCGAAATACGCCCTCCAGTTTATTGAAAAATTCACTTTCGCACAGAAGAGAAGGTAATAGAGAGTAATGTAAAAGTGATGATTTTTGCGGCCATTTTGCGGGAGTAAGCAGCATCGGGCATCGTGGCAAAAAATTTTATATGATATTTTGAATATAAAATTTAGTGGGAAACATTTTTTCATTGAAGTATTTTCTTGTAAAAAACATTATTTACAAAGAAAAATGCAAAAAACCGATTCCTTATGCACATTATCCCCAATTCTAAAGGTAGTACGAAGGGTAGGGGATGAGAATTTTAGTACGTTATTTAGGACGCCTTAATCTACATATATGTGAAGAAAAAAAACTATTAGCCAATTTTTTCGAATAAAAAGTCTATACGTCCAGGACTGTCTTCCTATAAACCAGGAGAAATGCATGGGACTGACCAAGGAAGCATTTTCAGTAAATTATCCTAACCATGCCCTTTTCCTATATGCAGACTAGTGAGATGTAACCACAAACAAAAACAAAAAATAAAAACAAAAGGAAATACATTCCTTTAACTTTTGGTAACAAATTCGAAATACGATGCGACCATATAAATCTTAGTATAACCAAAAAGAATAACTTCAAGAAACAAACACTTTAGTAGATACAATACGAACAATCCATTTGAAACCTATCGTAAAAAAAGGCAGCGCACGCCCTAAAAAAAAACACAAAAAACATCTTTTCTTTGCAATAATATGCTAAAATTTTAATAAAATTTCAATAAAAATTAAACACAAACTAGCGATGAGTAAGTTAACTAAGGAAAAGTGATGGAAAATTCTCTGGTTTTTAAAAATGTACCTTCTTTTGAAAAAATATTCACCCGATTTTCACAAACATTCAAATACAGAAAGTATTTACATATCAGCGAAAGACTTTGACAACTAACGTAATTATATTATAGAGTATTTTATTTTTAACCGTAAGTTTCTAGAACGAATACGAAATTCGCACTATAGCCGTTCTACTTTGAGCAATGGTTTAATATCTTACTGGACTGACTTTTTGCAGTAGGTACTCCAAAACTTTTCGCACAAGGCGAAGTCTAAAACGGTGCCAAAGCGATTACTGAACGAAAAGTTGCTTCTTACAAAATGATTTCTGATTCATGTGAACTGCCTCTTTCACAATCAGCAGATAAATAGAATAGTCTTTCGAAGCAAACTAATTCTGACTCAAGTCCCTATACTGCTCAATCGTTAAGTGCAGGGTCCATATCTTCACAACTTTCCCTTCCGACCACCTCTTCTTGCAACAATACCGTTTCCGCAAGGAAACATATTTACACTATTTGCAAGAGTCAATTTTTTTTTCGAGTTAAAGAGGGATACGGACCCCCACGACCTTCTTAACATACGCCCTTGTCCAGACTCTTATCGACGTAAAAATTGAAATGATAATCAATCGTTAGTAAATCACACTCATACCACACGAATATTCGTCAGCTGGAGTGGTCATCTATACGATTAATAGCTCAAAAAACACCTTCGCTCGGTGCGAAAACCGATTTTATGCGCTCAAGGTTGGGAATCGTATCGCATCTACGAAGAAGTATCCACCCTGCACGCCAGTCTCGATCCGCTCATTTCCTGCCGCATAATCGAAAAACATCGAAAAATGCGAATGACCCAAACATTTACACTCGAATGCAACCGCTAAACAAATCAACCTGTTCAACCAGGAAGTAAATTAAATCCGCATACCCTATCATACACACACGTCTAGGCTTTTCACCTTCAGTGCACGTCAAAATACGAATTCAACAATACAGAAAATACGGTTCACCGTTTTAATTACGACATAATTTTTAAGTAGGTACATGAACTTTTTTTTCTCCTTTTTCAACTTGGAAAACATTCATTATAATTCGCTTAACTGGCTAAGCCAGTGAAGAAGAAAGCCATTTCCGATTCGAAACCAAAGTACAAACAGCATATATATGAGGCCAATGCACTCGGGGAAAAACAAATTCTCATAAAGAAGGCGTATACACACGATTTGCAGATAATCACCCTTAAATCTAAACAACCCACACACTTGATTAAGTAAGGTTTTCTTCTCTTTTTCTTTTTTTTTCCCTGTTTGTTTTGTTTTGTAAATTCTGAACTAGGCTGGTGTTCTTCCTTTTATAATGTCACTCAGCAACGCGTTCCACTCCTCATTCCAGCTACTGAGCACATCGAACGAACGTGTCCACGCAAAAGTTACGAGACGTGATACACATTGTCAACCGATTTTACCTGCAATTACAGGGTAATTACGTTCGGACACACCAACTGAACATCGCCTGGCAATTCTGCAATATTCTAAGTAGAAGATGCACCGGCGGAACGCTTCATGATGCAACAATACCACACAATTTTTTTTTTTTTCAATCTTTTACTGCTTCTAGGACCTCTAATTTGAATTCTCGACTATTGAGTTTTTTAGTTTTTAAGACAGAAAGAAGAAAAAAAACGAAAAAAGGAACATAAAAAAATGAAAAAGGGAAAAAACGGCTTCACATCGAGAATTATATTTCCGTTCTTTTGTGGTGCTGGGTACTACGACCTCCACCGTACCGCAATTTTCATCAAACTACAGTATAGGTGAAAAGTTATAAGATGGCACTGCCATTTCCACATTTCATCACGAGATGCAAAATGCACACTGTCCGTTAGACAAATTGCACCACAGGGAGAAAATTATTATAAATATTACCTACGCAGAGTCGGATGACTTTTAAACATTCGGTAAGATGCTGCGAGCAAATTCTACACAGAATTTCAGTTTCAATTGGTATTTTTTTAAATTTTCTCAACTGAAGGTTCAGATAAGATTAACAACACACAGCTGAAGGTTAGAGAATAATAGGTTTCTAGTAAAACCTACGATTTGTATCTTTTTACGAATTTTTCAGTTTACTTTTCTGGGTTTTTTTTCACCCAAATTCAAACATTTTTTTATTCATGTACTGAAACAAAATTGTGACAAACTAATAATTCAATTTTGGCGTAAAATGTTTCAGGCCTCATAATACCGTGAAAATCATCCCTTAAAATGTCGTGAAAATTCGTCACTAAATAAAATCTACTAAATTTGACGCCAAAATTTGCTATTTCTTTTCATTAGCACATTAAAACAGAAGAAATTAATAAATTTAATATGGAACAAGTTTTGCTACTAAACGCTAAAAACTGGTGGAAACATTATCACTCCAGAACCGCTGAATGGATGTTCATGAGATTTTCCAGAAAAAATTTTGTTATTCTATGAAAAAAAGCCATTGTGAAAGTTACCATTTGTGAAAACAGAAAATGGACAAAACATTTCTTGAAACGAATGAAAACGAGTAAAAGAGAAATGAAAAACTATAGCGAAACAGTACTTCGCTAGAGAACCTAGTTTTCCAATTTTTATCCATAATTCATAAAAAAAAAAACTTCATTCCAAAAACTTGAAAAAACTAGAAAAGTATCGATAGTAATCGATATTTGTATTGATGAATATATATATCTGACAAACATCGATATATCGTTATTTCATTGCGAGTTTAAGACAAACAAATTACGAAAAATTAAGCCCCCAACATTCCTTCTACCCATTCGTAAAATGATTAAGAAATGGTTTTGACACCTCACCAAACAACTCACTGTACAATAAAAGCATAGGCATGAGTCGAAAATTATTTTTTTTAGTTAAAAAATATAAAAAAATAAATAAAAAACATTCGGCCATAATGAGATAATAATCAACAATAAATTGATGAGATTGAAATTCGTATAATTTATTTTTGTATAATTCTACCTGGAATAATATTTTTTTCATTTAGGCAATACTAGTTTTTGCCTAGTCACAACTGAGATAAAATGTTTGTTTGGTCATAATTGGTTTTGAGAACTCAAAACTGGTATTGACAAACGGGGTTAGGAATAAGTAGTATTGACTGGCCCAAACTAATTTTGACTAAAATCGGGTTTCGACGGCAACATATACATAATATGATCTGAAAAGAAAAACTATCCATGTATCAGCTCAAACTTCCACCACCAGAGCTAGTAAAAAACGGTTTTTTTTGTTTTTTTTTGTGTTTTTTTGTGTTTTTTTTTTTTTGTGGAAACCTGATAAAACAGCAACAATTTTTAAGCACACATAGCAAAATAAAATTATTTTCGCACACAGGGGGAAAAATCATGGAAAATTTTATCGAGCGTTTTACAAACATGGAGGAAGATCCATTCATTTCGCAAGAAGACTGCGCAACATATTATCAAGAATTAAATATATTACGATCGTGTAAAATGCGGTTCTAGCCAACAATGTATTGTTATGACCATTTGTAATTACTCGCGTCCGTTATAAATGCACGACTTTAGAATGAAAGAACGTGCTGATTTTTGCGACTGATGTGACAAAGTACCGCTTATTTTTTTGTTTTGCTTTTGTGTTGGATCCAACGCTGCACTAAATACCGCTAAAACAAGGCAAAACATTTGGTTAGGTATACACATATATGTATACGAGAATATTCGATGAGACAGAGATAACTGGTGCATCTTCAAAAAAAAAAAAAAAAAAAAAAGCCTTATCCATCACATAGTCATGTAGCCTATAATAGGTACGCAACAAGGAGGTACAGTCGAAAATTAGAAAACGAGAAAAAAAAATTTTCATAGAAAGAAAAAAAAAACAAAAAACAAAAAAACAAAAACCTAATAAAATGCGGAGGGAAAAAAATTCCAACAATAAAACATTGTTGCAGTTCGTGCAGTTCCCAGGTGCTAAACTGTACACAGCGTTTGAATAATTACCCCAGCTGGCTGCAGACCGCTTCTCGTCGACACATTCGCAAAATTTATAAACTAGTCTACAATTAAATGGCGAATAAATTTCGGTACGCGACATGACGTGCATTGTTACACGAGGTACGTAACTTACGTACCTACAATTGCCCAACATAATATATGCACATGCAGTACCTACAGACGCGCAAGTCACAACTACACATGAACACGGTGCATGTGGCTGCGAAAATTGAAACAGAGTCGCAGGTTGGGAGGGGTAGCGAAGGAAGAAACTAAGTCTTGGTCTCGAACCCGAATCCACGTTGTCGTGTACCCTATTTGCAGCCGAATATAACCCAACATTAAATAGTATGTTGACCCTCGGTAGCTTCTTCGTCCTCGTGCATGCAGACGTCCGCCAAGATATATGGCGTCTGGTTATGCCCGTCTCCACGAATTTTTCGGCACTGACCTTTGACAAGGAGAAAAAAATTTTGTACGTTTTATCTCACACTTGCGTCGTCGTACTCGGACCAAGACAATTTGTTTCGGACGCGACTTGATCGTGCCACAATGCACCTGGTGCACGTACTACGTACCAGCCCCAAGGTATGTACACGTTGTCTTCGATGTGGTTTACAGCATTTTGAGAATGTCTTTCTACTATCTCAAACGAATATCGAAAACATGACCGTTGCAACGAGCATACCAACAAATACGCCGGGGACGACAATATACACGTTTCGTCAGCGCAGGGTAAACGTATAGCTGCAGCAAAGTGGAGAGGACTGACAGCAGATAGCTAAGGCAGGCGTTTGGGTAGTCTACAAGCCACACAAGTATCGAACGCGTTAATGGTTCAGACGAATAATTGATTAAGGACGTTGCACAGCTAAGACATTCAGAAAAAATACACAAGTATAATGTAAGAATGGTTTCGCGGGCCCAACCCCCCTTTGATGTTGTTTTCCCTACTGGAATTTCACGAATAAGCGCGGGGATTATTTTTCTTGTTGTTTTTTTATTTTTCTATTTTTATTAATTTTTAACGTAGATTATATAATTTTCGTAGACTTTTGTCCGAGAAAGTCAGCATTTATTACAATGATATACAAAGACTCCTCAATTTCCCGTTGGTTTCATTGGCTTTCAGTTCGAAGCATTTCTTATCATTTTCAGTGTCGTAGGTATCTCGTGAACTGCGAGGTCTCCTAATAAAAACAAAAATGAATGGAGCATGGGCGTTTTCAGATGCCTCTTAATTGAGAAATACATAAGACCTCATTTAATTCCCATTAGGGATAGAATTTTTTAAAATACAAAAAATTATTTTCAGACAATTGACCGAGTGATCTTTAAAAAACTCAGATATTTGAATATATTATAGGGGCGAACAGACATTGACAATATGCAAAAATACATTTGACCCCATTTGACCCCTTAAGAGAGAAATTTTGCAAAATTAGAAAAACAATTTTAAGACAATCAATTTACTTAGTCAAACGACTTTTTAAAACAAAAAAAAGGTTCAACACCTTTTTAAAACTTGAAAGATATTGACAAATAAATGAAGACACGTTTGACCACAACTGACCATCTTATGGGTCGAATTTCGTAAAACCCAAAAAATTATTTATAGACAATTAGTCGAATCACCTTTTTAAAAAATACCGGTTCCATATTTTATTGAGCTTAAATGATATTGAAAAATACGTAAAACCCTGTTTGACCCCCTTAAGGGTGGAATTTTTCAAAACCCATAAAAATTATGTTTAAACAATCAATTAGTTAAATGAAGTATCAAAACAAAAACTGGTTCAATATCTTATCCGGCATGAAAGATATCGAGACATATTATGTAAAAACAATTTGACCCCCTAAAGGATGTCATTTCAGAAAACCCTCTCTTAGTGAGCATCCTAGGACATGTGCAGAATATACCAGGAAAAATTACGGCGAATAGGTTCAGTGGTTTGGCAGGGTGTTGATGAGTCAGTCGGGGTTTCTTTTTTTATATAATTATACATTATTTGCGAATGGTAGGTAAGTACACTACGGTTATCTAATGTTTCGAATTTTTGAAATCCACGATTCTCATCTCCTATCTCGAAAATCTACATTCAGGCAGGAGAAATTTCATTCAGTTTTTATGTAGCTATGAAGGTTTTCTACGAAAATCCACATGTTAATCTAAGGGTGGAGGTGGGTAATTTTTCGTTTTTAATACTATTCTGAGGATTTTGTATTACTAAAATACTCAATTTTCTATCAACTGCAACTACATGTGGAAAAAATATTTATTATAATTTATTCTAACATGCCACCAATTTTAGTGGAGATCCGCCGGGGGTACATCCGATATGTCCAATTTATTTCTGATTTTGGGCTAAAAAATATGTGATTTTCAATCAATAGCTACGAAATTTAACACCATCTTTATTTATAATCTATATCAACTTTTTCCTACCATTTTGCGCCTTTTTAAAAATTTTTTTTAAAACCTATATTTTCAAATGGAACAGTTGACTGCACAAAAGATTTTTTAAATTCTAATTGATGATGAATCAGAGGCGACAGTCGGATGAGAATACAAAAATTGTCCCACGAAGGAATTTTCATAAATTTAGGAGGTTAACTGTTCGAGAAACAAATCGCCGTCGTATTCCAAACTCAAAATGGCCGCCTGCGCCCCATTCGGTTTAATTGGTGCTCCCCAAAGAAATATAGAGGAATAAAGAAGAAACACTACAGACAGGAGGGGAAGTAGAAGCGGCGAAAAATAAATTAGTTCCAAATGTCAAAAATGCAGATGTCGCTGCGGGCGCTATCATTACGGATTGTCTGGAATTTCCATAAGAAAATGTGTATAATTGATGTGACTTCTCGTCTAATTTAGACGTTTGAAGATTAATTATTTCATTTAATTCGATTCAGTTTTGCCTCTTCGATTGTTTAATTAATTTGAATACTCCTGGGATAGGCATCATTTCTGATTAAAAGACAGAATAAAATAATGTAATCATCGATAAAATTCGATTAGAATGAATACAGAACGTACATTCTCGTCATTAATATTCATCTTATGAATAATTAGTATCCCTTATTGATTTATTCCCTTCAAAACAATCAAAGTTATCAAGAGAAATTGGGTGAGAATAGAGACATCAAGGTTTATAATTTATGTTAGTAAACTATTCTATGAAAATTTGGCTTCATTTATGCTTTTTGTTTTCAAAATATTTCTGAAATTCCGCAACTAAATTAAGTTTATTTAATTTTCCTTTCTTCTTCACAGAATCCAAGTTATCGAGAAAAATTGCGAGAGAACCGTTAGTTGAAAAAATTTAAAATTTTTATGAGACATTATACCATGTTAGCTGAAGAAGCGGTGAAAATTTCAACTTAATCACATATTTTGTTTTCAAGATATTGCAGAAATTCCGCAAACTCCTCAAATAGATTGAATCCTTATCATTTTAATCACTCAATTTAAACAGAATTTCACTGGATCTGGATAATCAAATGTACTATTGAGCCGAAATATTGTGGAAACATCGAAATAATTATGTTAGCAATAAGGATCCAGTGAAAATTAGCTGAAAATCGTAAGTTTACCTTTCAAATAATCACTGAAATTCTGCAAGTAGATCTTATAGTTAATTCATATCATTTGCCATTCTATACTAAGTATGTAAGTTATCGAGAGGAATTGAGAGAGAACAGTGAGTTGCAAAGGGCTAAAATTTTTATGAGATATTTTAGTATGTTATATCAAGATTCTGTGAAAATTTCAGCTGAATCTGAAGGTTAGTTGTCGCGATATCGCTGAAATTCTGTTCAGATTGAATAATTAAAATAATAAGGATTCTATCTAGTTGAGGAATTTGCGGAATTTCTGCAATATCTCGAATACAAAACGTGGAATTGATCTGAAATTTTCATCAATTCTTCAGCTAACATTCTACAATGAGTGATAAAAATTTCAGATTTTTACAACCAACGGTTTTCTCATAATTTATCTCGATAACTTTGATTCTGAGGAGTGGAAAACCAAATGAAATTAATTCAATTTAGTTTGCGGAATTTTGACAATATCTCAAAAACTAAACGTCCGATTAAGCTGAAATTTTCACCGAATTTTAAGCTAATATTCTACAATATGACATAAAAATTTCAGCCCTCCACAATAAACGGTTCTCTCGCGATTCTTCTCGTTCTTTTTGATTCTATGGGATTTCAATGGCAAATGAGTACTGAAATATTGCTCACCTTTATTCCTTTACAGAGATAAA
Source organism: Ericerus pela (assembly GCA_011428145.1). Classification (NCBI taxonomy): domain Eukaryota; kingdom Metazoa; phylum Arthropoda; class Insecta; order Hemiptera; family Coccidae; genus Ericerus; species Ericerus pela. The sequence continues at coordinate 1,842,062 of WOFM01000033.1, forward strand.
TCAAACAGAAATAATGGTCAAAACAGGACTAGGAAGTGATGTAATTAATTAATTAAAAAAATACGAATAAAACATAAATTTTGACAATTTTTAAGCAAAAAAAAATCAAATGTGTCTCGAAACTGCTATTTAAACTGGTACTAAATACTCTTATCACGATTAATGATACGTCGCGCCTCCAAGTAGCGAAATATGGAACTTTTTAACTTTCGCGTATTTTTTCACATAGTGGTTCTTCTTATTCCTCTTTATATTTCTTTGATGCTCCCACATGACACTATGATCGAATCACTCTAACCGGGAGGCCGTTGGCCATCGGATTCTGACCACCGCCTCGCCAACATACGACATCAAATCACTTTCAAACGCTGAACAAAATGCGTACATTGACGAAAAACCCCCCCCCATCCAGAAAAAAGGAAAAAAAAAGACATTTTAGTGCGGAGCATGTAGCTGAGTAAGTATGACAATCGATGCGAAATAATTTTGCATCTTTCGCATCGCTGCCTGTATAATGTACCTAGGTGGTTCGGGTGGGTGCTCAAACGGACGAATCGATCCTTTTACTACCCCCGCCACCAGTCCCCGCCTCATCCTGAACAATGATCGGTGCTCCGGACGTGCTGCAAAAATCGCGCCGAATGGCGCACGAACTCGTAAATAAAAATTTCCTTCGTGAGATCTCCCGTGGTGCCGACACGCACTACCAGCCGCGGCCAATTTTCAATAACGCACCGTACGAGTCTACATGTAAATAACAGACATCTACCAACTTCTGCGATTAGTATCTGACTAAAAGAATTCTCTCATTTCTTCGTGGGTAATGTTTTTTCTTTTTTTTTCTTTTTTTTTTCTTTTTTTCTTTTTTTACGACTTTAAGCGCCTTCCTTTAAACCCCCTTCGTTTCAACTGACGCTCTTTTTTTCCCTTTCTCCCCCCCTCTCCGCTCCTTTCAATTTTTATTTTCATTAATCCTCCGTAATATAGTACACAGATTAATAGCTCAATTACTCCAAGTGAGCGTAATTAATGACTAACCAAGTCGCGGTCATCTTAGTCGCGTGACGTTTTTCGTCTTCGGCGCAAAAATGCGTACAGAATGATTCGAACATATGCATTTACAAAATGCAAATAAAAAGAAAATCCGAAACAACGGTAACGGATTAAGACCGGAGCGCGATAGGGGTGGAGGAGTGTGGTGACGGAGCAGAAAGAGGGCAGAAAAGCAAGAAACAAAAATTCATATACCGATCGGATTTCACGACTTGATTTACGATCGAATGACGAACGCCGACTGAGCTATAGAATGCGAAATAACGAGCAAAAATCTGACCGAGAGGAGCGAAATGGAAAATCTTGTATGGTAATTACCGATACCAGTTCGCGCCAAAATTTTCCAAATATAGCCTTCCATTTTGTTATAAGTATTTCCTACGATTAAAGTGTAGTACTTTAACATTTTCAGCAAATTTCCAACGGAAAACTTGAATTTAAAATTGACTTCATGGTGTAAAATGCATACATTATAGTTTCTGATTCCATGTCCATTGGCACAAAATATTCAAATTCCACCGTCCTCGAACCTTCCTCATCTCACTGTCTCGGAATCGCTTGTAAAGCTTGTAGAGTAGTCGTCCAGTCGAATTAACCTTTTGAAAAAGACAAAATTATGACAAAAGGTTTCCTAGCTGGAATATATGTTCGGTCGGTCCCCAAGTTATGTGATGAAATGCCACCATCCGTACCCCTCAGGCTTCCCCCAGTGGGTGGTTTTTCTTATTTTTCTCAGAAAATACAGGTCGAAAAGAAAAAATACCAGAGACTAAAAAAATGTTCCGCGTGAAATTTTCCACAAAAAAAGCTCTTATCAGCATTGTATAAAAATTAATAGTTTATGCTCTAAAGATCTTGAGAAGTTGGGGATAATTCTATTGTAAATGTATGAATGTAAAATGTCATCAAAATGTAGGTAGGTATACCTACTGTACAATAAACGAGCCACACTGTTTTTCACCTAGTTTGCTTGCAAACGGAGTATTAAAATTGACCTCACAAAAGGGTTAGGGGAGAGGATGATGAAAATTATCCGTTTCATAAGAAAAGAAAACGACTGGTACAAATTTTTCATTTTGACCTAATTTTTTTATACATGTATACAGGGTTATTCATTTTCACTCCCACCATATGAAAAATACATTGTCGTACGAGTGAAAATGAATAAGCTATCTTATATAGGTAAAAAGGGGACAGTGAGATGCACCAATGTTGGAATCAAACTCGAGTTGGGAAGGTCTTTGGAGATAAGATAAGAGAAGTTGAATGTAGGGTTGTTAGAGATAAGATAAGGGAAGTTAAATGCAAGTTGATAGGAATGTGAGAGAGAATGAAAGTATTAATATCTAGTTTCAGTTTGAGCTTGTACCTGTGAAAAAATATGTATGTGTATGTATATATGTATATATGTATGTATGTGTATGTATGTATATATGTATATATGTATGTATGTATCACTCAAAATTTTGTGTTCACAGTTTTGAGAAAACTACCAGGTGGATAGGGCTGAAATTTTTATCAGAGATAGTTCTCATATTGGAGCAGGTTTGAAAGAAGTTTTTTGCCTATTATTTATAATTAGTTTCTGAGAAAACTGGAAAACAAACATTTCCTGGAAAAGTTGTTTTTCGGGGATTCTGAGAAAATGACAAAAATGACCAGGCTGATATTTTTGCGATAGACTTTCCTTATGCTGGTGCAAGTTTCTTAGAAGTTTGGTGCCGATTAGTTCAGTAGTTTTTAAGAAAATTGGAGAAGAAGAAAATCTGTAAAAAATTTTGTGTTCACAGTTTTGAAAAAGTTACAAAACAGATAGGGCTAAAATACTTACAAAAGATAGCTATTGTATGGGAGCAGGTCTGAAAGAAGTTTGGTGCTCATCGATTTGGTAGTTTTGGAGAAAACTGGAAACAAAAAATCTCTGGAAAAGCAGTTTTTAGAGATAAAACATAGATAGGTCGATATTTTTGTTAAAGGTACGGATAACTATCGACAGTTTTTTCTAATTTCTTAACCTGAAATTATAGAGGTTGGGGATTGGTGCATTAGAGTAATTGTGTAATTGAAATAAAGATGTACACAAAGTGACATCTCTGAAGTGTGTGTAATTGCAGCAAAAATGTAAATCATATACATAGTATGTAGAGTACGAGTTAAACGAGTATAAACGGAGATGAATAAGTGAGCAGTGGAACGAGGTAACAGTGTAGCCACGAGTAAAAGTGTAAAAGTATTCAGAGAAAGATAATCGAGTATTTGCAGGAGTATGATGGAAGGAGGATTGGTGGTCCCGACAGAAACAACAATGAAATATCGATATATCAATATATATCGATTAATATTGATATAAATATCGATTAATATTGATATAAATATTGATTAATGTCAATATAAATATTAAAGAGGCTGAGAAAGACAGAATCGATGTAAGTAACAAATAAATAAAGATGTTTACAAAGTTACTGCAAAAAGTGTGTAATTACAGCAATGAGAATAAGTAATGTATAGAGATTTAGAAAGTATTTAGAAACGAATGTATCTGCAAACTGGGTTTCCCAGCAAAACACTAGAATTTTTTTTTAATCTGGGTGCGGTAGATAAGATATTGAAATATTTTCTGGTGCTGTAAAGCAATCCAAATGATATCATATTTTTTGTAAACAAATCTCGCTGAGAATTAATTTGTTATCAAATTCCCCTTTAAAATGTATTAAATCTTCAAAGAAAATTCATTTATTTCACGTTTTCGGTTTTATTAGACAAAAAGGAATTATGGAGTATAGCTGAGAAGAGTTTCTAGATGTAGTTTTTACGATGAAAACGATGCAGTTTGCGGTTTTTCAATATTTGCTTTTATTTTAGAGCTACATTATATTTTGCATTTTAGGATAATAGAAGTTAAAATTGTACGTATACAAACAGAGTCTTGGAATTCAACTCAACTTTAAGAGCTCTTTAGCGTATGAAATATTGATTTCTTTTCGATGGTGATTAGAACTTTTTTTGTAGAATATTTCACGTAAAACATTTTTGTATTTACGTCTTTTTACCGTAAGACTCGTATTTTTCGAGAAAAAGAAAAACTGAAAAACCACCCCATCGTTACTCCACTGAGGAGGAAGCAAGAGACGTACAGACGGTGGCATTTTACCGCATATTTAGAGGACCTACCGTGAAAATGTTCCAGCAATCAAACCTTTCGTTAGGGTTTCATCATTTTCAATCCCATTTTTCTGGGCTATTTGACCGGCCTATAGCAACAAGTCTCGTATTTCATACAAATCGCACCATGACGTTCAACTGAAATTATTTATGTAATATGCAATACTCGAAGGTAGCTAAACAAAGTTCATTTCCTGAGTGACTGATTTGATTAGCAGTTTTGTGCCATTGTTCTTTTCAATGGTTTTAGGATGATTTTTGAAAACCTACTTTTCTAGAAAAGATTTCCCTCTTGTTTTCGTCCCTTTATGGTTTCCTATCATCATTAAAGGAGATGAAAAATAAAAATTGGACGGGAAAAAGTAAAAAAAAACTCAAGCGCAGCAGCCGCTCAACTAAAAAATGTAGGTTTTCAAAAACGAGGCAGTTAAATCACACCTAGCAAAAAGTGGGCGACCAACCATCATAAAATATAACCTAACAATCGTACTTAATTTTGCGGCTATTCATTGAAAATTACCCATTTTAAAGGCAGAAATCGGAATGAAATTGGGCAAACCCATCGGAAAATATGGTCTGACCACTCAATAGCAAACTTGATAGCATGTTAGACTATAGTCAATAGGTCTTCTAAATTTCGTAGATATTGATTCAAAATTAGGCATTTTAGAGCTATAAAACCTCCAAAATAGGAACAAAAATAGGCGTACCGGAAGAATTGTCCAACCGATCCGCCTGCTCCTTGGATCGATACGAATGTTCGTATAAAAATTACGACCTGTACCATGGTAAAAATAAAATCTAAGAAAATCTTATACATACATAATACCTAATACATAATGTATGAATTTGAGCTTTGGGTGTCAAAATTTTCCTCGAGTTATAAAACAAAACATGAAGTTACCCCATCCCTACGTCGTTCACGAAACTAAGATTGATATGTACATTTTCATAGAAAACCTACATAAAAACTGATGAAAAACCAATGCGGGAAACAGCAAACGTAACCAGCGTGAAAACAAAAGCAAAAGTGCCAACAATTGAGCTACCTACCTATTTTCTTGTTGTTTTTTTTATTTTTTCCACGTCTTCTTCGAAAATTACAAGTACCTACAGCACTTAAGTTCCAAGGTCAAATACCCACAATAGGCATCCAATAGCAAGCTCAACGTTCCGTCGCACATCATTTTAAAGATCAATCAACGAGGTCTTAGTCCAAATTCAATTTGTTTGAAAATAAATTGCTTAAGCGTGATAATTTAACGCCGCAATTATACGGTACACGATTTAACTTAAGAAAAACGATTTCCGACTACTTAAAGGTTTAGACATCACAAGGCAGACAAAACGATGGTACATGGCCGATGGTGTCCCGAAGGTCACGGTTATTCGCGTGAGATAAGGAAAAATGCAGCCATAGTCAAAGGTGAAAGTCAATGAAAAATATAATTTTCGTATTTTTGTTCGTATCTTCACATGAACCGAAAATAAACAGATTTTCGTCATGGATAGCTTTTCATTTTTTTTTCCCTAAGTATATGTGGTGGTCAACATTTTTTAGGATGCAGTTAAAGTTGTTTTGGGAGAGGATCAAATTTTTCTTAACTCGTTGTTTAAAATGGAATAATTCTTGGTGAATTATTGATTTAAATACATTTCAACTTATTTTCCTAAGATATTACTTTAAAATAAATTATTTTCAATTTTTTCTTGTGGTGCTCAATTTTTCTTATGGAGTGCTGGAGCACACAAGCACCACATGAAACGCCACCCATGTATCATGTGGCTGAAAATTCACAGAAGTCACCATAAACCCTCTACCTGAAGCCGCAAGACAAAACAATGATTCAACAAGTAACGAATAATATGCAAAAAAAAAAATATGAGCCCTATTAACAGATGTTCCAAGAAGAAAAAAAACATGAAAAATTCTATTATATCTGCTCGTTTCTAATTGTTACATTTTTACACTGCTATACCTCATTTATTCTCAATCAAAATTCTGAACTAGATTATACCTCAAAAATTACAGAACAATTCGACAAATAAAATAGGTTTATTGATAATTTTTTATAAGTGAACATCAATATGGGAATATATTAAGCAGGTACGAGGTTTCCAAATAAAACGATAAAAAACATTAAAATTTCAAATTACATCACCATGTCTGAAAATCTGGAAATAGATACTGAAAGAAAACCGAAGAAAAAATAAATAAACGAGACAAGGAAGAGAACCAAAGCTATCCACAGTCTACAATTCACCATAAACAATTTCTTCAGTACACCTATTTTTTTTCACATTATTTGCTTTGAACGAATAAAAAAGAATGAAATCATCAGAAGTCCCTCATCTCCAACCACCACTGACCACTTACAAAGTAATCGTCAATTAACAGATTTACTGGACTATTATTTATGGAAGTTACTCAATGAACAGTGAGTAATCAAAACGATTTACTACCATTGTCATAACGATGATACCAACAAAATTTATCGAATCTTTTTTTCGTATTTTAAGAGAGGTGTTCTTGGATCTTTTTTCTGCGTAAACGGATGCGTCAAGGTTAACATAATGTACTTTTGCAGAATGGAAAATTCGTCATGTATCTCATAACGGAAGGTAATATGTACTTGTATCACACGTTCCAAAGTTATGTTTTCATTGCCTCTCGTTTTCTCAACTTTCATTGGATGAAAAAAAAAAAACATCTCAATGAAAATGAGATTTTTTTGACAATACTGAGACAAGCAACAGAACAGATATAGCGTAAGTATCGTCCATCAGGTACAGACATAATTTTTTAAAATTTTCAAATGCTATGGATGACTTTCTGAATCACGTCATAGTATGTAGCTGCAGCCTAACTGAAATGATCCTGCTTTTATCAAAACTAAAATAATTATTATAGTCTCATGGACAGATAGAACGCAATTTGTATACTGAAGTTAAATTTTGGAAACTTGAGGAGGTATCATTGAATTCGACATTTAATCTATAAATCAATATACAGTCAAAAGACGGATTTTTGAAAAACTTAATCATAAATTTTATAATCGAATAAAATTGTCAATTTTAGAAGAAACTGTCAAGACAGGTACTGGAAAGCGTTTATAGCCGTAGCGGCAATGCAAGAAAAGAAAAAGAAAAAACAACAAAATTACCATTTCATACAACCAAGTCTTCATTAAATTTTTAATTTACCAAAGTACACCTACTAATTAAGATATACGCAGCCTTTATGCAAGAAATGAAGAGCTAAAACTTTGTTCGTTTCATAAAAAGGAAAGTTTCATTATTTTTTAACGCATCCAATAAACACATTCGGTTTTAATTTTTATCATCATCATCGTCATCATATCTAACTGGGAAAATGCACGAAAAATATAGTGACTTTGAATAAATTTTTAAAAAACACCGATTTAATTACAATAAGAATAAATAATCCGCTGACATCAAAAGGTAATAAACAATTGAAAACTTTAAATAGTCCCATCGAATTTTTTAGGAAAGCCCAATCAATAAATTTGTACAAAAAACTCATAACCAGGAAGAACTTAAGCCAATGGTAAAAATTTAATGCGAAAAGTTTACCGCAACACATCGCTAGAAAACCCCGTTTGCCAATTTTCATTTTCAATTAAAAAAAAAACTTCGAACCTAAATTAATGCAATGCAGAAAAGACCATCGTAATCCCTTGTGCCGAAAATTCGAAAAAGATACTTCGAGCAACACAGGTTACTTGCTTTTCTTCAGAAATTTCTTTTTGTTTACACATTTTTCTCGAAAACTACTGAATTAATAGGTACAAAACTTCAATTAGACCAGTTCCAATATAACACCTATAAGTACATTTCGTGAAAATTTTGGCTCTACTCATTTTGTAGTTTCCTCAGAATCACGGAAAAACTACTTTTTCAGCAATTTCTCTTTTCCAGTTTTCTGAGAAACTACTGAACTAATAGGTATCATACATAATAACGATGTATCGTAAAAACTTCAGCTTCATCCCTTCAGTAGTTTCCTCAAAATCCTGGAAAAACCACTTTTCTGAGAAAAAAATTTTGCTCACGTTTTCTCGAAAACTAATGCATCAAAAAACAACAAACTCCTATCAGACTTCATCCTATATAAGGATTATCTTCCGTGAAAATTTCAACTCTATCCGCTCGTAGTTTAAAAAAAAATAGTATGAGTACATGACGGCATGAAAATGAAATATAGTACGTGTCTCGTAGGCTATAGAGTTCGTATATGTGAAGATGAATAAGTACCATCATACATAGCTGTAATTCTAACAGTTTTTGTTAATGTAATCTGTCCGTGTTGAAAGGCCATTAATGGCATGAAAAAAGTTTTTTCTAGCAAATTTTCCTTTTCCTGTTTTCTTGGAAACTACTGAACTAATAGGTACTAAATCCTATTCAGACTTGCACCTGAGTAAGGAAAATCTATATTGAAAATTTCAGCCCTTTTCCTTTTGCAGTTTTCTCAAAACTGTAAACATAAATTTTAGGCGATACATAGATACATACATATATATATATACATAAATAAATAATTATAGGTACATATATAGCGCTCTATATATGTATATAAATTATGTCAAAATAGGAAAATGGTATATTAAATAACTTTTTTTTTCATGAAACGAAAAATTTTCAGCAACTCCATCCCTAACCCTTCCTAACCATTTAGAGACATCAGTTTTAATAGCCGGTTTGCAAAAAAACTAGCTAAAAATCTTCAATTACAAAATAGCTTACGACTAGGGCACACTAAAGCAATTGGTGGTTGATCACTCCGATTGTGAAATGAAGGAAATCGGGAACTATTCAACAACTAATCAAAAGGCATCCAAATAAGGTGACAAGGTAAACAACTCTTCGACCTTTTGTTTGCCACAGAGATGTCAGAAACCAAATAACAATTCTATCTTTAATGGAAAAAAAAAAGGTGGATCCCAGTTCTAGGTTTTCGGCGAGTTCTGTTGGGATATACCAATCCTTTTCCTTTACTCCAGCGAACTCCTTACATTTAATTAAACACTCGTACATTATTTATTTTGTTCTTGCGGCTACACTGTCGTTCCGTCCGACTAAACCATTTAAAATCAACTTAAACTTGGCAGTTCACCATATGAGATTCTAATTAGATTCTTATAAGACTTTCCGCCAAGTTAAAGTTGACTGTAATGACTAAAATGGTGTAGTGACTTGATCCATTAACAGAATAGTGCCCCAAGTAACTGGCTAGAAGCTAGAAAACTATCCAAGAGTGAATCTGGCTTAACAATAATTTATAATTCGTTCCTTCTCCTACTGGTTCGTACAAATTCGTCGACGTTCTCTCCAACCATAAAGTTTCAATAATATTTTGTTAAACTGCATCTCCTAAAACACATTACACACTTCTTCGCATTGATTGAAACTAAAAGCCTATTTTCATCAATCTCGCTCAGACTGTCCTTCCTCGACCTCAATAAGTTCTGTCAAGAATGTGAACTCAATTCAACCAAAAAGTTTTAAAACATCCATTCCAAATTTTAACTAACAGAACAGTCAGTAATGCGAACGTGCTAAAAGTTCCACATTTTTTTTCCAAAACGAACAGAACTAAAAATAATTTCATGTTCGGTCTCAATACGAGGTAAGCCACCTAACCCACGAATACAAGTATCGAATTTCAACAAATCTCTTGCAAATGAAACGAAAATACTTTCGCACGTGACACAAAACGTCATTGCCGATTCCATACTCCATTCATCTGTTGCCGACGTTAATTTGACAGCCAAGGTGCATTGCCTGCAAAGGTAATGATCGATATCGACATTCTGTATTGAGTGTCGATAAATATTTTTCCCAAAAAAATCTGGATAAACAAGTTCACTGCAAGCAAAGTTCATTCTTCATTTTGAAAGGTGTCTGACATGGCATGGCATGACACCAAGAAGAGCGAAATGCGAATACGTCAATACCTTGCGCCGAAATTTCTCCATCTCACTTTTCTACTGGTGCTACGGAAAATCAACCATATGTAAAATCTTGATGAGAAAAAAAACAACAAAAAAACATATGTAATTGGTCACATATTAACGAGACGAAAAGTATCGTTTCGATGGTGTAATTTATTTATGATTCACGTACCTACGCCAAGAGCATACATTTTCCAGCATCGAAACTCGACGCGAAAGTGTTTTAAATGGTGGGGGGTGCATAATAAGGAAGGAGGCAGTTGGAGAAGAAGTTGACGAAAATATCGGAATAACGGAATTCATTCGTCTTCGTAAACACGTATTAATGTTGTATGCATGAATCTTCATCAGCGAATTGCGCGATGAGAGGTTTAAATTATTGATAACTGTTAAATCCAATTAGGAGAGGCTTGTTGAGGCAGCGCATCAGAAGGCACGGTTCGGAGGGAACAAAAATTAAGCTCTTGGCTTCCCACTCGAAGAACGTCCGATTTGGAAAATTCAATGTCAATCCGTAGGTGGGTACATTCGACAATCACTACACGAAATAAAGTAAACACAAGCAAGTAAGAATGAAATACGCCGTCCTGCAGCACTGCAGATGAAAAACTAATCGACTGTTGCAATGTGAACTGGAAAAGCGATAAAGATATTTTATAAAAGAAAGGTATTCCAAGTTTTATAGCATAATTTCGGTGAAACACGGCGAACCACATCAGCCAGTGTAGAAGATTGCATGTCACTTAAAAAGTATAACCACTACCTTATCAACTCGACCCACCTCCAACGGAGTTGGCAAAAAAAAATAGAACCCATTTCAATAAATAAAAATAACAATGCCCTGAAAAGAGAAAACTAATACCTGTAAAATTTCTCTAGCAAGATCTAGGGACTGGAATTACAGAAGTCGGTACTTTTCTCCCTTATACGTCAATGCCGTCTAATTGTAGGCCTAAGTACATACGACAAAACTGTTAAGTTGGCGCCGATTGCAGCAAATCCAGTTCTTAGATCCTTCTGAAACAATTTTGGAAAGGTTATTTTCCGATTTTCAGGAAATTTTCATTGTTTTCTACAAAGTTGGTTCTATTTTGTAATGAAATACTTTTTCTTATCGCTTTTTCATTTCCTGTACATTATTGGTAGTACTAATTTAGTTTTAAAACAAACAGATTATTTTAAATAAGTCAGAAATTTTATTATCACATCGATTTTCCAAAAAATAATATGAGACCATCATAGGATCACCCGCGATCATTTAAAAAAAAATTACATTAAAATCGCCTTTGGATGATACCTCAACATCTAATTTTAATTTTTCCCAGCACTTCATTTACAGTTTGTGAGAGTACATAGGTTTTTCGAAGAAAATGATCATATTGAAATTGATCAAATTTTAAGACCCAGGAATGAAGGTAGGTTCGTTTTTCGTTTCATGATCCCGGGAAACATTCGATACGATTAGCTGGAATTTGTATGTAAGTTCATAAATATACTTATATATAGGTACACATTTCTATGAAACACCGTTTAAGTCGCAATTTTTATACAATAGTCTTGAAATATGATACACTTACTCGGATCTAGACAAGGATCAGACCTATCGTTTTGGTTCAGATCGGTTGGATGATACGTTCGGTATATCCTATTATGTTGCATTTTTGGAGGTTCTAAAATGCATAATTTTCAAGCAATAGGCATAAAATTTGTTATTGACATATTATATATTTTAACATTCTGAAAAATTTGGTTTCAATCGACTTAACGGTTTATATCCGTAGCAATGATTTGAAAAAATCTCACGAACCAACGAAGCTGGTCAAAAAGCATGCTTGCTGTTATTTTATTTGCTAAGCAATCATTTAACTAACAACTTGCGAGTGTTTTTTATAACTTAAAATAATTCAGGGTGAATTTCCGTGACACATCATTTTAATCGTAGGTATCTGCCTAATTTTTATTCAGCATTCTGCCAAATATTAGATACCTCGATTTTTTTGTATTTTATTTGTTCATTTATATTAATGTATTTACCTATGTATTTATGTATTTATTTTTTTATGATTTTTTGTACTTATTTATTTATGTATTTATGTAAGTATTTATTTATTTAGTTTTTTTTTTTGTTTAAGAAAACCCACATTTTCTAGTATTACTTGCTGCGCTAGATTTTTGTTATATTTTTGTCACTAAAAAGTTTTCATTTTGATTCACCTACAACCTATTTATTCATACTTCAACATGCAATAAACATCATACATGATGATTCGAAAAATGATTCACTCAGAGAAGAAGTCATGCAAGTCTATTTTTGACACACCCGGGGTAATTTTTGTATGGCGCGTCAAAAACTGACTCCCCCATACCTGCAAGCAAAAATAAGATCATCTATTGGATTTTATGCTTGATCATCAAAATAAAAATTCTGAAAAAAATTTAGCGATCAATTTTATAACACCACGACTAAAATGATAAAATTTTCCGTTTAAGTATATCTAAAAACGACAAAAATTAAATACGGTACGCAAATAGAGTTCTAAATTAATTCAGACGGACCAAGTGGATAAGATGAAACGTAGGTTCGCTGCTGAAATTCATACTTTGGTACCGAAAGTAGGCCTTCCTCATAAAATATTCGACAACGCATTCGATGTAGAAGCATTCAACGCGAAACAAACAGATCTGCACATCATTTTCAGATCCATCGCTGAATCGTAAAATACGCCCAGTAAATGTCAATCGCCCCCTCTCATATTTCCTGCTATTTTCTACGCTGGAATAATTTGCATTAAATTTTTCGTGAAAACAGGAAATATCGTTTCTTCGATGCCAAAAAATAATATGCCAAACATTTTGCAAATGATGTATAATAATTAACCAAAACATTCGTAGGATAGCGAATAGCCTAACTCGAAACATTCGAATGCATTTAAAAAAAAAATAAAAATAAAAATAAAAAACATTTAGGACTCATTATATAAGAACAAATGGAGAGCACATTGCAACTAAAGCCCAAAAACTTGAAATTCTCACTTTCTCAACTCCTAAACATTTCGAGTTGTATAGTGTGTGGGTACCACAAATTAGCCTTATCCCACACCATCGAGTAAAAGAATACGTTTTTTAATCATTTTCGACAAAACAGACTCGTGGAATCTCATCATTTGAGCGGACACTCTTGTCACATGTATACGATTACTCCCAGTGAACTTTCACATATAAGTACTCTTCTCATTAAGGTCGCAGCTCTTTCAAAGAAAGACACGCATACAGTTATTATGATGGTCAAAAAAAAAATGAAGTTTCCAACCCAACGAACGGTGTAATCGCCGGCAAAGGTTGGAGTACGACGCGGAATGAGTTAAAAAAAAAAAAAAAAAAAAACCTGCATCGTAGGTACCTTTCAGGACCCGCTGTCATTTAGGTAGTGTTCTCTTTTCATCTCTTTCATATTTGGCCCAGCATATACGTATATACATGCAAACATGTACTGTAGGCATCCTCGTTGCGCATCTATCACTGTATCATCAACATTCTCCGTCGCAGTCTCGTTCTTTTAGCTTTTTTAATATTTACCGAGCACTCATCGACTTCGAAGTCAATGATTCGTTAATAATAGAACGTGCTCGAATGCGAGATAATTGTCGTACAACTGGCGCTAATTACACACGCATTAAAATCCGTATACGGAAATTCTGAACGAGCTATACATTGGCCATAATAGTTTAATACACTGCGCCGCCGACCTGCTACAAGCACGTGTTTCGCATTGCCGAGCCGCACCGTTTCTTCGATGCTAAAGGTGAGCCATTTAAAAAAAAAAAAAAAAAAAAAAAAAAAAAAAAGTTAAACGTTGAGGGTGGCTGGCGGGCACAGTGGAGTATATGAAGTGATTCTCGTGTAGATTTCTTCCGGTTTTTACTTACTTCGAAGCTCACTGACGATAAGCAAGAGCAACACAAAGACCAAGACTGTCTCAGTAAGTGGCAGGTCTAACGAGCCCAGGCCTTCTGCCGAAAAGGGCTTTCGGTTTTTCGTAGTCTCATAAAAAATGGCCGAGTCCTGTATGCCGTAATTAAAATAGGCGTAATGGTTTTGCTAACCAAGGCAAATAAACAATAGGGTGGTTGAAGGTGCGAAATAATGCTTTCGCTAACCAATTGTTTACGGGAGTTGAATTAAATCGAATCGACGTAAAGAATTGTTTTCGCCATACCTAAAAATTCTTTATATCCAGGTAAATTGATGAAATTTGGAAAATAAATTAACGCGATAATGAGGGAATAAACTAACTGGAAAACAATACGGAGTTGCGCTACCAAAGATGCCAATCTAGACTGAAAGGTGGAGGGGACCATTTTTATTTTCGTATGTAGCTACCTACTTGTCTAATCCCTGAGGGTCAAATATTGTTTTTGTGTAACCACTTTTCGTCTTACTTTTCCCTTTTTCCCTTTATTTCCTATTGTATAACAAGAATGTAAGTTCAAGATTATGACGTCATTAGCCCACTACAATTCCTTTAAAATTACAAAATTCAAAACTATGACGTCATCAACCTCTTATAATGCCAATAATTGAAAAATTTATAAATCAAAAATTATGACGTCGTATCTTTAATGATACTTACAAAATCCGAAAAAAGTTAGAATCTTAATTAGTCGTAAATCTTGCTTCATCAATGACACATCAGACAAAAATGACCATAGATAAAAATTTTATTTTGCAGACATTCGATCAAAAATATTTAGTTTATGTTGTTGTCACGTGTATGCAGTTGATGCACTCTCCATAAATTTCGGATGCGAGTAGGTAGCTGAGTAATTGTAAAGTACCACCGAGACGATATCAATGGCGCCTAAATGTAAAATAATTGTTACATTTGTTTGTTACGGAGAAGAAAGAAAATGATATAATGAAAAAAAAAAAAAAAGGCAGCTAGAAAAAAAAGGATAACAAGCTAGAGAATGAGAAAAGTATTTACACGCGAAAACAGGCCCAAGTTGTGTCGGCTAACTTCTCTATACACTACCCTTTAGGCTTACAAATACTGTTTTACCAATACAGAATTACTCACACGCTAACTTTTTTTTTTTTTCCAAGTCCTCGGTTGCAGCTCATTACATTAAAAGCGGGTTAATTAATATCCGACTTTATATTGGCCGTTCGCTCGTACAACAAGCAAGGTCATTATGAAGCTGTTTTTTTTTGTTTCTTTTTCATCTTTTCGTTTTTGAATAATCGCCAACAGATTCGATGGTCAGCGTCTTTGTGGTAGATGGTGTGCCAGCCATCCATTCGTGAGCAAGATGGCATCAACCAGTCTTTAATGAAAAAACAGATTTTGATCGAAAAGGAATAATTAGAAACAATTTTTTCTTTTTCTTTTTTTTTTTTTTTTCGTTATAGTATTCACCAGGACGATAAATTTTACAACTATTATGAAATTTTACAAAAAATTTAATTTCCAGTCGGCCTGACCAAAAATAAACCAAATGACTTAACTACGATATTTCTCGGACTAAATAAAATATGGTAAGTTTTATGAACTAGACTAGCTGCTCCCAATCTTACATTATTCATTTACTAGCACCGAAAATTTATCAACACATTAGCTGATCGCGGACCCGCACGGTTGGGAACCACTGAACTAGACAACCCAGAAAACATAATTCCCCAGAAATTACCCCCAGTCTTCGTCCCTGAATCGTGATTGTATTCAATGAAAAAAAATGTTTTTTTATTTAAATTTCACAAATCTTCAAAGGCAACGACCATTTATCTACAGTAGTAAAAACCAAACCAAGACTCAACTGCCTAAGATCAGGACCAAACGGTAAATTTGAGAAAAAATATGAATGAACAGCAAGACCCCGAAAATCTTGGTATTGGAATAATTTGCAATAACCAAGATTCGATTTTTTTTTTTTTCTCCCAATTGGATCACTTAAAGGTTTTTTTGGTGAGTTGAGATTTTTTCATATTTTGGAAGGACAGGAATGGTAAGTTGAATTTACCTTTAGGTAATAGCAAAAATCTTGTAAGCAAACCTACACTACAAGACCAACATTGACGATGTTGTTGCGAGTTCCAGACCAACATTACGGACTTATTTTCATAACAATATTGGGTAAAGTGTAAGCCTAAGCCTCCAAGTTCCATGGAATAAGCCATAATTTATCTATGATAAAATATTACTAGATAATTGCGTTCGATTCGAGAAAGAAAAAAACGATGTCAAAGGGCTGATGATACATGTAGGACAGTTCTGTAAAAATTTTCTTCGGTTTTTTAATAATTGGAATTTTAAATTAACACATAGGCCTATCAATGCGAGTGGCTCTACAAATACCAAGTGTTTTTTAAACACATGTCAAGATAAAAGTTTTTCCAAAATGTACGTTAAAGTTGGTCAAGAAAATAAGATAAATTGCAAATAACCGAAACAGCCTTTAAAGGTAGTAGGCTTACAGTTATTTTTCTAAGCACCACTTTATTAACCAGCATATTATGATATCAAAATCATATTCAAGTCAGTTTTGTTGCAATTACAATACTAAACATGCATTCATTTTGAATTTCTCTAGCAGTTCTTTTAAACCAATAGCCAACAGTATAGTTCTATGTGTCTTAAAATCATAATGAGGAGTTCAACACCTCTCATTACAGACTGAACGACGGAACTTAATAAATGTGATGGAAGAAACACCGATTTTTATACAATTTACCATAATTTTTATGACATTTTGACAGATATTGATATCTCTGAAATAGACAATAAGAACTAATATTAGCAGGAGGATTCAAATAAAATGTGGATCAAACATATTTGTTAAATGTAGGTCTACTGGAAAAAGACGAATTTTTATACTACTTAGGCTATATTTATTTCAAAGGTGATTTTTCAAATTAAACGGAGCCCTAACATATTTATCAAATGTAGGCTTAATTGAAAATTGACTTTTATGATGTTTGTTGTGATTAAAGGTGTTCTTCAAAATAATACCAAGGCCTAACGTCTTTATTCAATTTAGACTCAACAGTGATGAACTTGAATGCTGTTCAGGCTATATCGTGATTGTAAAGGTGATGTTTCAATTTAAATGTAACTTAGGCCTAACATATTTATTAAATATAGATCTAACAGAAAATAAACTTTTATTCTGATTTCTTTGGGTACTTAAGGCTTAAGAAACTCCATAAAATTCTGTACTTTCGATATGTTCAACTGCGTATTTTTAATTACTTCCGCGGATACAATGAAATTGTACTTTAAAAACTCCAAGACAGAATTTTTAGTAAGCCTAATACTAATTTCTTTAAAATCTTAAATCTATTCTTGCACACGAGTAAAAGATAGGCCTGACCTACGTGAATTACATTCGAAGGAAAATGAGAAATTTGAATTTCAAGATCATTATACGCTTACTCGGATATGAACGCTAGGGCTAGGTGCATCACCTGCGACGGAATATGAGGCGTTTGAATTTTAAGTTCATTATATATGTCTACTAGAAAATTAACGATAGAAGCGTAGCATTTTGTTTCAATAATCATACTTACAACGAATTTGGTCACAAAAACCGAAGACATTTTTCCTTATTCTTACCAAGGAACAACCACGTCTCAAATGGATAATCAAGCAAAACCCATTTACTAAATAAAATTTTTACCCAAGAGAATGTGAGAAGTCGCCGACCGAAACCAAAAGTAGTTCTTCAAATTTGATAGGTTTCAACTTAGTTTTCTGCGGTACGATGATAACTTAGGTACGTTATAAAAAATTTAGAACCTACGGAGCCATATCAACGAAGATAAAAGTGAAAAATTGATTTTAAAGGCAAGTTTCCCACAATTACTGCAACAGGAAGAGGTAAGGTGACGACGTGACTTTTGGTATGTACCTCAGAGACTCTTCCTCTCCCCATCTAAAACAAGAAGAAGGGTTGAAGTGCCTTGACCTCTAAGGTATATGCAATCGACGATCAGAATGAACATGGCGTAACGAAATTTTTTGGTTGAATTAAGTACCCATCAAAGAAAATGGAGAATAAATGAAGGGGGAAAAAAAGACTGAGAAAAATAAAAAAGGAACAAAAACGTGATTAATGATTTCCAATCTCGATATTGGGATTGGCGGTAATCGGACTCGTTGACGTTTTAAATGCCCATTTCGTGAGGTATTTTACGATTTTATTAAACTCAGTTGCATTTCAACCAACAGCATTTAACTGTTTCCGCACAGCGCGAGGGAGAAAAATTATAACAATAATAACGAAACTAATTGTAATAATGAACAGAAATACAGGGGAAAAAAAGGTCTGTTGTACCTAATATCGAAGAAAAAAAAACCACGTGTAAATTATTATTTCAGCCGAGTCTCAACGTCATAAACGAACTCTACACGCCTTTAATTGGAAATACCAAAGATCAAAAGTTTTGTGAAACTTTTTTTTTTCATCATTTCCAATTAAGAAAAACACTCAATTTTCTGTTATTTACGAATGAAAGATAGAAATAAAGAACGAAAGAGAAAAAGAAAGAGAAATAATCGAAAGCCTTCAAATGTGAAAATACCTATCGTCAGCGCCAGATATTTTATAGCTCATATATTTTAGCAAAGACGTTATAAAAGTCTAACCCATGTTTACGGCTCATGAGTGCCGGACGCATATAGTGGCAGGGGAAGGCGCCGAGCAACGACTTCTGCTGGCAGAAATGTGAATAAAAAAATTGTATCCACGGACCAGACTGGATGACGCTGCTCTAATGGTGAGTGACGCTTGAGTAAATCGACACGTATGAAATTACATGTTGAGATGGCGATGTCGAACAGTGTACACGGATGACCGCAGAAATTAGATATCCATTTCGAATGTTATTTGCATCTACGAATGTACCCACAATCGGATGGGTTTCACTCAAATCGACAAATTACATTCCCACTTCGTATAGGGAACATGCCTTACAGAAGAGCCGTTGGCGAAAAAACTGACAACTGGAGAATGGAAGTTAGCCTTGATGGAGTAATCACCTCGGACGATGGACACGAATTTAGAAAAAGTAAGACAATGAAAGTCATCGTATCGATTATTAAAACAATAAATAGGTAATGAACATTTCATGACGAATCATTAATATTTTAAACCGACTTCAACCAAAAATTTCCAAAAATTGAAATAATTAACAAAAATTTTTTTTGATCGAATTTCGAAAAAAAAAAGAAAATCATTCACTGTTGCATACCATAGTATTGAATTACAATAAAGTTTATTCACCCAGCACGATTCAACAAATCGTCCAAAAATGGAAGTAGAGGGACGGATAAAGAGTCACTTTTCATTAGCCGACTAATATGGTTTTATTTCATTTTTGTATTTTAGGGGTATCGAAGTCTTCCAAATTATAGCAGGTCGACCAACTTCTCAGGGGTAATCTGTTTTGGATGATATCAATGGTTCCTTAAACTATAATTGGCCAATCACAGTGCAATATTGGACATATTAAGATCGTGCCCATCTCTAGACAGAACAAAAATTAGGAATCAACAACCAATTAAGAATAAGATAGTGTGACGGTTATTTATCGTAACAGAATATTTAAAACATACTAGTTGATAAAAGAGTGAATTAAACAGTAAGTTTATAAAACATGGAAGAACATAAAAGTAATAAGCAGTAACAAAACATCAAGAAATTTAAGAATCAGAATAGAAATAATAAAACTAATCAAGAATGAATGAATTTTAGAAGTACAAAACATGAGATTATATAGTATTTGATTTGTAAGACTAAAGGGAAGTTCGACTAATTTTACAGTGTGTTGGAGAAGAGTTTCAATCTTATTGGTTAATAGAAGTGTATGTATATGAAGTATGACTAATGGTCTTATGAGAATATGACATAAAGTGATTGTTCACAAATAATTTAGAGGAAATTAAGATATATGCAAGATTGCAAAAAGATTATAAACAAGAAATGAGATCATAGAATTGTGCAAACAAAGTAACTGTTTATGAGGAAAGATGATGTCATCAGGTAATTCAAGACTTGTTTGAGTGAGATGAGTATTCACGAATGGAATAAGAATAGAAAATGGATTGAGAATAATGATTATGATGATAATAAATGTACGAATTTAGGAAAGTATTATGTACGATACAAAAATATCATTACAGATAGGGATTAGAGGCAATCTTGGAGTGTATATATTACAGGCCCTGAGAAGTAGCGCCTTGGCTTGTGCCAGCCCTGGATGGTAAGTAAATGGAAAACGACCTAACTTTCAAATACCACAAAATGTTAAACTTTACTTTCACAAAAGTTTATTTGATATAAGTTACACAAACATTCAATCATCGGGTAGGCCTACAGTAATAAAAATTCTAAGAGGTGAAATTCTTTTTGCTATCATATCCGTCCATCTCCCCTCTTCCTTTTAATTTTGAACATGTTTTTTGAACATCGAATTTTTAAAATACCGAACTGATACTCACATGAAAGTGATGAGGCACCCTATAGAGAATACTCTTCACGCATTGAATACGAAACGGAACTTACCTAAGACAAAAATCAAACTCACGATTAGTTACAATTAAAACGGTTTCTCTGCCAAGACATAAATATAATACGATCAAATTTCAAACATTGACAGAAGTTATTTCATGAATTGCATTTTATAATTTCAAAGAACATGATCTGTTGCGTTGTTATTAATGCTTAGATCGTCGACTCTTGTATTGTTTAAAATGAAAACAGATACTCGAGTGGGATTCATCCACTTGAAAAATTTGCGTACTAAAGATTCATGTTCAATTTCGGACAAATAGGTTACAAGATTAACGTGTATTCGTACCAAGTACGCAAAAAGAATTTTTAAAATACTGTATGGAAAAGATAGTTGCATGTTGAAAAAACTTTAGGAAGTAAAAAACAGCCTTCATCGACTTGAGCGAAAAAACATCGAGAAGACGCAGAATATACTTTTTTTTCAATACGGAACCTAAACAAAGTAAATTTCAGCATAAAATATACACTTTTCCTTACGAATAGAAGCAAAAATCAATTTACTAAGTATTGTCTTGTAACATTTTGCCACTTGTGTAAAAAATCAGTCAAGTGAAAACTTCATTATTACACCAGCGAAGAAATGAAAATCATTATCGAAAATTCGCAACCGACTTGGAAATCTATTGTTTTGCGAACAAAAATCGATTTGGTAATAATCTCTTTTTGAGATATAAATTGAGAAAAAGATTTAAGTGTTCGACCCAAAAATAGGGGTTTATCATCTTGTAAATGAGAGGAAAAATGACGGTTTTGCGATGACCTTATCACCAGGAATAAAGTAGTCACTTTATCTCCCTTGGGAGAAAAGTATCGCATTATTTTCTGTTCATCAAGTATAATACATCATTATATAAGAGCGGGTTTTCATAATAATCATGACTCGAAATTGTTAAAAACAAAGACAAAAAACCACTTTTTTTTTTTAAATTCAAAAATTTTGTTTCGCTTAGTTAATCAAGTATCCCACACAACTTGGTTGGAGTGAGAAATTATCAACTTGTGCGGGTTACATGCTTGCAAACTTTGCATTCTTTGATAATTCCTCACTTTCCACCCATGTTGCGTAATATAGATACTATATATTCTTCCACTACGAAACCTAAACATAGTAAATTTCAGCTTCAAATATAAATTTTTTTCCCTTTTGAATAGAAGCAAAACTCAATTCATTTGGTAGAAATGCATTTTTATGTAGGTTTTCACAACCTACTTGTATAAAAATCAGCTCATTTCTTTTATGGTTTCAGCAGGTTTGAAAAAATAGCCACTTTTTTTTTGAAATGTTAAATACGTTATTGTTTTTAACTTAATAAGATTGAAATATAGATGTGTAAACGTGTGAAGCAAATGGAATATGAAATGTCCAAAAAAAAATATACATTTGGAAAATTTAGAAGTTTAAAAACACACAAAATACCGATTCGAATAAAGAATTTAAATAAAAATATAAAAAATCCGCATTAATATACACTTAAAAATATCCTAGGTCAGACAACAAATTTGATTCGAAACCAATTGACTTTAGAACCAGACATAATGAGGCTATAACATGAATAAATAATGTAAAGATTTTATTTTTTATTTATTTATTTTTATATTTTGATTGTGCAATTATAGGATGTGAAGACGAAACCCGAATAAAATTCACGAAACAAGAATTAGACCTTCCAAAAAAATTTTATGCCTAATGAAAGTAATTCGCCAAACAATACTCTTGATTCTTCTTCGTAAAAATGGCATGAAATTGAGTAATGAAAATATAATATCCACGGAATTGACTATTCATGTATTTTCATAAACGGAGATATTTTTTTTTTGCAAGGTACATTTACTTAAAATCCAAGGTCAATATGTACGGGCAAAGGACAATGAAAATAAAATAGGGGAAAATTTTGGGCTACCTATATGAAAACAAAATATAGTCTACGTGTTACTTGAAAAAAGAATTGAAGAGAAAAAAAAAGAGTAAACATTACACGAAATTCTGTAATTATTTTTTGAACCGCTTTATTCATAAAATTGAACTTATTTTCTCTAACCTTATTATGCCTCAACTAATTCACAAATTAGATGACCCATTCCTGAGAATTTCTTGTTCTACACTTCCGCACACTCATCTAACTCTGTTTGCGATTTCGTTTCACCACCTCATTGCTGATCCTCCTGTCTCTTTTGAAACACCTACGACGTCGATTCCGACAGTAGATCTTGCTTTTCAACAGCTGGAATATTCACTGGTAAATTGAACAGTAAGTATTCGAAAATTTTAGTTATTTTACCAAATACCCTTCAGATTTTATCGAGTTTTACTCCTGATGTTGATATTTTTCAGATTATCGTTATTTTAGGCACCATCTATGCTTCTGGGTAGCTTACCGTTTTAACATTAGTAATTTTTTTTAATGCCCAATATGTGTATAATGGGATGCATACACGTACTAAGAACTTTCCGTTTTATTATTGGTTTAATTTTGTCTCTAAATATTCTGCTGAAAGATCAATAGTTTTTCCAAACTTGTTGACTTCTGTAGTAGTGCCAACCCAACTGGGCATCATACAGATGCCATATTGCGGGTTGTATTCATTCTCAGATTTCTGAACACTCTCAGATTCAAACATTAATAAATTAAAATAACATATCATTCCATACGAACTATTTAATTTGTGACTTCAGAAAAATAACATTGAATGGTAAAGGTTAACAAACGCTGACTAGTTTAATAATGATTTCCATTACATCGTCAACTTATTAACAATATATCCATGCTAAAAGGAGAGTTTTTGAATTGGCTGTCGGCCTAATTACGTCCTCGAAGGATTTTAGCGATGGACAGCATTTAGGCTTCCACATCTATTTCCATTTAAAATGAGAAAAAAAGAAAATGGAGGGAGGAACTGATCAATTTTCACGTGTGTAAACCACAAGCCACAAAACCATGCCTACCGCTAGTGAATCAATTACGAATTATACGGTGCGGATTTGATCGAACAGCATTAAAAGAACATAATTATATATTATGAGATTGAGAAAAAATAGAAGAAAACCGCGAATGAAATTTCATCTTCAATTACACTTCCATTTTAAAGAGCGTCTAAAATTTTCCGCGGGAAGCCGTTAGCAATAACTGAAATAAAAAAAAGCTTTTTCTCCGACGAAAAACAATTAAAAAATGAAAATTATTTCCTCAACATCACTGTCATGCCCTTGACAACATATTTTTAAGTTAATAGCGCCAACATGTTTATGATGTATAGAACCAGCATTTGACTCAAACAAAGACTGATACTCTTGAGTTTAAGTAGACTTGGAACACCCAAAAGAGGATAATAAAATGCTGGTGTATTAAATTCAATCCGAATTTTTTTCAGCTCTACTTTTAAATGAGGGTTTCAGAGCAAAAAAGGATAAAATGCGTTAAACCATAAAACCTCCATTACTAAAGAAATTCATTTAAAGTTTATTTTTCCCAATTGATTCAGTAAAAATGTCGACAAATTGAACCCACTCAACCAGCCCAAATTCAAAAATCATGAAAAGTTGACTCGGTTCACTTTTTCTCAGAGCTTCTCAAATAATTTTTTTTGATTCAGTTTGTATTCTACGAACTGAAGATTCTGTCCTGTTTCCTGCTCAATCTAATTTCCTCACATCACTTAAACATAGGATGTAAATACATGACCAATTTCCGTTCATCTTTCAACTTCCTTACTTTGTTACGGATAGGAGTCAGAAAACTCGAGCCAGTCCCCAAAAAATCTACAAATTACGCATGGATGCAACAATTAGGTTCAGTGAAACTGAATTTTAAATTTTGCTTGAAAAAAGAATTCATCAATTGGAGAAATCTGGGAACTCTGCATTTGGTGCCTTCTACAATAGAAACCATGGCACCATCGCAACAAGGTAGAGAATACAAACAAAAACACGCAGCTTCACTAATTTCCGTTCATCATGTAATGCACGGAGTATCATTCCGCATGTTTAGGGCATACAAGGCCTGTTTTAAGGTGGGATTTGGGTATAATCCTCCTAGCTCCAAAGAAAAAGGTCTATTTAAAACACAATTATTCGGTTTTTCAAATTTTACGTCTATGAAATACCTAAAAAATTGTTAACCCCTCTCTGAAAAATTCATGAATATTATAAAATGGGATTCAATCCCCCCTTTAAAAAGAAATCCTAAAACTAGGCCTAAGGGCATGAGAGTACCCTCCAGTACCACGTACTGCGGGAAGTATTATTCTGTGTATTTGTGGCATAGAGACTATAAAAGTAACAAAACCAGCGTTTCTACCGATGTGAACTATCAATATACAGGGTGTCCGGAAGTTAAACCATATAACTTCCAGCATCAATTTTTGAGGTCAAAAACACAAAAAAGTTTTACTGGGAAAAAGCTAAGAAATGCTTCCTTTTCGAGTTACATACTCTCAATGTCAGAGGAAATAACCCAAAAAAATAATGTAACTTCCTCAAAAATTGACAACAACCAACGAAATTTGGTACAGGCGAATAAATATTTATAAGTCATTTATTTTTACTTAGATTTTAAAGTTTTACCCACATTTAGGAAGCAATGAGAAAAAAGTTTTAATTTACCCTCCTCTGAAAACGCAATAGTTTTCCAGAAAAACGGGGGTTGAAAATCAAAATTTTGTTATGCCTAATAGTTCATAGGTTTAGGCAACATATTTCGTCTTTTCGTGGGCTCAATCCTGTATCCTGCCGTTATCTCTTACCAGACGTCCGTACCTACTACATAAGTTTTCAGAAAATTTCAAAACCATCTACAACTAAAATAATTTTCAATTATTAAGAAAAAGTTTTAAATAGACATCGTTTTGATTGTTGCAGCGTTGAATGATGATGGGGAAGTGTGTATTTTACCAACGCTGATAGCTGATTCTGAATTAATTGTTGGGAGTGCAATAATTACAGCCACCTAACGACGGTATTCATAGACGGTGGTGGCGACATCGATTCCAAAACCTTACCGGCGTTATTTATCGAAGGTCCCTTCTAATTACAAAAACTCTTGAATCCAAGTTTTTGAAACCGAGCGGCTCTATGCGTGTAATTAATATGAATTAAAAATCACCGCATACGGAGTTTTGCTTTCATTAACACAACGAGAACAACTTAAATTTCCCATTTCAGAAGGTAACCTGTTAAATAAAGGTCACAGTGAACGGAATACCTGTCGAAAGGTGATCCAAAGCACGAGCAAAGAAAATGCGACAAAAAATGCAAACAAACAACAACAAAATGCCTGGACAGATGAGAAAGCTTAAAACGTTTTTCGTGTTTTTCCATAATAATCAAGAGCAGTGGCGGCGAAATTCTCAACCACTAGGAGGACACTTTTTCAAGAATGGTCTGCGTTATAATTTGCAAACAATCGTCCAATTTTTTTTTCTCCTCTCTTATTTGCCAGCGGAAAATACGTGACTAATTAGCGCGTGTTATTAGTAAATACGGTGTATAGGCTATATACGTCTGGGTAAACGAAAAGAACGTTAAGAAAAAGAGCTTTAAAAAAAAAAAAGGGTTGTAAGTAGGCAACACTCGTGTACAGGTGGTCGTGGTCAATGTTGCCGCCTTCGAATAAAAAAATTTAAAATTCATCGCGATCGGCGTTAAAAAATTAAATTACAATTTAATATCATTAGCGCAGTCGTATTAATTAAACGTTGGAGAAGAGTGATAAAGTAGAAAAGAGAGAGAGAGAGAGAGAGAGAGAGAGAGAGAGAGAGAAAAGTAAAACAAAAAAATATTGTAGGTTCTTCGAACTCGTTATGGTAATTTGCGCCATGTACGATATCGCATTTTTTGCAACATGTATTCGCGCGCCAACATCGTATGCCATCGTGATTGGAATAACCGAGCTAAAAAGTTTGCAAAAAAAAAAAAAAAAAAAAAAAAAATGCAGCTAAAAGACATAGGGAGCAAAACAGAGACCAAGAGAATAAATGGAAATACAAAATTTAGTGCTATGCACCAATTCTAGTATATGGTATATAATGGCGGCAAAGAAGCATCGACTTAAAGGAGAGAAAGGGTGAGAGAAAAAAAAAATCGAACATGAGAAGTACCGTTTTGGTTGAAGCAACATCTAAACGGTTCAGAAGCAATACTGTTGCATGTGTATATAGGTATAGAGGAAACGTTGGTGTTGAGGTCAGCTGGTAATTGATCATCGGCCCTGCGAACCATATACATATTCCGCGAAAGGTGGCTGCAATCTTGACTGCTGCGTGTCTTAAAGGTACTTGAATGAAAAACTAATCACTGGGAAAATGTTACAAGTTCTACTTTTCTGCTTTTCCAATGGCACACCACCGCGCTTCGTGTGATCAGATCTAACGGATCAGACATACACAATCTGCCCATCAAGACTATACACGAACTAATTGAGGAAAAATATATCATGACAGACGAACACTTGGCGCAATTCTCAATATCGAAGCATTTTTCAACCATCAAGGGACATTCGTACGGCTTACAGGGGTACCTATTCACTTTTAAACTTGCATACGGAGTTCAGCAAAAGCGAACAACGGCTGACGTATTAATGGATGACGCATCACTTAATGAAAATTGGGGATAATGAGGACTGAGAGAAATACGAGCAAGTGACACCATTTTACTAAAGTAGGTAAACTAATTTTTAGCAGAGATATCCTGGAAAACGTGTTTCAAACTTCATTTATTGTGAAAGTCGAAATTTACTTTTGATGATCAACATTTCGATAAGCGAATGTCGATTACTTTTGACTTACTTTGATTTATAAATTAAGAATTTTTCAAAATATTTGATAACATGACGTAACATGGCGTAACATATTTAAAATCAATCCGACCACAGATTAAGGCGAACATCGGTCATAGAGTACAAATTCATACCCGACTAGTTAACTCGGTAATCAGAGATCAAGAGTAAAGTCCAGAACAAGAATCGAAAAACTTAATTGCACAACAACTATAAATACCATCCTAAAAATTAGGCCATTTCTTAAGCCTTGAACAGTGGTTTTAGCAGGTTATTTTCTCTTCATCCTGGTGTCCATCGGGACATTAAAACCTGTCGCAAAGGTTGATTCAACCTACAGGCAGCATTCGCACATTTTTTATTCATCGAAAAACCCAATAATGATCTCTCATGTTGAAGGTACCATTCACTTCTTGTTGCTAAGACAGTTCCGGTTTTAGTGTACGTCGAGAGCAAAACATGATAATTCGAGTGAAAGGCTGCAGCTTCATATGGCAGAAATTAGTAAAAATAGCTCAGTAAGATGTGGTAAAAACTTGGATTGAAATTGAATTGAAAATACAAAAGATTTTACGTCAAAAAGGTGGGATCCAGAATGAGTGATACAAATGCTTCATCTTTTTACCCAGCGTTTCTATTGTGGGCAGGTGGCGAGGGAGGGGTCTTAAACGCGTCACTAATTTCCGTTTTTTTTTTTTTTTTTAATTTTTTTCCATAAGCCATATGCAATGAAAATACTTTAGTATAAAAAATAATATACATAAAATAATTAATCAGAAACAAGAAAGTTTCTATAATTTTTTTTCATGGGCTTAGATGCAATAAAATCTTAAAGGAGGTACTTTTTTCAAAATCATAATAATTTGTATTATTTTTATATTTTTTGGAAAACTGAAAATGAAAACGGACAGAGATGACCGGAAAGATTAGTATAAGTATTGATATTCTCATCAATATGTATCTACACTAAACATGATATCTGAGGCCTGTGCAGAAATGGTATCCCCAATAATGGAAATGATCCATCAGAGACAAACACTGCAAAAATCAGTAGGCTAATAAATCATGGTTTTGCATTAGGTATTACAATTTTTGACGTAACTAATTTGTTATTAATTTATAGATGCATTTGTATCATTAATTACCGAACCCACCTCAGTGGCATAGCGAAAGGGATGCCACGGCGGCCGAGCGGCCGGGCGTCGATCCAATTGGGGTGCCATCAGAGAAAAAACATTTTAGTAGGAGCGACTGAAAAAAAATTACGAAAAAAAAAATTATTTTAAGACATTAGCATTGAAAATGAAATCGCACGATATTTGGACCACTACCACTTATATAAAAACTTAGCCAAACGTAAAAGCAAAAAAATTTATTTTTTTTAATTAATAATAGTCTATGTTGTAAGCAATAGATATGCATGACAAACTAAAATAAATAATTTTTTTTTTCCAAATGAAGGGGAATCAAATTTATAGCTACGCTATTGACTCACCCCCACAATATTTTAGGTGTCGAACTTTTTGTACCTAAGTTATTAATTTCATTTTAGACCATTATTTTACTGGTCTGAAAGAATAGCAGAAAAAAAAAAAGTAGAGTGAATTTAAAATTTTTTCTCACAAAATCTTTTCGTAGCTTATCGGTTACCTTTGTGTTTAAGACTGATTTTTAAGACATCCCCCACATTCAGTCGGCACGAAGAACATGGAAAATTCGTGTAAACTACCTGTTTCGATAGCAGACCAACATAACACAAGTTGGTTTTCATGACGAATAAAAAATAAATAATAAAAAAATACTAACTGAAGTTCAATTTCAGAATTTTTAACACGCACAAGGTACATCAATTACACCACAAATTGATGCGTACATAAATTGCATTTCATTGACATAATTCAAAGTGAACACTTCATAAACCAGGCGTGGGTAGTAACACAAAATTACAATCTATTATAATATTCGAAATCGATACATCTTCAGCAGTGGCGTACGTAAGAATATAAACGCTAATATCGTATAAAATTTATAAAACTAATACATCAAAAACCATGTAGGCAACTGCAAAGGAAAAAAATATTATATTAAATATTTATGTCACGAGGCGTGACAACGGATCCGGGATTTATACTGAAGTGTATTTCGTACGAATGGGTCATTCAGTTTTTCTTCTTTTTTTTTTTTTCACTTCAGCCTCTCAAAGTGGCTAATGCGATTTTGCGGTCGCATCTGGCATATGTTTGCGACTCACTACGTGGAAAATACGCTGTAGCCCAAAAAACCACGATTTGATATTCACCTACAAAATGTCACCGATTTGCATGACATCGTTTTAAATATGTTTCACTAACAAAAACCAGATTTGGACTGGAAAAAAAAAAATTTCTCGTTTTATGTACAGATCTATACGTGGGAAAAGTCGATGGAGACTGCATTTGCAATTTTGATTTTTGCACCATTTGCAAAACACTGCCTATACCTACGTAACTGTAGTGTAGGTACTCCATACCTACGCGCGTATGTTCTACGAGTTTTGTAGATGTGTTCATCGGTGATCAGCCAACGATAATCTGCGTAGGACGAATGCGCGATTCATTTGCGGCTTTATGAGCGGCTGTTTTTTCCAGTTAATTTTTTTGGCCGGCTTCGGCGGTGGCGTGTTAAAATTTAACTGGTACGCGAAATCGCCCAAAATGTCGTTAATGTCGCACGCTTTTATGGTTCGTGGGTCGACACTCGTGTCGGACAGTTTACGTCGGATGGCCGAATCCAATAGCGTTTCGTACACCACGGCGACGTCCACATCGAAAAGCGTTAACATAATATTTGTGCAGCGAATAATACACCCAACGGCGAGACAGACAGACAGACAGACAGACAGAGAGACAGACACACAGAGGGAGCGAGTTTATGTACGCATCAACAGCGAAATATTTAGCGTTGCAGATTAAGTACAGAAGGTCGAACGAACACGAAATTTTGGGGCCAAACGCGAACCACTACCATAAATTCCATGGCAATGAAAGAGAAAGACACGTCGAGTGAAAACGAAGTTCCAGGTAAAAAAAAACAAACAAAAAGGAAAATATTTACCGAACGGTGCTCATTTTGGATCTGCCTAACCGCATATATATGCATACATGATGGCTTCCTGACGTAAACTCGAGGCTTGTGCCACGAAGAGTTCAAAACCTTTTAGAATCATAATTTCTAAAAAAGGCAACAAGACAGAAAAATATCAGTTTGTGCCTAGCTGGAGGACTCCTCACCAGAACCCTACTGATGGCGTTCATATACGTACAATATCGAGCACGGAACACATTATCAGGGGCCGAGAAGTTCAATACTCTTGGACTTGGCACCAAAAACCTTGCCCTCAGCCCCCTTCCTTTAAAGACCCGTAATACGAGTAGACTACGGTTTCAGCCTTCCGGTCACTTTGAGTTCTGAACTTAAGAGTTGAAGTCTCGCTAGTGGACTCATCCGCCAAACTTCTATCTCTCTGAATCTGGAATTTCCCTGCCAAGCTTCCCTTCTACCCGAATCCTGAAGATTTTTAATGTATTTTTTTGATAACTTTCACAGGGAAAATAAAGCCGAAAACGTGCTCCACGTAAGAAACATAAGCCTGCTCACGATAAAGTAGGCTTTTGAAATTCCAGTTTCTTAACTTGAAGTGAACTTTCGCTAAATACTTTGTTAAATTCTCACTAAATTGTAGATCTGAAAAACAGAAGATTTCTGCACGTGTTTCAATATTTTGTCATCAAGACATAGGCAATTAAATTTTCATAAAACGTAAATATCAAGCTGAAAAACTATACTTTAGATATCATTACAATTTTTAAAGCTTTACAGAGGCTATTCTTCAGGTATTTTGACGATAAAATAAATAGATACGGTTGCGCACCATTTTGACCATAAATTTGTGTTGAAAGTTTGTTAGATTTACGCAGAAGTTTTTAATGAATAGGATTTCAGAGCTTGGACGCTAAGATACCAGATACGAAAACAAAGTAGAAAAAAGTAATCACAAGGTTCAGTTCTTACCAAGTTTTTCATTTTTTATATTGATATTCTGTCAAATTTCAGTTTATAAGTTGATTTTGTTAAGATTATAAAACAAACAAATAGCAGAAACAACAATGAGCAGAGCGTTGATAGCTCAAAAATTATAAATACTGACCGGATTTATTAAGTGCTATGATGACAGTGATAGTCTGCAGTTTAGAGGAAAATACTCTGTTATAGATTTCACAGATCGGGTTTTCAAGCTTCTCACAATATCAAAACGTTTGGTTGTGAATATATAAATATGCACTAAGGAGCGGATATATATGAGTGGGTTCAAACCACAACCCCCTCTAAAAAAAACATTAAAAAAGGAAAAAATTGAATATTTTTATCCCCACCTTCAAAATTTTATGTATATCCATGTCTGTAGTAGACAATAAATCGGGTCAATTTCAAAATCAGGTTAACTTTAATTCGTAAACAAATAATCAGGAAACATACACCGAATAGGGCATGATAGCGTACCTAAAAGACGGGCTCAAAGTTGCAAATCAAGACTTTAAATAAACATTCGGACTCATTGAAATTTCATCCTAAAAAATTTAAAGATTGGTTAAATTCTCAAATTTTAAAATTCTAGGAATTTCGATCAAATAGAAAACGTGATATAGGTGAGTCATTTTTTACTAAAATAAGTTTTTTTTTAATGTTGAACACATTTTTATCTTCGCTACGGGGAAAAAAAGAAAGTGTGCAGGGCTGGCACCCCGCAAACCTAAGTGCCAATTTCGGAGTAAAGGGAGAAGAAAACTGTGTCTGTATTAGTAGATGTGTGGTTGTGTGCGTGGACACGGCCCAAGAGAATCTTTTATTTTTAGATTTTATTATGTAATACTGTACTAGTTTCTAATACATCATTGGACATGTCTTTTGAGGCGCCGAATTCGAATTTGATGTTAATTTTATCATTGGACTCATTCTTTGACCCTCATTTGGGCCAAAAGGGAGAAAGTTTTTTATTCCCAGATTTTATGGTGCAATATATCATTGGACATGTTTTTTGAGGCGCTAAATTTGAATTTCATGTCAATTTTATCATTAGATCCATTTTTCAACCCTCAATAGGCCCAAAAAGGGGAGAAATTTTAATTTTCAGATTATATCATGTATAATATCAGTGAACACTTAGCTCAGGGTTAGGGTTAGAAGTCCAAGACATCTGTCAAGCAAATCTTACACCATGAGCAGCTAGTACCTATATATATATATAGGTATATATTTATAATTATAGATAAAAGCCAATTTCTTGCTGATACAGTATAGGATGAAATTTTTGTCAGAAAGTCATGAAATTTGAAATGAACTGCAGTACTAGCCTACAACCTGACCTATTAATTTTGTTGCAGATCGGCTGTACGGTACTTCCGGTATTGCTATGTTTGTTTTTATTTTAACTATAAAATTTTCAACGTTCAGTCAATAGCTACGAAATTCCAAACAACGATTTGCCTATTATCATTTATTATAAATTTCTATTAATTTTGATGCGGTTCGACTGTAGGATACTTTTAGTAACACTATTTATATTTTCGCTATAAAATGCCTAATTTTGGACCAATAAAAAGTAAATCAGAACAAATATTTATTATGAACTATTCTAACATGTTACTGATTTTGATGAATATCAACTAGACAGTATTTATAGTTCTGTTATTTTGGGTATTATTCTGGCTATAAAAAGCTTGATTTTTAACCAAAAATTGAGAAATTTGTAAAAAGTATCAACTATAATTTATTGCAACGTAAGTACCAGCAATTCTAGTGCGGATGGGTGGGAAGTTATTTCCAAAAGTTAATTTTTGTTTAGATTTAGA
Source organism: Ericerus pela (assembly GCA_011428145.1). Lineage (NCBI taxonomy): Eukaryota > Metazoa > Arthropoda > Insecta > Hemiptera > Coccidae > Ericerus > Ericerus pela. The sequence continues at coordinate 1,875,478 of WOFM01000033.1, forward strand.
AGGAGATGATTATTTTCAATTGTGTAATTTTATGTTAATAGTTACAAAATTTAATAATAACTTTTTAGTGACAAATTTTATAATTTTCAAAAACCTACTTTTTATAATGGAGCTGATGTTGCGTTTGACTGCTATTAACATGCGTTCCACATTAAATGTTTCAGTCCACCCCGACTGGTATTAAAGCGTAATCTTTTTTTTTACTTTTTTTTTACTTTTTTATTGATTTCCTGTATTTTTATTGATCGCATATTTGCTTTTTTTTTAATACCTACGAAAAAAACAAAACAAATGATGCAACTGGCTGCTAAGAAACTCTTAATTGACACTTTCTACGCTATCCCATTCATCGTCTACATAAAAATCAAGATATCACCGAATAGGTACCTAAGTACCAACGTTTGTCCCCTGCTGGTGGACTGTTCAGGTGGGTTCACACCATCAAACGAACAAACCAACGACAAACGTTTTTGTTTTTGCTCGTTCGGGGTAAAAGGCCATCACACAAACCAATGAGAACGAACGAAATTCGCAATCCGAGCGAACAGCAACGAACCTCCTATAACCTTGTGAACACAGGAAAGGAGCAAACGAACAGCAAATGTTCGTTCGTTGTAGACGCGCATCTTTATACTCCACCATATTGACACGTTCGAGTCGTGCCCCTAGTCGAAGGTGATGCCGACAAAGATATTCTGGCTGATGGATTCATCCGGTCAAGGATGAATTTGATTTTTTTTTTCGTTCGCTGATCGTGTTCCGTTATTTTAAATAATCTTTATCGAAAGTTTATTCATCTCAACGAACAGGAAAAATGACGACGATTTTCGGAGGCAGTATACGCAGAAAAGGGTGAATTATTATCGATTGCGATTTTTTTCCCCATAAAGTGTACACTTTTCAGGAAGTAGCTGACGGATATATAACTGTACGGGAAGAAAAAAAAAAAAAAGGAAAAAATTTTTGACAAGCTGATGAGAACACATTAATATCGAAAAACTGTCATTAAACGACAAGCAACAGGCAGAAGAGTGAAATTTTCATTTCAAAAAATTACTACCAATTTGTTTTAATTGCTTTCTCTTGAATAATTGCACACGAATGTGAAAAAGATTCACAATCAATCACGAAAACGAAAAACCTCTGAAGTCGAGCGACTCGATTATTATTTCATCTTCGGAAACGTAAATTCAGAAAGGAAGAAGTTGATTCTGTCGACGATTACTGAAAACCTGCTTAAAATGAGCCACTTCATGGGAAGCTTTCATTCTAAAAATGCATTTGTTTTCTTTATTAATTGAAGTATGTGAACATGCTGTACAATGGCACGAATAAAATAGAAATTTGGGAATTCATCCGGAAACGGAATGTTAACAATCTCGAATATATTGTCTGCCTATCTACTGGTTTGACTCGAGTTGGCTTGAATAGGGCTGAATTTTCTTTCATGAATTTTTTATTAATGAAAATAAACGTTTCTAAATTTTATCCACATTTTGTTTGATCTCGATCTCTTAGTAAAAAACCTCAAAAATTTTGACTCTATTTTCAAAAGACAAACAATTTTTTTTTTCTTCTGAATGCTAATCTTCGTATTAGGTTCAGTGGAAGTTTCGTAAGCAATTGAAGGATTCAGTTTTTGTAATTTTTGAGTCAATGATGTAATAAAAAAGAGAATTTTGAGTCAGATCTAGTGGTAACACTAGTTTTAAAAAAAGTTTTTTTTTTTGCAACACCCACCCCAAAAACAAACGTTTTTGCGCGTATTAACTATACGTAAAGCGGCAGACTATTCCAATGTCAAAAACAAAATTTTGCGCATGCGCAGCTTGAGACTTGCTCAAATTATTAAATCACTCTTTGCTGCGCATGCGCACTATGCCTTATCCAATATTATGAAATTTCTGCACTTCCGGATTTCGTGCAAAATTGATTGTCAAGTTGCCACTTCAGTTGAACACAACATTTTCAGCTTTAAAACAAACTTCTTTTATTTCGCCTGATGATTCCTCAGCCTCTGTTTAAACTAGAGAGCTGGGATTGGTGTGGCTGAAAAAAAGATAAAATTTACAAAATTTCAATATAATTTTTTAATTATCTTTAGCTGTTTGAAAATAAACAAACGAAGTAAACGCCAATTAGTATAAAACTGGTCGGTTTTCGGAATCTAGACACCTCTCCTGATTCACTCAGTGATTTCTCAACCACTTAAATAAGCTAGAGAGTAAACGTCAGCATTTCCAAAAAGAAGAGACAATTTTTTCGAATTTGATTTTCATGTAATTTTTTATTCATCTTTAGATGCATAAAAATAAATGACCGAAAAAAATGCAAATGTATAAGAAATTTGCCATTTTTGGAATCTAGAAACCTATCCTCTTTCAATCAATAATTCCTCAGCTGCTATTTTATGCTAAAAAGTTGGGGTTGGGACCGCTGAAAAAAAAAATTTACTTAAATCTGTATTCCATCAAAGTTTTTATTCATCCGTAGATAAGTAGTTGAAAATAAACGACGAAAACACGTAATTTAAAAGAAAATTTGCCGTTTTTGTATTGTTTGAACACATTTTCAAAAATCACCTATTTCACATACTTGTATCACAAATAACTATTATACACCAAGGACAGCGATAACATATGAAAAAATTTTTGGAATACGCATCCAGCAAAACATGAAACAGGTTTTTGTGACGCTTGAAGAATCAATTTACCTATTTGACTCGTCACTTCAGAAAAAGAGTGCATCATCATAAATTTTTCTTAAAATGTATGTATTACCTCTTTCCATTCTACTTATCACTTTCTTTTCCCATTATTTTCCGTCGAACAGACAGACAGACGGATACTAAATTTTTTTAAATATATTAGTGTGGCAGCTTTTGTACCTAATTCCTACTGACACACGGGAACACACAAGTAGGTACAAGCTATATAAATGGGCTCGAAAGGTATTAACCAACTTAATACAAAATGCTCTTTCTGATTTTCATACCACCAAAAAATTACTCTTTGACCGAATGCCATTTAACGCCATTTCGTCGTCTAAATCAACTACAGAAACTGAAAAACGTGGCCTTAAAAAAGTTTTGCACACCTATATTTATGAAGATGTTCTTAATCTTGAAATTTATCAAGCAGGTATAACAATCAAAGCTATTCGTTCGTACAGATAAATTTTTTGTTGTTTGTTTTTTTTGTGTTTTTTGTGTTTTTTTTTTACAAAAATTTACGGTACTATCGTAATACTCAGACAAAAGACACTATAGGCATGTACGTAGTTCAGAATGAACCAAGCAAAGACATTTAATTTATGCGAACGAATAAACGGCTTAAATGTAGTATGCGAAAGGCGAACATGCAATGAGCTATCAGAGCGGATCTGCGACAAAGACATGAACTTCAGGGTAGTGACGTCCAGAAATCTCGCCAAAAGATTAATTTTTAACCGTTAGATGCGGAAAAAAAAAAAAAAATAGTTTTTAGTACAAAACTTTATCGAGCAACATTCGCATGTTTACAAGCTACCTATACAAATTTGATTAATTACTTCTAACTTTTCGGCGATTAAGCCGCAAAACAAAATACTCGACCAAAAAATGCCAACGTAGGCTGCGAAAAAATTTTACGCGCCAGCTTTAAAATAATGCGATAGAGATTAAAAATTTTTGACACTGTCGCCCGTCTGCGACACGTAGTTTTGCTAAATAATTGCGAATTTAATGGGTCGATTAAATCGTAAATCGATTCGTTCGGTAACCAGTACCACCAAACAGGAACTACGGATTTTCGCAGCGAAAAGAGAGCCGGGTCCAAAAGTCCAACTGAGATGTTCTTAATCGCAAATTCTTCGAAAACGGCACGAATTTACATCGCTTTTCGCCAAATGTACACCCATCCTAGCCTAACAGTGCTGGCAAAACAGCAAAATAATCAAATGTCATTGAATTCCAACCGACGTAAACGCGAATTTAATCATTTTACTCTCCACTACAAAATGGATAGTTATGAATGTTTTACCCTTTCACAAGGACAAGCAACAAATGAGGGAACCAACTACAGCGATATTCTACGTTGGAAGGAGGAGGAGAAGAAGAATATATAAGTGTGTGTGTGTGTGTGTGTGTGTGTGTTTAAAATGTATTCGAGAAGATAAAAATACGAAAAATCGGGGGTTGCAAAGGAAAAATGAATGTTTACGGGTAAAAATTAAGGACATAAACGCATAAAACAGGATATGCCACAGGTGAGAGGTAGAAACCAAAAGACAACAGTAAGGGGTGCCGACGAAAGAAATACGGATTAAAAATAAAATGGATCAACTATCAATGCGGAGAAACATGAATGGAAAAAAGAACCGGACAAAGCAGCTCTAGTCTGGAATATCAAGAAGCACAAGGCAAATGGATGTCTTTTCAGGTGGGTGCAACGAAATGGTCTTTTTTTATGCGGATATTGAGAGACTTGGATTTTCATTACTTAAATTTGAGTTCGAGGTGAAAAATTTATAAATCTATTCTAACACGAATTCAAATTCAAATAAAGTGAAAACTGTCAAGATTGTAAAACACTTTCTAGATAATGATACGAATTTTTAAATGCCTAAGCAGAAAATGTTGGTACGGGGTGATTGAGACAAGACTGCCACACAGGCATCAAGTTATTTCATTTTAATTAGGTGCGAGAAAAATGGATGCTGCTTACTCTTTAGGCCACATCCACATCTTCATATCGCCCCTATAATAGTAATCACTGCTGATAGATATAACTTTGTTGGGACTTGCGAAATGTAAGCGTAGGTACGTATATCTTAAACCTCAAATTTACCGCAGTTTTATGAAGACAATGATGAGCCAAATGGTTCTTGGTCTTACAGTCTTGATCACTTGATCTAGTATAAAGGGTAAGAGCAGAATCAAGACTAATAACATATCTACGGAAGCAATATCAAGAGAACACCTAATATGCCAGTTTAAGACTAAGACCCACACTGCGTTTATAGTCTTATATTAAGCTCATCACCAAGTCCGAGTATCTACTGGTTAAAAGCCATCAACGAGTAAAATAAATTTTCAGACAATCATACGATGGAAAATCTTTCTAAAAAAAATTGAGATAGACTTTGCTTCAAATAAATTTCATAGGTATTTCTCGAGAAAGGTACGAATTCGATTTCAGTTCAAAACGTGATATTTTTATTTATTTCTTGCACCAAGGAAGAGGCCATCAAGTAACACAATACGAAATTATTTTTCTTATTCGCCAAGTTGACGAGTAATTTCTCATTTGAGCGCTGCTGCCGAAGTCCAGAACCAGTTCGCAAACCAATAAATTTCAATTGACTCGAATTTCGAGTTGGAGGGATGTAGCAAATAAATTTTGACAAATCGATAAACGTTTTCCTGTTCCAAAGCATACGTTTAAATCTTATTTTTTTTTTTTTTTTTGTGCCTCCTTAATTTTTTCTGGTACCCATAGCAAAGAAGTCATTGAACGTATATTAACCCGACGGGCAGACAGTTCACTTTTTTTAATTTGCAATTTTTTCCGGTCTAAGGTCTTCCATCTGCGATCATTTTTTTCCCCTTTCTATCAAATTGGTTAGAAAAACTACCGGTACGTAAACTTTTTTTCCCGCCGATTTTCACTAAATTATAAGAACAATTTCTACAAAAACTTTTACGATTAAAAAAATAGAGTCGATTAGTTTTTAATTGCAACGCATTCAGAGGTTGATAAACTTTTTTCGCAGTACCTGCCTACATTTTATCATTTTCACAAGCACACGCAAAGGAATTTAATTAATGCTATGATTTCGCCACACTCTGCACCTAGTCGAACTATTTTTTTTATGTTTTTATTCAAAATTTTATTAACTCGAGGTAATCGTCCATTTTTTCTTTTTTTCTATTTCAAATAAAATTGGAGCAGCTTACTATCGTTTCACTCCACAAGTTAAGCATCTCCTTCTTCAGCGGCACTCACTTTGTTAATACTTTAATAATAATAAGAAGAAATAATTAATTCAAATAATGGAGTAAATTACAAAATATTATTGTTTTATGGCCATAAATAATTCTGCCCACGGATTTTCTTCCCTCCTAAGCAAAATGATTTGTTTTTTCTTTATCCAGTTAAAAATTCATGCGAAATACAATATTTTACGACCTAATCCGAGTGCAATAATATAGTAGATTTAATTACACAAGTCTATACGTATAAACGATACAGTTATTTTATTGAGATTTTCCTCAAATTTTTTTTTTTTTTTTTTTTGTATCAGACTGCATCCGGAATTCATACTAAATGCGATATCATTTTATTCGTACGACCTTAGAAAGAATTTCGTTTCTGATATCGTGCGATCTAAATTGGGAGGATTTTTTTATGAACCATTCGTGTTGTTTTTTTTTTTTTTTCCAACTTTCCAACGTTTTACTGATTTTCTTGACGGTGTCGACGATGGGTAGAAAATAATTGGTAGTTAGACAACTAAAGTAGGTTTGTTCTAAAATCTACCATCATTTCCAGTCAATATTCTCAGAAATTTTCCCTAACATTTCAGAAACATTGTACGACAACGAAAATTATTGCATTTAATAGTAGAATTTATTAGGTAAACATTTTAGATGGTTTTAAAAATGTTTCCAGGAGATATTAAATTTTGTATAGTAGGTTGTTTTATTTCGTAAAATGCGACTCTTCTTATTTTTATGCAACGGAAACAGAACTCAATCACTCACGTTAAAATCATAAAAATAGGTAATACAGAAGCCTAAGCTAAGTGTGTTTTAAAACACAGCCCTATGACTAAATTTCAATATAAAAAAATTATATTAAAAAAAAATACTTCGTAGTTCCCAATTCCCCTTTTCGTAAAATTTCCAAGAGAGCTGAGCTACTAGTTCTGATGCGTCTTGGCTCCGGGCCCCTTCCTACAATAAAATAGCAAACAAGAAATAATACGCTTAAAGATGAACATAGGTACAAGTTTCTTTGTAAAATTCGTTTTTTGCGTTATTCAGTTCATTTTTTCAAACATACTTAAGCTGTTCACCACTGCAACAAACACAAGATGTATAATTGCATTCAATGTAGGAAAAGATGTACTTTAGCTCTCCTTTTGTATTGGTGACTGTCCTGGCGCCCATCGAAGTCTTGTTAGTCAGTTACTTCAGTAGTTTCCACTCAATAAGCTTCGCGTGAATGCCTAAACTGACCAAATTTCATTTGCTACTCCGGCAGCTGCTCGAGAAATAGCTTAGTAGCACCTTTAAAACTAACCTTGGGTGAATGGAGCTTGCTGCTTGTAGAGCAAAACAGAATTCTGATCAAGTGCACGAGCACTCGTAGGTATACCCCCCGAGATATACAACGTGTAATTGCACGCTGCGTTGACGTGACATACACTGCGGTGAAAACAGTTTATTCCAAGGACACACTCACGCAGGCCCGTATACGCAGATAGGTAACATACCACTGGTTCACCCCACTGCTACCATAATAATAGGGGGAAATTTAGAACGATAAAACATAGAACTTCATCCCAATGTGATAGTTCGTATTTTAAACATTGGCTTAAAATACCTCAAGTCTGCTTACTCCAGCTCGGCTGCTCCAATACAAGTGAATGCATGGAAAATTTTCCGGTGGTGAACTCAAATCAAAATCCTTCAGTTCCCCCACGATACTAATTTCGTCCTTACTTCAATTTTTTCAAACTATATGCTATACAACTATCACAACTGATTTGTTCACGAGAGTATGAAATATAAACGCGTTTAAAATCTTCTTGATGTTCATTCGACAAGGGGTTTCAAATATTATTTTCCTCATTAAATATGCTGACAAAGACAAATACTCCATTTTGACCCATAAAAAGTTACATTAACTTGATTCCTACAAAAATAATGCCTGCGTAGGTACTTACATTTAAAACATAGGCTATCATTTCTTATTACCAACTGATTTTCCAAAGCAGTCAAGTTCTGATATCATGAAATTGAAACAATCATTATAACCCACATTTCAAAGGGGAAAACAGAAAATTGTACATAAATGTAGATACATCAGCCTATAAAAATAAATTATGCACCAATATCAACCACAAGGAACAAATCACACCAACTGTACATTTCTTGATAAACTGTAAGAATTTTAATCAACATTGTTAAAATGAGCCAACTACTAGGTGCTTTATAAAGAACTTTTTTGCATTACAATTGTTTATGATTCTAAATATGATATTATCACTAATGATGAAAATTCCAGCGGATAATTCTATATTATTTTTATACACGTATACACGCCTCGATATAGGTACCAGTTTATTCATGAAATAAAAAGAATAGGTCGAGCTACGAGAAAATCATACGCTGCCAGTAGCAGGCCCCTATTATTTCTCAAAGAATGACAATGAAAAATCTGGTTGAAATATGAAAGAAAAAATTCTTTCATAAGACTGAAAAAAGTATCCCCAAAATCTACATTTACTTTTTAGATAAGGATAAGTCACTTTCTAGATCATTGAAAAAAGATAATCGAGAAAATGAGTAACTTTTTGAAAATAACATTTTTAAAACGTGGAAAATCAACAATTGTTTGATATGTTCCTATCCAGAGGCAGAATTTCTAAGAAATGTACTCATTATCGGTTTCAAATAAATAAATGAAAAAACAATTATTGTACACTTGAATTTTAACAAATGAAATAAGGTTAGGATAATATCCGACTTTTAATGCAGCCGTTGATATAGTAAAATAAAAATGAACCTAAACACGATCAAATCCATTTTATGTAATCTAGAGGTCAAAATTACATGGAAGAAGAATGGCTTTGTAACGAACTTCAACTGATGATCCGACGTCTAACTATGAGACCTCATCAAGAAATTTACTCAATTTTTATTGCGTACCTACAGGTACCTTGTAAATAGAATTTAAATTGATAAAAAAAGGAAAAACTAATAGTTTAAATCGAATATTATCGATAAGTTGGAAAATAATATCACCGGGATGTTCGAAAACATCGAATGAATGGACGAAAGATACGTAGAAAAAAACGAAGGCATAAAAATACTAACGGTATTCAAAAATTCGATTATTTCTGCTCTCTGTAAGGTTTATACGAGCGTAATTATGATCATAAATCGAAGACTGTTATTTCAAGTCAAGAAATAATATCGATTTGATCAACACTAAACCACTAAAATTAATACCAACGTGATTTTCGTTCATTTCGGTTCTAATAGGTTTCAGTATTTTTAACAAAAATTAGGACACTGTTTATCCTATCGTATTGCTAGGAACTGTAATCGCATAAACTCTACTGAATGTCTGCAAATTAGAGTATTTATTTCTGCAAATCATCGCTTTCAAATACTCATTTTTTGCTTGTTTGAAATACGCCTTTTAAGTGACTCAAGTATAGGGAATATCGTTCCAAGTCGACTACCATTACTCTTCATTTGATAGAAAATTCCACCTCATGGAAGAAAATGACGACTCTTTTTGTAAAATAAGTAGAAAAAAAAGAAGGAATTTCAAAGAGTAGACTCTGTGTTTAAAATTATAAAATTCTGTTGTAAAGAATTTTCCAAATACACTCAATCTGATTCACTTACGGTTATCAGTTTTACATTCTTACCGACTCCATTTTTAGAAAGTTTCTTTCTTGGAATTCAAAACAAAGTCTATTTTAAATTGAAAATTCTTCTAAAATACAACTGTTTTCCACATTCAAAAAAAGGCTACGTACAGAATAATCTTACATCTGTAGAAACTTTAAAAACGGGACCAAAATGTCCTATATACAGTTATTAAGAATGCACCACTAAGATAATTCATGTAGTTAAGTCGAACCATAAGCTACTACATTTCATCCAAATTCACAATGACATCATCAAACTTACATTCCAAAATGTAAGGATTGACCATCAAAATCACAGCCAAACCTAAATTGAAGAAAACAAACTCAAAACACGCAAACGAAAAATCGTCTGATCTAACTAGATAAATAATTATGAGATGTCACTTTCACAAAATTCTGACTGAATTTCAGCTTTTTCAAAAGATTACAGAAAGGATTAACTTTCCATAAAAGTTCTCTAAGACCACAACCAGGAAACGAGACTGAACATACTTTATGTTTCGAAGGAAAAGTGAAGTTTAAACTTTTACCAGAAATTAACACGCCTAATTTTATAGAGCAGCAATGATTGATGAATATTTTAGTGGAAGTTCAGAAAGGGTTATGAAAAACAACTACACCCAACTATATTCTGGATACCTTTATGAGTCCAGCACCAGATTTCTAATCTCACCTCTCATGCATCAAGGCCATTATTAATGGCCACATACCACTTCTCTTCAAGAAATAAAACTATATTATTTGCATCTGCGGAGGCCAAAGGAGACGAGCGAATAAATAGTGAACAAGTAATTCGGATCTTAAATTGTTTGACCTAACCGACAATAACGTTGCATAATGTGTAAAAATTTTCATTTCTGAATGGAAGAAGAAATTGAGAAAAGTAAAGGAGCATCGCGGTGGAAGACACTGAATTTCGCTATGAAGGAAATATTATAGACATTTCAACACTGTTGGTTCACCATACACCAAGAAAAAGTCTTTTGTGATTCCTAACAAAGTTAGATTTTTACAACCTCACAAACTGGAAAAATTAAAATTCATGAGCTAAACCCCACCTACCCATCGCGTTCAGCGAGTTCAAATTCAGGATATCAACATGAGTGAACAAATGGAAGGGATGACACGAGCACGCTTCCGATGACATGAAAGTCAATAAAATTTGGTTCAAAGGACTATCAAACACGTGCAATTTCTAATTAAACCGGACAGGAAACATAGCAGTCTCTTAACGGTGGATCCATTAACTGGCCATGGAGATATGAAACACATACTAAACAAAATAAGCGTATGAAGAAGTGAAGCGTTTAGAAAATATAGGGCAGTAAGCAAGACTTCAATCACACCCTACACGAGGGTCCAGCTCTGGAGACATCGTGAAAAAAAGTACTATACGACAGGCGAATCGAGAAACTAGGATAAGTAAAGGAGTAGGAGATCGAAGAAATCAATGAGGTATTGTCACATGGTACTGAAGCAGGGTACGACGCTGGGCTGTATAGCAGGTGAGTATCTAAGTGTCTGGAAAAAAACCACCTCACGCAAAAAAGAAGAAGAAGGTTGGTCCTAGTAACGCAATAAACACTCGAATCAATTCGACAATCATCAGATAACAATCACAAAGTTTTAATAAAAAATTATAAAATCTTTGAGTGTACTTCACATCACGTGTCATTTTGCAGTTACCATGAGAAAAAGTATAAAATGTTTCGCAACGACATTATGAAATTTTTTATACAACTTAGAGGCAATGGTACGAAGACGAATGGATAGTTTTCATTATTTTGAATTGTTATCTCGACAGAAGCGTTTCGAGAATAAAGGATACGAGTAACAAAAAAATCTAAATTAAGGTTTAAGGGCGTGAATCGTCAAATCGAGCATTAAACTGATCACAGACAAAAAGTTACAAAATAATTATTGGAATTAGCACTTGTATACGACAATAAAGCCCGATAAAGAATGACAATTTGACTCCACAAAAAAAATTTTCATCTGGTTTTCACTGAAACTGACTTTTGTAACTGGAATTCTTTGGCTTCTGAGTATCGAAACGAGTAGCGTTGCTTTGAACGTATAAAAGCCAGAGAAAAAAGTAACTCAGGTATTGCCTACAACAGCAGTCATTCATTTCATTTTTGTATTTCAGAAGATGAAAAATGAAAATGCAATTGACTATCAAATAATAATTCAATACTGAATAAATTCTTTATGATGCATGCACGTGAATCAATTAAACTTAAAAAATCCAAATACGTGATACAAATAAATTTGAACTCGGTCCAGTTATCGAAAATACGTGAAGGTTATAACCGCAGTTCATTCTCCAGATTGGCGTTGCATTCGAAAAAGACCATGACTGGAGGACAAAAAAACACAGAATCAAGTGCAGTTGACCAACAAATTTTGAGATAGAAAATTTGACAATGTAAAAAAATCGATTCAAAAGGCAGACGTGAATTTAACCTGATATTCGGGTTTGGCCAGACACTCGCATAAACCGTACTTCGTTATATAGCAAATGACTTTTACAGAATTTTTTTTCTTTCACACAAAACGTGACCGTTAACCGTTCGACTGGCGCGCAAATATATCTAACTAATCCATTAAATTCCAGTTCATAAGAAAAAAAAATTGTACCAAACCTCACGTGACGAAGACATTTTACTAGTTGGCGAGTTGGCATTTTTCCATCATTTGAGGACGTATACAGTAGCCTATTCATTCTACAGGTTGTTAGGCTAAAACAGAACTTTTACACGATTTTTGTTTCATTAAAAACTAACAGTCATAAAATTTTTATCAATATTGTCTCAGCTATGGCATGCATGATAAACATTTGTTAACGCCGTCAGGTTAATCATCGCCTGCGGGGTTAACTTCTTCTGATGTGGAATGACAAAAATGTAACTTATATTAAAATTCAAAGGATTTTCGCCATCTCTTTCATTTTTTACAACCAAAAGTGAAACTTTCAGCTGCTATGGAATGTCTCTATTTCTCCTTTTATTAAGCAAGGGCTAACCCACAGGTTTTCTTAGGGCCAGTTACATAAAACTCGGTTAAACCCATCAACAATAAGGCATCAGTTTTCTCTATAAATTTTAGACTTGACTGTGGTTTAACGTTTAACTGGTGACTAAGTTTTATGCAACTAACCCTTGGGAAATACATTTCCGCTGGTGAATTTTATTTCTCATCTACCTTTCTCAATGCCTATATAATTATTATTAATCAATCCAAATACTTTTAGGAACTACATTATTTTTTCGTCGGTATCCAATCAAACATAATTACGCTCATGAGTTCTCCTTTTTTCAAATATTTTAGAGTACATTTTCTCAGCTTCTCTAGAAATTTTCAAAAATGAAAAAAATAAGACTCAAAAGAGATCAATTACTGCGAGGAAAATTATTTAAGATTGTTCCAAAGAAGCCTTAGACATCGTCCCTCCAACAAAAATTGTCCGGTTCCGGCTGTGCTTCCTAAACTCTTCATTGATTTTATCATGTTTAGAAGGGTCAGTACCTAGATGATCATCTAAGTAGATCTCATTCAAGGAATAAAATTGTAATCTCAATATATATACGGGTTGCCGATACCTACAGTTCTGGATTAAGGTATTTAAACTATCAAGACTGAATAACGTGGAATTCGTTGTTCGTCAATTTTGGCTTAAATACAAAAATATGCTCACGTAAAATTCATTATATTTCCTATTATCGCGGTTAAAAAATGAAACGTTTGTGGTCCTTTAAGCTATTTTCCGTGTTAATAGCACAATAAACTGAATGGAGAGTTTAAAAAATTAATGTTAAAATAAAATTTTTCAAACGCTAATATTATTAGACACTGGTGGATAGATTGAGGTGACGTTGGCACCTGCCTAGTGCTTAGCTGCCTACATATCGTTTTCTCGAACATGAAAAACCTTCTTATTAAAATTTCCGAAACATCTATGAGTCAGTTTTCAAGAACCACACAATTATTGCTCCAATTATACAGGATAAAATAGGCAATAGGATATAATAGGATAGGATGAGATTGTCGTTAGGTACTTGTTAGTTATTACCATACTCGTATATCCTCTTTAAAATAAGAATGATTGGTTTTTGATACGCTTCTATGCAGCAATAGGTGCACCAGACAGTTCGTCATAATCTATGCAATGGTATTAGGACTTTTTTAAATCAACAAAGCAAGGGTAGACCTTCAAATTGCATTGTCACTGTTTCGTTTTACTGCACAACTGGCAATCCGGTATCGAGGCAGCATTTCTCCTTTTGTGTGCTATTTTGGGATTCAAGCAGGAACTTTCTACCACTGCTTCGATCTTTTGAGTCATTATTTTTGCAAGCAGTTTATAGGCCACACGCAGTAGGCTAATTAATCGGCAGCAGTTTTCCGTTTCCGACATGTTCCCTTTTTTATTCTCCAGATAATGAGACTATTAACAGCACTTCTTACCATGTTTCGTATTATTATATAATCTCCCCTCCTTCTCACAACGACACAAATAAAAAACTAATTCAAACATCACATTTTCCCAGAAAACCTCATTAAGCCAACCTACCTATAAATTGTCAAAATTGTCTCACATTCCAGGTATAAAGCCTACCTAACCTTTCACAAACGTTAAACCCAAAATTAAGAGTTCTCTAATTTTCATTATATTTTTTTCTTTTATTTTAATGTAACCTACGTATACTGCAAACAGTATGTATAGTTACTTGCCGACTAACATATTAATCCAAAAATGAATCTCACGCATACACGAGTGCAGTTATTTCGAGGAACGACGAACACACTAATTATTGCAAGTAGGCACCAAAACAACACGAAATGAACTATGTAACAGAAATTATCACGATATAACGTCCCTGCACTTGTCAGTACTCAAAAATTAAGTCGTTTCCTATACGTAGGAATGAGCGTCCAATGCCCACAAAAAATTAACGTCTTCGAACAACACAACACCGTGCTGAGACAGCCAAAATTATCAGGTACCTACCTATATTTTTTCAAATATTTCTCAACACATACCTACGTAAGTTATAAAGGCGTCAAAAAAAAAACAAAAAAAAACACGCTGCTGCTAGCAGCTACGATATTATATTCACACCTTTTTCGACATTTTTTATTTTATTTTGATTTTGCCTCAACGAGTTAACCACCAAAATCTAGTCTCCCGTTTAATTACACCCATTTAAATAGGACGTTAATTTATATTATGATCTCTTAACTAGATTTCTGGACGACTCCGGTCTTTAATTAACTTCGACATGTTTCGTTAAAAATCCGAAATACGTAGCGTTGAAAAAAAAAAAAACACAACTATACTTTTACCTATTAGACAAACCATAATATCGAAGAACATGTTTAATAGAAGTTCCGAAATCTTTAATCAAACACACTTTGTCTCGTGCTCAAAACGACGAAATTTACTTAACTCTTTTATTCTATTTTTTCATTTTTTCTTTTTCTTTTTTCCCGTATTATTATTCCTTTATCGCGTGAATATTAGTTTAATAACGATGGAGGAAAAAGAAAAAGAACAACAACAGAAAAACGTATTGTAGGGCAGTAAAGTAGAACGTAAACTTAACAAAACAAGCATGAACAACACCCCAGCCTGAGAATATTATTATTATATGCTAGATTACGTTTTGTTTTGTATTTTGTAATTCTTTTTTCTCTATATCTCTCACTCATTCACATACACATGCTTAACAAGCTCGGGAAATACATGAAAGAACGAAAATGATGAACACAGCGAAGCCAAGTTACAGGTGTTAATCGATCAAAAATAACGTCAATATAATCACTTTTTTCTTTTTTTTCTTTTTTTTTCTTTTTTTTTTTTTTCCCCAATGTAATATATTTATCCTTTCATTATGCACGATCATATCCGCAATTTTTTCAATACAAGCAAATGGCCACTTCAAAAGAAGGCTTGTTAATCTGACGACGACCTGTTGATTACACGGCAACGTATAATCGTAAAGATTTGGGTGAAAAAAAAAAAAAAATTATACGTGTTAACACGCATTTGATAAACACCGTTAAATTTTCATCTAATTCAATTACGTTGTTCATAAAAAAAAAGAAAGAAACAAAAAATAATGTAAAAATTTATGTCCCATAATCGTACAAGTAATCCAGGCACTTGAGCGAAAAAATCGACAGGCGTTTGCTGGACAACTGGATAAGTGTTGACAAGAGCAAATTATTGTCCAACGGTTCCGGCGAATGTATTTTTAAAGAGAATTTTAGTTATTAATATTGTAAATTAAGGATACACCTCCATAGTTTTAATTTTATTTATTTATTTATTTATTTATTTATTTATTTTTTTTTTTTAATTTTAGTAATATATTTTGATTATAACCTTACAAAGTGGAGTCTTTTCGCAAATTAAGGAAAATTTGGGCGTTCGTTTTTTTAATATTTCCAGTAATTTTTTCAAGTTTTGGGATAATTATACCACGCTGAGTTTTAAATATATTAATTCGTATCAAAATAGAATCTATATTTGAGGAGTTAAATTTGGTACAATTAGTACAAATATGAGGAAAAAAAAAAAACAACTTTTGATAAGTTTTTGGAGACATTTTTGATGCTATAATTTCAAATGACACATCTTCACCTAAAACTTGTGGTTCAATCATTACACTCGTACCAATAATTACTCACTTTTTGCACTTGTATCACAACACAAGTAGCAATCACCTATTTTGCGCATATATCACACATCATTTTTCGTAATACCCAACTAAAAAAGAAGAATCAATAGGGAAACAAATAAACAAACAAACAACGTACACAGTCCACTTTTTCGCGCGAGTAAAATGTAAGTAGTAGTTAGATAAAAATGAATTTTTAATGATACGCTTTTATCAACAGTAAAACATTGTGTGAAGTGTGGGGTAATAGATCATTGGAAGTAATCTTGATCACGATCTATAGATCTTGGCGATATTGCAATCTATGTCATGATCTACAAATCAATTTACCAAGTTGATCTAGATGTTGATGTAATTATATGATCGTTTCATAATCTTTTAAATCAGTTATCTATTTCTTTCTCCTCATTTCTATTCATCCCACAAAAAATGGAAAATGAGAAAATCAAAAGTGAAACAATAAGTTCGAGTCATTTATTAATTACTATATTCATTGATTATTTGATTCAATAACTAGACTGATTAACTCTTAAAAGGTTGTAGTTGACATCTGAGTACAGGCGTTCGCACACAAGTAATTATAAATGATTCAATAATTTTACAAATGATCAGATCTAACGATCTAAAATATTTGAAAAATGGCAATGTAGATCGCACAATTAGATCATTTTTTTGAAGTGATGAAACAATCTAACATTGCGATGTTTTGATCTATTGATCTGTTGATCTAATTTTAAAAGATCCGTGTCCCGCACTAAGTGAAACCTTGTTCACTCATATACAACACACACTCATAGTATGACGAATATAGTGCTCCACAAACACAGGTGTCTGCCCAGAGACATACAGCTAAAAATATGTCCAACGCTCCACATACGCTGTGGTTTAAAAATACATGAAAAACAGAAAAGAAGCAATTTCAGTTATACATTCTGCTCATCCAAAGCTGCGCATATTTTGTTGTGAAAACAGGTATCATACACTACAAAGTAGGACACATGAGCAGTAGAAAATATCGGACTTTGAAACGTTTTATTAGTGTTCCAGCTTTCACATGTTTTTGATCCAACGTTGGACATCTCTTTAACTGTATGTCTCTGTGTCTGCCATACTACATTTTTGTTTTTGAGTGAGTAGGCCTATACTATCTAGTTTTCATATAAAATTTAAATTCTACCTACACCTTTGACTACACATATAGTACTGGACCAGTAAAGTTTAATAAATCCAATGCAATTATTGTAATGTCAAGACATGACGGCACAAAAGTACGCAATCAGCGTGTACTTGGTGCCAACTTTAGATGTTTTACTTGAGTTCAACATATTTAGAATAAACTTGATGAGGGTCAACCCTTAAATTCACAAAAATATCGTATATATAAAGGTAGTTGAAAATACGTCATGTGGCACACAGTGGTTGCGCATTTAGCGCCGGCATGTCCAACTATAAATTATTATTCTTTATTGGTCCAGCACTATGTAGTCAAAGATCTTCACCAAACGTTCGCTGAACAATTGAACTTACGATTATTAGTTAAATAAAAGTGTATAAAAAAAGGAGCGAGTTCCACTGGGGCTAGATACTCGTGAAGAATTGATGTGTAAACATAATAGTGTGGTTGTGAGAGTGCGAGTTGCGCACGCACAAAACCACGATGTAACGATCATAATTCTCCCCTACTGTAGACCGATCACTGAGATGTTAACACATCAAAAATAGTGAGTAAAGTAAAAAAAAATCAAGTGTCCACACGTAATAAGCAAAATGTGAATAAATTTGTGAAGCTGCATTTTTAGTATTCAAACAAACATTCGCTATTTGTTCAAACTCATGGCTAATTCATTGGATAGGTAATAGGGTGTTTGTAGCTGTTTGCTCAAAGTTGACGTCGGTATCTAGCAAACTTTGTTCACTCTCATTAGTTCGTTCGCTGGCTGTACGAGCGTAGCCAGGATTTTTTCAAGGGGGGAAATATTTGATGACTTTTTTTGCTTGTCACTTTTAAAAATGCAGAAAATTTGAGAAATCTGGCATCTACGGAACACGCTGTCGTATATTTATTACCAAAAGTTTTTCCAAATTTTAAAAGTGACAAGCAAAAAATAAAATAAAAATAAGTTGATGGGGACAATCACCCCTTCCCCCTTAGCTGGCTGTCTACACCAGAGGAGCACAAAAAACGTTCGTTATTTGCGTCGCTCTGTACTCTGTATAAAGCCAACATTAAGACGCATTCGCGAATTTGTACTTTTCAGCATGGTGTAGAAATTTGCCACTCCAGGGACATTTTGAACGCGTAAAATGTATATTTTTCAGATAGGTATCATAAAAATAAGTGGTTATACTGTAGATCATCTAAGATAATTAAAATGAAATTTGAAAGAAAAATAAAATAACGTATCAAATAAAGTTTTTTACCCAGTTTTCTTACAAACGGGGTATTAAAATTGACATCGTTGAGAAGCTAGAGGTGGGGGTCATGAAAATTATCCATTTCATGAGAAAATAATACGGTTGGTACCATTTTCTCATTTTGACCTATTTTTTTTTTATGTATAAATATATGCATCGCCTAAAATTTTGGGTTGCCCGGTTTTGAGAAAAATATCGGGTGGATAGAACCGAAATTTTTACGAGAGATAGTTTTCATATTGAAGCAGGTCTGAAAGAAGTTTTTTGCCTATCGATAAATTAGTTTCCGAGAAAACTGGAAAAGCAAAATTACTGGAAAAACTTTTGGGTTCATAGTTTCGGGGAAACTATCAAATGAATAGAGCTGACATTTTCGCAGAAGATAGCTATTGTATGGGTACAAGTCTTAAAGAAGTTTGGTGCTCATCGGTTTAGTAGTTCTCAAGAAAACTGGAAACAAAAAATCTCTGGAAAAGCGGTTTTTAGCGACAAAACATCGATAGACCGATATCTTTGTTAAAGATATAGATAAATGTTGAAAGGTTTTGTAATTTCTTAACCTGAAACTAATAATTAAATATTATGATATATCGATAACTAACGATATAAATATCAAGCAAACTGGGTTTTCTAACAAAGCATTGCTGCGCTACAGTTTTTTTTTAATTCTTTTTAAAAATTGCAAAATAATAAAGTCAGTTACTCACTTGATATGAGATCGATTTAATAATCTCTGAATATTGACCCTAATAATTTCCATTTCAGAGGAGTGACGCAATAATTGTTATACCTATTACTTAATGATTCAAGTACCCACACTACCTATTGTTTGATCTTCAAAAATTTTCGTTCCAAAATAGACATGAAACACACGAAGAGAAAATGAAAAACTTTCCACATCATAGCCCAAAATTTCGCTAAAGGATCAGTTGTCAAAAGTCATTTTTTCTGATAAAGTAACAGAGATCAAGAATCCAGATCGACGCCGATCATTCATCGTTCGATATATCAACCTGACGTAAATTGCTGGTTGCCATCCCATAAAATAAGAATGGCTTAAGTTATGCCTCATCGATGTATTTTTTTTTCTTTTAATCTTACCACAACCTAACGCATTCCATAAATCATCGCAAAACATTATTTTTTTTTTTGCGCTCACAGATTCGCTATAATTAAAACACGATTCACACAAGATGACAACACTGATAAGTCACACTTTGGATGAAATTCAAAACGGAAACTGTTTCATCTTTTCCTTAACGTCCATCTTTTTTCTTCGCGGATTAGATTACAGTTACGATTAAGTCGACGGTCTATTTAACTACTGGAAAAAAAGTCTGAGGAAAATTAATTAGGTACCCGAAGCCGACTTGCAGAGAAAAAAAAAAAAAACCTACATGATGTTCACACACCAGTATACGTTATTGTAATTTATATCGGATAACCATTAGGCCAGCTGAATTCGGTGGGTGTGCAAAAAAAAATCTATTCTACACTACATTCCAGTTATGGAATGTAATGTATTACAATTTTTAATCGGTGACCAATTTTGGAACGATAAGTATATTATTCATCAGATGGAATTTTTTTTCCAACAATGTTCGTCAGTAAGACGAGAATACAAAAAAACAACAACAACAGCTTTGAACGAGATCTTGGAGTATTATTTGACCGGATAGCTGTATCGGCCATTAAAATTTAATTTAAAATCGATGACGCGGTGCCGCAATTAAATTTTTTTCCACCCTCTACGCATTTATTGTGTCGATTTTTTCACGCAATCAGTACGTGGGTAATAAAAGAAGAAAAAACTGACCTACCCGATGGATAATTACACATACCCGCAGAAGAGTAACGTCAATCTCGTAAAACAAAATTATTGGAGATTTCATATCACGCATCGTGGGTGGTTACTAGACGAACATACGAGGTAACCGATGCATTTTTTCTTTTTTTAAATGCAAAAAAAAAAAAGATGAAGGAAAAAATTAGCTTTACGGAGACGCCTTCCTTCAGAAAACATTTCTACGAGGAACATTCACCTGTTGTGCATCGTAATATAGAATTCTTTAGGTTCATTCGAAAATTGTTCATCTTGATAAATTTAAAATAGCTTCCAAATAGGCTGATTATCAGTGATCTTATCGCATTTCTGTAGAATGCATAATTGATACGTTCTTCTAATAAAAGTTACACTCTCAACCGAAAAATTAAATCTGGAAGACGTGAGACGTTCGGCCTTTTTTCCCTTTTTTTCTTTCGATAACTGAAACAAAAATAAATTGCCTATTTTCTTTTAAATTGAAACTGAAAAATTTAATTTTGGGAAAGAGAAATTTGAATTTTTAGTTTTTCTGGTCCACACCTAACAAACAGAAACAGAAACAGAAACTTCGAACACCAAAATTGATGGTAGAATTAAGGGGGTAGTTGGTTAATTTTTAAAATCAACATTTTGACGACATGAATGAGTAAAAAGAGAATAAAAAAAAGTTTATCGTTTTTAATTGTTTAATCGACAGATCGCTCATTCTGGGAGGTGGGATTGGAAAAGGAAAATTATGCCTAAGGAAAGTTGTTTTTTCTCTCTCTCATCAATTGAAAGAAAAAGATAAACTCCCTTTCTCTTTTATCAGACATCTTTTTCGTACACAGACACTAATTGGTGATCCGATACTAACGCACTCTATCCAAATATGGCTGGACTATTTTTACAAAAATTACCGATAAATTTGCGGTTTTTTGGTATAAAAAGTATTTCTTTTTCTTCCATTTTTACTCCCTGAATTTTAAATAAAATGAATTTGATTTTTTGTATATTCTTCCTCAAGATTTTCTTTCTGGCTTCTGTTTAGCAGAACTTTAATACCTTCATAAAAGAATTATTTAGACAGTTATTCTTTACTAAAAATTACAAATATTTATCATAATAATGCCAAAAATTTAACAGGTTTTTAAAAATTATGAAAACCGACAGCAATAAAGGAAACTTTGTTAAAAGGAATGCACAAAGTTTCAAATGAATCAAAACAAAATTGAGTTAGTGAGAAGGGGGGAAAGAAAGTTCGTTTTTTCCTCTCCGAACTACACCTTTTACAGAAATGAAAGAGAAATTGGAATTTTTTTTCTTTTTCTATATTTGAAAATTCAAACTCATACTTGAGCTAAAACCCTATACTTTTCGACTCAAAAATTGACAATAGGATTGAAACTGAAATTAATTTGAAAACAAAAACTGATTTCTAAACACTGGAATTGAAACTAAACTGCTATTCCTTTTTTGCACAATTTTTCCATTCTTTTAACTCAGTACTTCATTTAATATGTGTAAGTGTTAGATCAGTCAGATGAAAATGTATTTCGTAGGGAAAAAATTTTGCTTTACAGTCCTTGAACGATAATACCAAAATCTCACTTTTTCATCAGTTAAAAAAACGTCCTACAAACAGAAACAACAATACACAGTACTGGAAGAAGATCTGTAAACCAGCCAAACTATGATGTAACTAAGGTTTCTGTTTCGTATTAATGTTAGGACGAGAATCCTAAGATGTACTTTTTCAGTCAGGTTTGATTTGATTAGGTAATGATTTCTCTCACGTTTGCATTTGTACTTGATTACATTTATGAGTTCAGTGAACTTAGAATAAAACCAACTCGGTTCAATAACATCCTTATCAGAAATCTGATAATTCCTCAACAACTGAGCACTGGTTGTATTTTGACAGCCGAGGAAGTTAGTTTAGTAATCGACGCCTCGCTCAAATACATTATTCACAGTATTATAGGAACACAAAAATGAAATGACTCCCAAGGCAAGACTCATATGTATATCAAATAATGCCAATACCAAGAAATAATTCTTCCATTCAAGAAATACGTACTTTATTCTTAATGATTGTATTCATTTGTCATAAAACTACCAGACAATTAGATAACCGACGCTATATGTATTTCTTTCTAAATTATCCAGTGATAAATAGAAAACGTTTTTCAGCAGTATTTCGAGAGTATTGGAGTAAAATCTCAAAAAAATCGACTTTTTAGGAGGATCATCAAAAAATATTTATTGTTTCGATCCGGATAAATTCAAAAAATTCAGTAGAAATGATAGACCAAGCCTAAGATCTTTTATCGTCTAATGGCTTGATCAAAGTGAATTTTCAATTAGGCCAATCGATAAAACTGTTAGCCCAAGAAACAGCACTAACACGAAATGCTAAAATGAAACTTAACTAACGTATTCATTTTTCATAGAATAAAATAATGAAATCATTAATTAGACTCGGAAATTTGGAAAGGAATCACTCAATTTTGAACAGGTTTTTGAAAAAAATAAAAACCAGTAAACGATACTTCGTCAAACCGCAACTGCATAAGATAGGTAGTTGAGCACCGCTAAATAATTCACCCAATTCGTATACCAACAACATATCTTTCACAGGCAGGTAACGCTTGTTGCATACACGACTGCCGTTTCACCACTGACGTAATTTACGAAAGAAATTAATATAATCCTTCGCTCAACCATTAATTTATCCCCAAAATGCAAAAAAACATTTATTGAATTAGGTCAAGAAGTATAAAGGTCAATACATGAGTGACAAATTAATAATTAACATAAAAATCCCATTAATAGAAATACTACACAATTTCGAAGAGAAAACTAAGAATCTTGGCAGTCGTTCAAAATCAAATAATTTCGTAGCTTAGATCCATCTAAGCAAGCAACTTTTTTTTCAACGAGAAATGATTCAAGGATCAAGAAAACCAATTTAACAGAAATAAATAAAACCAGCCAAAAAGTAAAAGACCTAATTAATCAACTAAACATTGAGAAATTTTTAACCGACACCAAAATCAATTTGAACCATGGGTACTTCCAATCTATGTGCATAATTAGTTAATTATGTATTCCAGCATAAATTCTTTTCGTGTACAAGTATTGATTTTGTTGAACTATTTCTTAAATGATAGAGCGTGATGCGATGAATCGATGAATCGATCTGCTAAGTTAGTCATATTTAAAAAAATATTTAAGTATTTTAAAGAAAAATTGTCCTTAAAGTGAATCAATGGATAAGCTAGGTGAAATGAAAAAGGATTAAATATTTTTTATCAAATAAAATAAATTAAATAATGCGCTAAAAATGGAACAATGACACATCTAAAATTTTCCCAGCAATTGATCCAGGTAGTAGAATTATTGACGTCAGCGCTAATTAAACTGTTTTGCAACAAAATTTGACAGAATTGACATACAAACCTTCCAATAGGATAAAGAAAAAGAGCGAAAACTTCAATAATTCGAATAGATCTAGCTGAATAAATTTTTATTCTTTATTTTTTTCCTCTTTTTAACGCAATTTCAACGTTTTTTCTGCTCAAGTTGATTCTATTTTTTGATAAAAAATTTTTTTCAAACATCTTTTTGGTGATTATAACATTTCTGATATTTATCCCTCTTTCAAATTTTATTTTATTAATTTACTAATAGAAAGGATATTTATTTTTGTTGAAATAGGTTAATACGAAATCGTGTTCCGTCCAACTGCATGCACTGCTAATTGTCGGAGGAAATCATAATAAAATTTATCTCAAATTACATTGTACATAAGTTTTAAAACTTAACAAATGACTACTATTTTTAATGTTGATACCTAGTTTTCGTTACAAAAATGTCTAAATGCATTTTGACTGAAGAGTTTAAATGAACTAACTTTTTTCTAATACATACTAAACTTTATTAATTCAACTACTTTATGATATTCAGAATCGATCAGTTAAGTAGAATACGGGGTGAATTGTTTGTATAAATGATGGTCATTTATTGTTGTCACATAATTCGTTTTAACTATTTTATTTTTATTAAACAGGAAATTTGGACCAAATTTGGGAAAATTTTGATAAAATTGGTAACATTAGTTGAGAAGCGATACATTTCACACAATAGAAGAAAAATATGTTTTAATGGCTCCTTATGCAATTTCACTCACATTTCAGGGCGTTACATACAAATATTATATTTTATAAAATTGTCACTGATTTAGGGTACATTGAGGTATGGATAACTGGAATGAACTTTCAAATTTATTAAAGGAAAAATAATTTTTCAGAAAAAAGAGAAGAGATTTCCAAGTTTATTTACCAACAGACGCAGGTCACAATGCTGTTTTCTTCTCTTTTCAGGCAAGAAAAACTATTTCCTAAGAAAAGCAAAAAAGTTAATATAAAACAATCGTGGGATTATCCAAAAATAACCCATGTAAAATGTTTTAAAATCTACTGATTCATAAAAAATTAAATTATAACAAACTGTCTGTTTTAATAAAATTAATAATAGGTCGACAAATTTAGAGAGGCTTACTATATACTTGAAAGAGTTTAATGAGTACGACAAGAGACTGTTCAGAAGTTTAAGAATGTATTCATCAGAAACGCATTCCCAAATTAATCAACAATCTCTTTAATAGTT
Source organism: Ericerus pela (assembly GCA_011428145.1). Taxonomy (NCBI): domain Eukaryota; kingdom Metazoa; phylum Arthropoda; class Insecta; order Hemiptera; family Coccidae; genus Ericerus; species Ericerus pela. The sequence continues at coordinate 1,900,699 of WOFM01000033.1, forward strand.
GACAACATTCTCATGAGTTAGACATACAAATATGGATGCTTGGAGAAGGCGTCAGGACCGATCTGTGGTGGTTTTTGGATGTCAAATTCCTCGAGACTAAAAAAAATAAAAGAAATGAAAACAAAATAAAAACCGAACTAAAATAAATGTTTTAGAATACAAAAAACTCCTAAACATTTTGAGCCTCGCTCCGCCAATGAAATATTTTCTCGGTTGATAACCCCATCCTATAAGATAAGTCCTGCAGATGTAATTAAAAAGGCTCTCCGAGGCCCTGCCGCACACCGAAAGATCAGTGGCGGATGTAAGAAAAAAAATTCGGGAACAAAATTCTTGAAAATGAAAATTTAAATTACGTTTAATTTTCACATAATAATTTTCTATGAGCCTACGAAGGTCGAAAAAGTCTTCTTGGTAAGAGACTCAGGTCAAATTTTGCTAAGCTAGTATCAACTTTAGATCCACCACTGTTAAAGACGACCAAACTTCAAACGTCAAGAGTACCTAATCAAAAATGCCTTATAGTACGTTTAACTTACAGCATTCCCGCGGATTTTTTTTTCGGAGGAAAGGAACTTTCAGAAGCTAAAAAAAAAAAATGGATACTCAATAGCATATCTAATGACCAAAAATTGGGTACACATACTTCGTGTAGCTAATTTCAAATCCAAGTTTACACATTATTCGAATACCAGCCAACACAAAATAAATAAAAAACCTATAATTTCTTATTACAACCCACTCCTTTCAAGCCAACTAAACCCGTCCCATCACAAATTGTTAACGACACCAGATTGTCAGAAAGGTCGTCATATAGGTCCGCTATTTTCTAATGATCGCATTCCTTCTCATCATCCTTTCGTACCAAAGTCAATAATTGAAACAACCAATCTTATGCAACAATCATAAATTGAAATTACGAGGAAACAAGCGCCGATGAAAAACATCGCCCGACGCTATTCATCCATCATCTTCGAGCTGAATAATAGTCGTAATTTTTCGCTAAATTCTGTTCGCTTCCCACATCTGAAACCAGTATCACTGGCCGAACTGGTAGTTGGCTGTACACCATTTTAAAGCCAAATACATCAATCAAACGGCGAAATAATACAAATAAAAAAAAAAAAAATTACGTAGGAGATTATCTGGTTCACGTTTGCCCGAAAAAAGCGATCGCCATCAAATATAGGTACGAGAGTACCTGCACATGAAAAGGCAACATATAATGTACACAGTACGAATGACTTATTGCTATTAGCTGGGCAGTCATCAAAGTATGATTGATACACGTTTATACATTGAACTCTTTTTTAAACGTAACAATAGCCGGATAATTTTTGTAGACACTCACCCAACACCTTTACAACATCTTCATTTGCATGCTGACGAATGCTTTCGGTTCATTTAGAAATTCCTCATGCGATAGAGCATTTTTGTGGATACGACTGTGCGTATACAAAGTTTGAACTCGCCACTTTCATATACTTGGCTTGTGAACTCGAGCCAATTCAAACAGAAACTGACTAGCATGTTCGAACTCGAACTCAACAACTTGAATTATTTTTCGCTACTGAGCCATTTCCTCTAATTTGCGATTCTACACAAAAGTTCCGAAAAATACAGCTCGTCGAAAGTGACCTAAGAGGTTACGGTGCCAAAAATAGCCTTTTTCTTCCAAACTGCAAAGAATAAGAAAAAAATCAAAAACCTTTACCGATAATATTTTTACAGGGGGAAGCATAAAAAATATTTACCTACTCGGTTTAGATGTGGTAAAAAAAAAAAAAAGAAGCCACAAAACCATGTCTGCATTATTGTCAAAAAACGCAGGTGTGGCAGCACTGTCCATTTATATTAAACAAATAATTAAAATAATATTCTGACAGAAAATTTTGTAATCTACCAAAAAACAAAAAAAAGATCACATTTAAACTTATTTGTAGAAACTTAATGTTCACCCCTAGATCTTATGGCATTTGAAAGGATAGTTGCTGACACTGCTATCTAAATGCACGCGATTAGTACGACAAAATTTGCCGCTATATTTCTATCAATATCCAGCCATTGTTCCTTTGACAATGGATGAGTGTGTAATATACACACGTCATATCAGTTCAAGATTTTTCACTCTAATCTGCGTAAGTGGAGTATTAGGCAAAGGATCACATCTCTCTTAAAAATCTTGTAGTTCTGATGCCACACAATCTAACAACTACATCATTTCTGTATCGAAATAATAAAATTGGCTATGGACATAGTCGTGGAGAACCTAAGGTGTCAGGCCCAATGGCCACTATACGTACAGATAATACATACTTCCTGCCCATGTTAGAATATAAAGAAGCAATGTTTGAAACGTAAAGAAACAGTCTAGATTCATTAAATCATTTGTTATGAGCTTTGAAATCCTATCGACGAATTCCCACTACCTGAATTAATGAAAAAAGATTCAACGACAGCAAAACTGGTACTCCCATTTATAGAGATCCTAGTATTTGATTGAGAGCTGTTGCGAAGACAAATTTAAACAAACGTTAATAATTATTTAGGATAAATAAATGTTTTCAAAAAGTTACAAATCGATAAATAAAGAAATGAAAATTCCAAAATTCACAATGAAAGAAATCTCTAGGGCAGCAGCAATTTCACTAGATACAGTATAGGTTTTCAAAACTAAACAATTACAAAAAAAAAATGGTAACAAGTGAATATAGATCATAATTAATGATTGCATTGAATTTCCTAACTGTTGATTACGTACTTTAGAACCTGAAATTGAAAAAAAATCGGAGGCACCTAAATTACAACTTCAAAATTAAGCATGTTCGAATAGATTATAGTTCATATTTTTTTAAAGTTTCGTAGCTATAGACTGAGAATTGCGCATATTAGACTCATAATATTTCCAAAATCAGGTAAGCACCGTCCAACCGATGACCACCAAAATCAATAGATATGGTTTATGTCTAAATACCAACGTACATATCCAATTTCGTGACTATCAAACAAAACGTGAAATTCGTATCTCTTTAATAACATCTACAGTATACATACATACATACATGTCGAATAGACGTAACAATTTGAGATTTTGGTGCCAAAAGTTTCCTTGGGTCATGAAATAAAAAACGTACAGGATCCCAACCTAAATCGCTTATTTTTCTTGTTATAAATTCACTGTTGTTGCGAATAACTTCAAAACACTTCTCTATAAGTAATTTTTCAATAATTATAAACTTTTATTCTACATACTATTGCGATTTTAAAATATACCAATACTGCAGCCAACCTTCCGAAACAAAATAATGTTTATTTCGCACGAAGCTTAAGTCAAAAAAATAAAATAAAAGCTTATCTTTTAAAAATTCGCTTTCAAACTAATTAATTTTTAATTATGAACCTGGTCTGCCGCTGCGATTCAACCATCACTGCATTTATTTATATGGTGAATACTTCAGAATAACTTCAATTAGACAACCTATATTTTAGGCGTGCTTAATAGCTCCGTTTATGGGCGAAAAACAGAAGAAAAACAACCAGGAACACCAAAGTATCGAAAGTTTTCAACAGGAACACTAATAATAATCTATTAACGACGAATGACCACCAAAGATATATCAGCTATACTATTCGTAAATCGTTAATTGAAATAACGTTTCAGCAGACGAGAGGGGGTAATATTATAAACTTAATTACATCGGACGTTTTGAAATAAAGATAGAATTGAGAAAAAACTGTTGGTTTGATTGGTGTTTACGAGATGCCACAAACGACGAATTATAACCGCAGTTACTTCTTTTTTTTTTTTTTTTCACCTACGAAGATATTAACTTCCTCGCATGATCTTCTGATCTACGATTGTCATTTGAGAAGCCACAAATCTCAGTCAAACGCAATGATAATAGTATTACAGAAATTAACGAAAAATATACGAGTACCTATTAGATTTACCGTAACACAGAAAGCAGTAACCAATACTTGAAAGAGTAAAACGAGGGCAAAAAGAAGCTTTATACATGTTCATCGACAAGCCACAACAGTATTCATAAATTCATTCAGAATATTAGAAATATAGGCTAACCAATAATGTACGTACACGCGGTATTATTCTAGTTATCATCAATCGAACACGTGAATTACTGATTCACTTCTCTACCTTGTTATTTGTAATACCGATACTGTAATTTCACCCTCAATCTTACTAAAAAAATTGATGATTTTGAATTCTTCAAAATATGAAAAATTTAATTTAATCAATAAATAGCCCGAGACTGAATATTTCAAAATTATTATTCAATTATTTCATCAGCATTTGGTGATTTGCCTCTACTTTTAGCCGTCCCCATGCGACAGTAAGCTCACTTTGATGACATACTTTGCATGTACAATAAACACAAACTAGAGCTAAAGATAGAAAACATGCTTAAAAAACTAATTTTAAACGTAAATACGTTTTAGGCTTATAATCCGATGAAAATTTTTCCAAAAAATGTCTTAAAAATTCATCACAAATGGTCTCTTGAACTTATTGCAGAGGAAAACTCTGTCAGAGATCGTGCGATAGAGGTGAGTGAGGGTGTAACACTCCCCTTTGACCCACGCTGCTGTAAAAATTGAAGGAAGCGATGATCTATTTTCTTTTAACTTCCAAATTACCAAGTGACCTTTTTTTGAGTTTCTAGTCAAAATTGTGATTTTTCGGGAGTAACTGATCGATTACCCTCCGCCAGATGACATTTTATCGCGCGGCCTCTGGGTTTGTGGTGGTTAGAGATGTTGAAAAAAATTCCAGGAAAGTCGTGAAGTGACCAGACTGGAGAAATACAGGATGAGGCCAAAGGTCAAGGGAATGAAGCTCGACAGTAAAGCAAGGAGTTTGGAGTGCGGAGTCTATCGGTTACGCAGTTTTTTTCTTACATGTTTTACAGACTTCCGTGAACTTCTCAAAATAAATCATAAAATATCAAAGTGGAATGCAACTCCAAATTTCAAACTTATCCATCTATTAAGAGTTTTTCGAGTTCAATAGTTAAATGTATCAAATAATTAACACAAAATGAGTTCACATTAAACTTCCAACAAACGGGTTCTCTAATTTATATAAATACAGGCCCCGAAGCGCCGCTTCGCAACACTTTCGCTTATACTGGCTTGGCAACACTGATTAATTCGTTATTAGAATGGAAACATCGAAAAATTTGTAGTTGACGCATGCGCATTGAATTTTGTCTGAATAATTTTCGTTGAATTTTGTATTAATAATTTATATTCCATTTTTGTCTTAAAAAATTGGATTGATTGTTTATTACATTGATATAAAGAGGAAAATATGGAAAAGTGTATGTTAAATACCTTACATCGTGGAAAGTAAACCAACAACAGAAGGTGTTCAACAGAACAATTTGCGTGTTTATGCCAAAAATACCTAGAAGGTATAAGGGAGCCAAGACCTCGGCAAACACTGGCGATTTAGCTTATGATTTTCTGGTCTTATATAGTCGGCTCCCTACACGCACACATACACACCTATGTAATATTTACATAGGTACAGTGTAGATAATTAATCGTACTTTACGGTTGCTATGGCAATGGTAAAGTACGGAGAATGCATCTTTGTATAAGTCCGTGACATTGCCAAGATCGTTATCTATCGATTTGTCACAGCCCGAGATTTGTAACTTGTCTATATGCAAAAATAGACAAGTACAAACAAACATACATTAATATTTGGTTTAACGTGCAAGGCACGAATAATTGTCACCGAAGGTGACGACTGTCGTCGATAGGCCAAGCCTATTTCCTCTTACGAGTGTTGGTCTAATCCCCACAGTGTATGTTAATGGTAATTTCAGAATTTACTAAACCGATGTTGATGAATTTTTGTACGCACATTCTTCATGAATCTAAGAAGGATCTAAGCTTGATTTCATTATTTTATCATTTCAGAAAACTGATTTATGAAGAAAAATCTATGAAAGCTGGATTAATAGTGACTGCATGCATAAGGTGAATAGAGGAAAAATAGTATATAAACATACTTATTAGTGCTGCATTTAGTCATCTTTTGATGATTCTTAAATTTACATCATCAGACTTGTTTTTTGAGGCACTTCATTCAAATTTGATAATTTTATCACTTAATCTATTCGTCAATCCTCATAGGTCCTAAAAAGGGGAGAATTTTTTATTTCAAGATTTTGTTGCGTAATATATCTTTGGACATGTTTTTTGAGATGCTTAATTCGAATTTGATGTTCATTTTATCATTAGACCCATTCATTGCCCCTCATTGTGCCCAAAAATGAGAGAATTTTTATCTTGTACAATGCATTTTTTATGTAAAAAATGCTAACTTTAAATAAGTACTGTATATTTATTTTAGGTGTTCAGGCTTCACGGGGATTCGAACCCATACTGGCCAAACACCTAAAATCTCCCACGGCCACTGCCACCAAAATTCAGCACCGTATTCACTGGGCCATGGTGCCGGGTGACAGTATCCGAGCTAGAAGTAGTAATTAGCCGATGTAGTGTGGTGGCAGCCGACGTAGTGTGGCGGCAGCCGCCACATTTATTAATTTATGTTCTGATGTCATATTTGGTGTGAATGTTCTGTCAGTCTTTCAGATTGAAACCAGGATACCAAAAATTATTGTAAAGGGCAAAAAAATTAAATTTCTTGTAATTTTTAATAAGGTATTTTGCATTTAAACATTAGATCGAATGTGTAAAGTGTGATATAAATGGGTACACTTGTGTGTGTAAAGTGCTAACAGCTTTTTTATTTTTCTGCAGTGCCATAAGGAGAAGCAACGATGTCTGAAAACAGCCAAGTTCGGTATCTAAATTATATTATATATTGTAGATATCTGTGGAAAGAACTTTAGATGATTATCAAAGGTACCAAACTCTAACAACTGGTGGAGAGCAGTTGATAGCCAGCAATCCATAACAATCAAATTATCAAGTTAACAAACTTTCATGATTGTTTTGATAAAATGGTAAACAATCCTTAGTAACTCTTAACAATTATTAGCTCAGTTCACGATGGAACTCTAAGATAAAATCTTTAATCTTCATCAAAATAGGATCGCTCTATCAATTCACCAAATAATGAAATTTTGAAAATATTCCGTTAACTTACTCAATTTTCATTCAGAAAATTGCTCAAAAGAATCAACAGACATCAAAACGCGATCCGAGAAATCGCACTGAAATTAATCGATGCGTGGACGAGTTCGCTTAGCAACTCAAACCTTTACACAAATTTCAAAACAAAAGTATGCCAAAAATTGTGAAAACTACCTAACCATGATTGGATGTCTTAAAAATGAAGTAAGCATCAAAAAATCTGAACTTCGGAAAAACTTGCTAAAAATTATATATCAAAAATAAGAAAATAGAAAAAAATAAACAAGATTTTTCTTGTGGTTTCAACTAATATGCTCAATTTTTTACACAATGCCTCATAAATTACGCACATTTTAAAATTTAAGATCAACTCCTTACGTTATCACAAAAACGGATGTATAATTTTCTCCAATTTAAAGAATACCTCTATGGATAGGTTTGAGATCGTTGTACAAGTTATCCAATAGTTCAGATATTTTCCTTCCGTCGGCCAATTTATATCTGATTTTGCAAAATAATTCAGCAGGTGCAACAAAACCAAATTACACCTCTTCATATCGTGTAGGAAGTTTATATAAAAACCAGCACTCTTGTGCACGATTTTTTTTTTTTTTTCGGACACGAATTACCAATCTAATAAGATCATTGACTGCGAGTTAATGAAGAAAAGGAGGAAAAAAGCCAATGTAACTGCTGCAGTCTCATCGTTAAGACGGCGTAGCTAATGAAATATCCATTTCATTATAATCGTGGACTGTCGTAATGTTAAATAATTTCGACTCGGCATTATTTTTATAAATACCACCAATATAATTATAAAGTACACATGCACCTACCCAATCCTACATGTAATTACCAGGAGCACAGTAAATGAAAAAAAAAAAAAAAATTATAAAGGTACCTCACATCATACAATGAAAAGCGAAAAAGATCGGAATGTGGTCAAGGTGGGGCGTTAAACGATTTACCCAAATAAAGGATGAAAATAGAAAAAGACTTTCATAAATAAAGCATACATGAGATAGGCGAAATGAAGAATAAGTAAGAGGAAAAAAAAAACAAACAAACATACATTAGGCAAAAATTAAAAAGGAAGAAGATTTACGACGCTGGGGCCATCGTTCGACAAAAGTAAACACATAATTAAGGGGCCACCAGTAATTTAACGAGCTGGAGAACGAAACGTATTATACCAGATGGTTACCTATTTCCTCAAACATGAACTTTATCTTATTTATAAATGAAAATATTTTTCTCTATTACTTTTTCCCGAGTAGTATCACTACGCTCGATTAAAATTTGATCTCTGAGACTAGTTGCCAACGTATTTACGTAAATTTATGCAATAGGTGAAAATCAAGAGGTTAAAAGGACACAGGAAGCCATTCAAAAAAACGAGGAAAGCACTTCATAACAAATATTAAAACAATGATCAGGGATATGTGGAATGCAGTTCAAGAGAGAGTGTATGGATACACGCAATTTGAAAATCTGTCAAAGGTTGCCAACATTCATCAGTCCATTCTGCAGAAGAGGATGCATGATCTAAAGAAAACTTTCTTCACGCATAAACAAGAAACCAAACATATTAATTACTAATAATAAGCTTCTAGCCGGCGTCAATGAGGTAAACATTTTATGGATTGAAATCACAGATTTCGAAAGTTAAGGAGAGAAAGACATGAGAGCAGTCACTCCTTCCAAGATTTGATTATCTTGCCTTGCAAAATATTGTTAAAGTAGGTACTCTATTTGGGTTTTTAAATCACAAGAATGTTGATAGAATTCATATTCAACGTAATTGAAAGTCAACACTGAATATAAGAAAGGCATACGTACATTGCTCAATTAACGTTAACGAAAACATAAGTTTCTACAACAGCCTACCTAAAGATTTCTTCATTTTTTTGGGGGGTGTACAACATGAGAAAATTCCGACTGCTGAGCCACATATCGAGGGAAATCGCCTACTTTTTTACACTGGCATTCAGTACTATGTAGGATTTACTTGACGGGAGAGGGTTGTAAATTGAAAAAATAATTCCGCGAGCGGAGCGATCGAAATAAAATTTTTTGAATGTTTTTTGAGTTTTATAAAATGTATTTTGGTATTATTTGTTTTAAAATTAAGAGGGAGTTTGACACCGAGCTAATTTTCATAAAACTTATTCGATTTCACTTAACGAAAAATAAAAATAATAATAAACAAATATTATTATTCTTAATCAAAAAACAAACAGTAAATTACGTAGCTTATTTTTCACGTTTATTCCAACCAAACTTTTTCACCGAGTACTGACTTTTATTAATTTTTATCTATTTTGAAAGAAAAATTTTTCAGACTGAATAAGTATGTTGAAAGTAGTAATCATAAATTTCTGTTTTTCACTAAATTAAATATCAGTTATAGTGTAGTACCTTACATAGCTGTAAATTTTTGAACATAAAAGAGAAATGCCCTTTTCATTTAACTAAAACAGAGTGAACCAGCGGTGAAGGAGCCTCTAAAAAAATTTTAATTTACAGCCCGATCTATTTATAGATTCATAATTATGTAATGTATAAATTTTATACTCAGTATCAAATAATGACGACCAACAATGAATTTGTGGAAGTTTTTTGATTGGTTTGTCAACTTTGCAGGCTTTAGAAGTGTGTCAGACCCTCAAATCTCCCTTCCGTATGCCCTTTTATTTTTATACGCTTTTATTCCTCTTGCTCACAATTTCAATTTCGCAAAGTATTTTATGCGGCCATATCAAAATGCTACGACTGAGATTACCGAGTTCCATTATGGGTATTTGTGAGTGCACAAGGTTTTACTTCACAACGTTTTACACCTGTAAAAGCATATTTGTTTTTAAATTAATTTTTCACATAATTATTTTATGTCATTTTTGATTTTTTATTTTCATTCAGAGAGAGTGATCGTCTTGAAAGTTTGAAACATTTCTGTATAAGACCTACAGTAGTTGTGCTTGATATAATAAAAAGTTTGATAAGAGAGCAGACCTAAAACTTTTCAGGGGATTATTCCACTATACGCCAGAGAAAACTAAACGTGAATTAAACATTAGAATAATAGCACCTAAAAAGGTTTTTAGATTCGCTCTTTAATCAAACTTTTTGCCATGTTGAACACAGCTATTAATCAGACCATATGGACTCTTCAAGAAGGAAAAAGAAACCCTGAAAACACCAAAAAAACATTTAAGCAAGAATTTCTACATGAGCTATCACCATTATAATAGAAAAAAGGCATGAGTTCTACTGGGGCTATACCAATAAAGGATTTAACCATACATCTAAACATCATACAACACACACAAATGAGAGTTACAACACTGTAGAGTTAGTTATGTAAATCTAATGATCGTAATTCTTATTTACTCCCTACTGTAGACTGAGCACTAAGATGTTTGAGTATCAAAAATGATTAAACAGAAACCTAGAGAGAGAGAGAGAGACATTGTAAATGATCCCTAAAATATGTTACTTATCACAAAGTTATAATTAGTAATCAAAATGACAATAGGAATCACTGAAAACAAAAAAAAATTATAAATTAATGAAATCAATCAATCAATCAATCAATAAATAAATAAAACTACCATCCAATTAAAATAAGAATATAGTCAGCGATTATAATTCTTGTATGGGTACTGGTTTTTCAATTCTCAATACTACATATAAGATAATATGTTAAAATGACGTGTATGAATCGGAGTTTTATATATATATATATATATATATATAACACAAAAGAACAAGTATTTCACAATAAAAAAAATATTCCCATTAAAAAAAAGAAAATCGTATGCAATATAATTCAGTGTAACATGAGAAGAAAAACTAACGATATACATAATTATAAATACCTTATACACAAGAGAAAAAAGATTCCGATAATTATTAGGCCAAAATTGATACAAACACACAGTCATAAAAGTCAAACAAATATTTACATTTAGTAATCTGTATATTAAAATTTTTGGTATTCATTAAACTACGAGGGCTTTTTTTGCTTTTGATGGCTGTCCCTGCTTGGAATTCTGTCCTAGAGATATACTCATCCCCTCAAGCTGCATCACCAACTCCTTACACCTGATCCATGTACCAATGGTATAATATACATTAATTTTTTTTATGAAGAAAGGACAAATGCAAGTTACATAGTCAATGTGGGGACATCACTCGTATGAGGTATTAGGGGCTTGCACCCCTCGACAACAGTCGCCGCCCAAAGACTGGTAATAATCGTCTTTATGATGTTAAACAAATATACACTGGTGCGTTTGTATGTTTGTACCTGTACGTACGTACAGGTATGATGCATTGCACGGGCCTAGATCAATTACCTGATAACGATCTCGGTAATGTCACGGCCTGGTCCCAAACGCGCTGGGTCGTTTCTTATCACCTCGACGCAGGCAAGAAACGACGTAACATATGACATAATTACGTACATGTACGTATGCATGTGTGTCTGTGTGCGTGTACCAAATCTTGTATATTAACTCTCAGAACCGGCTCAAAAATCACCAGTGTTCACTAAGATTTGGCTCTCCCATACTTAATCGTATGAAGTGGCAGAACACGCAAAATACTGTTGAAGACCTTCTAGTGTGAATATCTCTCACAACAAGGTATTCCACAGTGGTGACCCCGACGTTATTTTTTGGCTGTCATGGGTGTCTAGGCGCGTTGCACTAATTCAAAAACTAGGCGTGGTGCGCTGGCGAGTTACTCGCTTATGATAAAAATATTTTTCACAGACCTAGACACCTTTGGCTGTTGAAGCAGAGGTCTGACTTTGAAAGCGGGAAATTAAACCGCCCCTTCCAAATATATTTGCCAGAAGGGAACCAAGAGAAGTAGACCTGGAGGAAAAAGTTGCCCTCATCCGCCAACTCCTCCAGCTTCAACGAGAGACTCTGAAGTCTTTTGAAACTCCGGAAAAACAAAAACAAATCTGGAGACCAGAAGCCTTGGGTTTGGGAGCTGCAGTCAACCCAAATGAGACAACAGCTCGCAACCTTAGAATTGGTCGTCTTTTGAGCCAAGACTCCAACCCTTCAACCCCAGACCAACAACTGATGGAGTCTGGTGGAACCTTTGCAAGGAGCAACTCCAAAGAGATACAGCAAGGGAAAACAACAATGCCCAACACCAATGGAAATGGCAATGTGACAAACCAGACATCAAATTAGCCTGGGACAGGCGGAAGTTGTCAGCCACAGTTGACCCCTGAAGTACTAGCACAGCTATTACAGCTGTTGCAGATGCAGACTCTGCAGAACCCTGCAATCCAAAGGCGGAGGATTGAGATTCCAGAATTTTTGCCAAATTAGGTAGAACTCTGGTTAACTCTCCTCAAAGGTCATTTCAAAACAGAGAACCTACAGAACAATCAGAAGTATACCCACATTTGCAGCGGCATGCCCGCAGAAATAATACGCCGCATTCTAGATATCATGGAATGCCCTCCGGCGGAAGCAGATAAGTACAGTTGGTTCTGCAAGAAAATTTGCAATGTGTTTGGTAAAACTCAAAACCAAATAATTGATGATGTCATGGGTGGAATGAAGATGGGAGACGACAAGCCCACCATCTTCATGGCCAAATTGAGACAAAAGGCCGATAATATTGTATCACCATCGGTCATTGGGAACTAGTTCTGCAAACAACTGCCCCAAAATGTTGTGCAGTGTCTGGCAGCTGTGGGTACCACGGTGATCAACAACTCCGAGGACCTAGACTTCTTGACAAAGAGTGCCGATAGTGCAATAGAACACTCGAGATCAGCATCCTTGATTTGTGCTGTATCGGCAGAGATGGGAGAACTAGCCCAGCTTTGAGCCCAGATAGATAAGCTGACTAGTGAAATAAGGATGAAGAACAATAACAACTCAAGAAATGGTAGAAGCAATAACTGCTTGAAAAAAAGGAGCAACAACAATAGAAATAACAATAGAAAATCCTGGTCCAAAGACCGAAAGAGCAATTCTACCAGGGGTCAGAGTCCAACTCCCCCTAGAAGATCATCATCCCCCAAACCCCCATCTCAGAATTGGGATGATAAATCTTGCTTTTTTCACAATAGATTTGGCGTGGAGGGCACCAAGTGCAACAACAGACGCCAATGGTGGGGAAAGACATACAATAAGTCGAAACCATCAAACTAAAATGAGTTGTCATCTATGCAGCTGAAGATCCCTCGAAAAAGTACACACGCTGCCTGTTCATCAAGGACAGGGCTAACAGGAGACGTTACCTTATTGACTCAGGTGCTGACTTGAGCATTTTGCCATTAAGTAATAACCAAAAGGCATTTCCTCCGAAATACTACCTCCGAACTGTGAATGGTCAAAACCTTCCAGCTTACGGAATAGAATCCAGAAAAGTAAGTATCGGTTTGCGAAGAGACATGACGTGGTCCTTCACAATTGCAGACGTTCCAACTACGATTCTGGGCTCAGATTTCCTCGTGCACTACTGCCTGGTCATAGACCTCAAAAATGGAAAGATCATAGACAACAATACTGGTCTATAGGTGGAAGGCAAAACTCTAGCGTACCAACTGGACACCAACATATCCAGTTGCACTAAAGTTGACGAACAATTCCTAAGGATTCTGTCTGACTATCCTGGAGTCACTCAACCATCAATTCGCAGGCATCCAACCTATAAACATAACACTGTTCATTATATAGAAACTAAAGGACCGCTTTGCCATGCTAGAGCCCGCAGGCTATTGCCTGATAAACTCAAAGCAGCACGGTAATACTATGATCGCAAAATAGGGGAAGGCATATGCCACCCCTCGAAGAGCTCATAGAGTTCCCCAATCCACATGACTAAAAAAGCGAGTGGAGAGTGGCGAATCGTTGGAGACTACAGGGCCTCAAATGCCAAAACAGTTCCTGATTGCTATCCAGTCCCAAACATAATGGACTTCAACGCGAATATGAAGGGTAAAACGATGTTCACAAAAATCAACATCAACTGGGCATTCCACCAAATTCCAATGGCTGAACAGTACATTCCAAAGACAGCGGTCATAACCCCCTTTGGTTTATTCGAATACTTTTGAATGCCGTTTGGACTCCGTAATTCTGCACAAACTTTCCAAAGATTCATCAATAGATTGTTTATGGATTTGCCGTTTGCCTATGCATATTTGGATGACATGCATTTGCTCAGAAGGTGGTGAGCAACAGCACAAGAAGAATGTAAGAGCCATCGTACAGTGTATACACGCTGCCAGACTTACCATCAATGTTGGAAAAAGTTTATACAAACAAACCAAAATTGACTTTCTCGGCTATCAAGTCTCGACCGAAGGCATTTCCCCTTTGAAGACCAAGGTAGAGCCCATACTAAAATTCCCGAAACCCTCAAACATTGCAGAACTCAGACGCTTCTTGGGGATGGTGAATTTCTACAGACGTTGCATAAAAAATGCTACAGCCAAACAAAGTAAGCTGTTTGCATTGATCAAAACAAACAAAAAGAAAGATAAGAATCCACTCGATTGGACTGAAGATGCTGAAAAAGCTTTTGAAAACATCAAAGAAACACTGGCAAATGCAACTCTGCTAGCTCACCCAGACAAAAGTCTGCCTTTATGTGTTGCAACCGACGTATCCGACTTTGCTATTGGTGCAACACTATACAAAAAGGACAATGACAAAAAGTTACCACTCGCTTTCTTCTCCAGAAAGCTATCAAAAACCGAGAAGAATTACAGCACATACGACAGGGAGTTACTGGGAATATTTGCTGCATTGAAGCATTTCAGGCACCAATTAGAGGGTAGATGTTTCACTGTGTATACAGATCATAAACCCCTAACACATGCCTTCACACAAAAGACAGAACCAGCTTACCCAAGAAGAGCTTGACAATTGGAATACATAGGACAATTGACTACAGACTTCCAGTATATAAGTGGAGAACTCAACACTCCAGCTGATGCTCTTAGTAGGATTGAAGCCATCTCGGCACCATCTCAATTACCTTATGCTGAAATAGCTAAAGAACAGTTAAGGGACGCAGAATTGCAAGAATTGTTGTCGAACGATGACACAGCTCTCAAATTGAGACAAAGGAAAATTCTTGGTACTAATGTTTTACTAACATGCGACATTAGTACAGGCAAGAATAGGCCATTCCTTCGGACAAAGTACCGCACATTGGCTTTCAGTAGTGTGCACAATCTATCGCACCCTGGACCAAAATGCACTGCTAGATTAGTATCATCAAGATTTGTTTGGCCACGAATGAAGTCTGACTGCAACAAATGGGCTCACAGTTGCCTGAACTGCCAAAAGTCTAAGGTAGGAAGACACACTCCACTATATCCTCCAAACATGTCTGAAATCAGATAACGACTTGGAATAAAGCTGCGAACGAAAAATATTCTTTCACTCTCCTTTCGGCTGTCTTACTGAGTATGCCAAAATTCTTGTACAAAACTTCTACCATTTTTCTTTTTCGTTTTTCTTTCTTTTTTCTGTTTCCTTCCTTGCTATGTCATCCCCAACAAACACACCGTTCCCGACCCCAGAGTTCCAATTTGTGGTACCACCTGTTCCTCAGCCTGTAAAGAATAAGGAACAGACGGAACATGAAAAGGAAATCAAACGGATAGAGAACAAGTTGCTGATGGACACGACATGGGCTGCAGACATTGTCCAGATGATGTCCGCACCACTTCCTGCCCTCATTTCACCGCCGAAGTCGCCGGAGAAGACACAGAGAGTGGAATGCCCACCCTCGGAGTCCTCATCCCTGGCAACATTAGAGGTGAAGAGGCAACTCCTGGTGGAAGAGGTGCCACAAATACGCCCTCCTCCCACCATCGGTAGCATACAGACCATTGGGGAATTCAAACTCCCCAATGTTCAAACAGCCAAAACAAAAAACCCCGTCTGGTCCTCCACTTTCCCACCATCCCCATCCTTATACCCGTCCGGCTCCACCAAACCAACCGCCCAGACATAGGGGGCAACAGAGTCGAGAAACAAACCAGGCCCGATTTAACGCTTGTAAGTTATATTACAAGTGTGTGGGTGCTGCCGTAGGCTCGGCTCTATCCAAGTGGGAGAAAGACCAGAGACAGCAGTAGACTTGATGAGTTCAGCAGGCACACAACTCATCATTTTTGCAGTACAAAAACTGGGGAGGAGTAGCTTTTGGGACATCACTTGTATGAGGTATTAGGGGCTCGCACCCCTCAACAACAGTCACCGCCCAAAGGCTGGCAATAATCGTCTTTATGACGTTAAACAAATATACACTGGTGCGTTTGTATGGTTGTTTCTTATCACCTCGACGCAAGCAAGAAACGACGCAACGTATGACATAATTATGTACATGTACGTATGCATGTATGTCTGTGTGCGTGTACCAAAACTTGTATATAAATTCTCAGAACTGGCTCAAAAATTGCCAGTATTCGCCAAGGATTTGGCTCTCCCATACTTAATCGTATGAAGTGGCAGAACACGCAAAATACTGTTGAAGACCTTCTAGTGTGAATATCTCTCACGACAAGGTATTCCACAGTCAAAATTAACCTTCTTTTTTCCAAATTCCCACACGCCAGTAACTGAAATCCTCAAATGTCCTCCATTTCACCTTGCCACATACAGAATTTTTAAGAAGTTTTGATATTACTGATCCCTGCAATTTTAAAAAGAAAGTGAATTACTAAGTGCAGTTGTATGAGTCGCATTGAAGCAATGGCATTTTTTGAGCCACCTCTCTGGCTAGCACGTGTCCACAGTTCAGAGAAATGGAACGAGTATCAACAAAAAACACAGTTAATGAATGTTGCATCCGAATATTGTGACTATTGTTTTACCATATCTACACAACAAGAAGGAACTGTCTCATTGACAGCTTCTCTCTGAAAATGTACTCTTTTTTTATTATGGCATTTGTGGCCTTGATGCCATTATTTGGGAAAGAATCGATAAATATTTTATGTACATGCCATTTCGTCATTAAACTTTAAATATCGTTAAACCTTCCCACTTTCATTGAGACTGATACGTATTTCATGTGCATGTCATTGTGGGATTTGAACCTGATATATCATTAATTTGAATTAATTTATCATGCACTAAGGTTTCGTTAAAACACCTTTTTTATTTCGTGCAATTCAATACTTCCATTTTCAATAGAAATACCATAAATTGGAGAAGGCATAAACAAACGATACGATATTGATTTTTTAGCAATTTTTTTTTTTTTTTCAAGCCGGCCTAAATTATTTGAATGTTTATATAATTATGTGATGTGTGTTAGGCTACAAATTCGAAATTAGGATTTTCCCACCGCCTTCAGAATATCCTGTTTCCGCCTCCGCAATATATTTTGTTTCAACATTTTGTTTTCGTGTGAGTTGTTACATTTTAAAATAATGCTCAGAACGCCTTGTGGTATTTCTTCATTTCCGCAACGCATTCTGAGTCTTCTACCAAAACGCGTCCTGAGAATTTTAAACCAGCTAGATTTTTTTTTTCTGAATGGGCGAATTCGTTTATTGAGGTGACATGTACAAAAAAACTTAAACGAAACGATCCTGATTTCAAATTTTAAGTACAATTTATTGAACCAAATGATTTGACTCTTCAAGAATTTAGGTACTTATTTTACTGCAAGTCTTTCCCAGCTAGAAGAATTTTATAGTTCAGACTTTTGCAGCGTATTTCAATATCAACATGTGGCATTCGATTCTCTTTCTGTACAGTTGTAGAATTGGCAAAGAAAGGGAAAAATGAACGAAGAATTCATCGCAAAATTTGTCCGTCCTACAGTTTAATAGAATTTATTGGGTATTATTGACAAGATAAATAGATAGCGATCAGAGTTTTTCAATAATGACTATAACCATCAGCCATTGATCAAAGTTGTCATTATAATGCGATTATCAATAGTTAAGTTGTTAGTCATCAGCGTGATTAATTGAAAACTGATTAGTAGGAGGTAATCGTATAATTTAGTAGATTAACGATTTATTTATTTATCAAACATAAGTAACAAATTTAGGCAAATATCGCTAGTCTTTGTCCACAGGTATTTAATTGGGGTTAGTTTTTTTTCAATTATAAGCTGTATAGAGAGTTACTAAGGATAGGAGGCACAGCGAAAGGCAACACTATTTAGTATCGCACGATGTTGCCCCTATAGTTTACTCAATGATAGGGAAGGGGAAACCAATCGTCGCCCTTATAGTCTGCAGGCTTTTGTTTTGGATCTGGTTGTCTCCATGGTAGTCACAGGGAGGTAGTACAACTGGTAAAGTTACATGATATCATGTGCTGGAGTTCTGGTTAATAATTGATCGATGGACTGAAAACGCTTATACAAGCATGGAAATTGGAAACAAAAAAAAATTTACAGCATTTGCATTTATTGCATAGTCAAGAATACATTGAAAATGATTTTTAAGTAGGTTTTCTATTGAAAATCTTCTCATTAATCTTGATGTCATGGATGATCTGGGGATGGAGGTGGATACGTTTTTTGTTTCATAACGCAAGCAAAATTTTGGCACTAATGACTCAAATTCATATATATAAAACAATTTCTTGTTACCACGGTACCTGTCGCAGTTTTTATCCAATAGTCACAAAATTTGAAAACAAACATTAGTACTAAGCCATGAACCTGACCTATTGATTTTATTGAAAATTGACCATAAGGTACTTCAGGTATGAAAAAATCACAAAAACCACACAACAAAAAGAGCAAACAGATAGGCAGGTAAAAATAAGAACTCCTGCATGGCCAAGTGTAGGAAAAGACAATTTAGGAGGAATAAGGAAAATCACTACAAATGACAAAACATCCCAATTACCAGAAAAACTAACCACCCCCTCCCACCACATGCCTGGTTATTTAGGCTATCATATTAATTTGGATTCCCAAGAAAAAATAGACAGAAAACAAAATAATGCAACACCGTATAATTACTGATCCAAATCTACAGCTTCGCAGCAGCCTGGAAACGATGCAATGTCCGGTGGTGTAGTTCTGGAGTTGCCCCTCGTTAATCCGGCTGATATAGTCCCATTGACGAGCATTTGTGTGAAGAGAAGCAGCCAAAGTTGGAAAAATTTACAACTTACGGAAATTTCAGCATTTGCTCCTATTGCTCAATCTGGCTGCTAATGTAGAATCACTATAGAAACGTGGTTTGTGCGCCCGTCTGTGATTCTTTTCAAATTTTGCAAAAGCCAAAATTTGTATTTGACCTTGGAGGTCAAATTGTATTAATTAAATTTAGCACTAACACTGTTGGGCTTACAAATCGGATGCCCTAATGGACGAAACAATAAGAAATGTGTTAAAGATCAAATTTATTGTAAGTTCCAAAATTGGCCTGAAACCATGAGAACAAGGGTAATTTTATACACACGATATTTATTATGGTGCCGAGTATGAGAATACGAAAATGTAATATAATAATTGAAGAAATTCGTGTAAGCAAAAATATATGAGTAGTTCGGCGATGATCAGCTATGAGGAAAATATTTTAAAAGGAAAAAAAAATCGGGGGAATGTGAAAAAGGGAAAACGAATTTTATTTGGAGAAAATTTATGATCAGGCATCTCAAAACATATATTCACTATGACTCATTATAAGTTGCTATAAATTTTGGCATCGATCAGCTGAAAGGTACTTAGGTATGACTACTTTTGTTTTTGCTTTAGCTATAGAACTTCAAATTTTCGACCAATAGCTAAGAAATTGGAAAAAAAAACATTAATTATGAACAATTATAAATTTCTATAAATTTTGGTGCGGATCGGTCGTATCCGCTAACACTATTTTCGTTTTTATTTTGGCTATAAATTATGAATTTAGTTTTCTGTTAGTGTGCGTGTGCATGTATTGAATTTTGAATACAATCAAGTACACACGCACACTAACAAAACAATCACGGTTTTTTCACTTTGTTTGCATGTTTCACTTTTCTTTGCACACGACGTCATCTTTTTACTAGGTACTTCAGGTTAAACATTTCCAATGTTAAAACCTACTAAGTGAAAGCTTTTAAACAGCAATGGCCAACTGAATGGGTTAAATAACTCAATTAAAAACAAGGAAAATAAACAGTTGTTGTATCGCAAATATTTATCTATTATGGT
Source organism: Ericerus pela (assembly GCA_011428145.1). Classification (NCBI taxonomy): domain Eukaryota; kingdom Metazoa; phylum Arthropoda; class Insecta; order Hemiptera; family Coccidae; genus Ericerus; species Ericerus pela. Next base: position 1,920,994 of record WOFM01000033.1, read on the forward strand.
AATGAGTAAAATTGCAAAATACAGACTACTACTATGGCAGTATTGCCCTTGGTCTTGCACAATCTTTTCATAGGCTTGGCCCTTATCTTGCGCAGTCAATCATACTTTTGGTTTTGGAATTACATGCCCTGCCCCTGTCGTGGTTTTTATCAAAATGCGGAACCAAGACTAATTTTACTCATCACTGATCTTGCGACACAAGTTCTAAGTATAGATGGCATTTTAACTTTTTTCTCGCATTTGCAGACCTCCCTTTTCCCTACGTCCTTGTTTCACTATATTATAAAACGATTGATCGTCGATGGCCGAATATTTATTAATTTTTTATTTCATTCACCTTTGCACCCTTTACGAGCAGTCACCGACATTTTCCGGTTTACGTGTTTTATGAGCTTATATGCAAGGTCGTCTGCCAGTAAGGATGCAGCATGGTGTAACGATACCAAAAGGCCCATAGGAACGCGACCTTGACGATAATTATCACCCTTACGCACTCCCACTAAATGAACCGAATATTAATCAAAATTAAAAATACGAAATTAAAAACAGAAAAAATGAATAAAAAAGCGAAGAAATGGTGCGACGAACTCGGACCATACGCAGCCACCTGTACAATCGCAGGCACCACAAAACGGACACACAGGAGGAGACATACGAAGAGGTCAATAACACGAAAACGCATTTTCCATGAATTCGTACCACCATTATGGAGAAATGTTATTCTCCCATTATTTTTGCGCCCGGGAATTCCTTACAAATTACCAATGATGTAATTAGGCCTGGGTAACAGAGAGAGACAGAAAAAAATTAAAAAAAAATCCCCAAGAATGAAAGAACCGAAAGAAGATAGAAGATGGAAAGAGAGAACAGAATATACTGTTGGTATAATAGGTATACAGTGTACATATATATATATATATATATTTTGTTTTTCATCACATAAGGTTGCAGTGCAAGCAAATCTAATGCACATACACACACAAACACGAACACACATACACTACAGTACCACACACAAAGGGTATTTGAAAAAAGGGAAAACAAAAAGTTTATTCGCACGCTTATTACACATTCGGTGCACGAAAGCCTATCACTCGTCTATAACTAAACCACTTGTACTCGATCACAACTGCCTTTTTCTTCTGTTTCACTCCAAGTACCGACCTTTTTTCCCTTTTTCTTCTTGCGTTTTATTTTTTATTTTTTTGTCACTCCCCTTTCGATGGACGACGTCGATAGGTATACAGCTAATCAGTATTCTGGGTGGGTGAACTGTCAGTGCCAGGCGGCATAAATTTTTTTCTGCTGCATAAAATGCGACTGTGTCGAAAAATCACGCAGAAATTTATACGGAAAATATACCGTAGGTAGGTACACCTACCCATCCAGCATCTACCTACTTGGTATCCCGGCTACCGATCAAAAAGTCGTAATTTTTATTCGACGAATTGGGGGGCGGTTTAATTATTGGTTTTCAAAAAAAAAAAAAAAAATGAAAATGAAAATGAAAATGAGAAAAAAAACTCGACATCTTCGTCGTCCTCTCATTCATCGACGAAATCTTCCAAAACGTACCAATCGATTTCTAGGGCGGCGGCGGGAAAACTTGGGCGGAACAAAGATGAAATTGTTACGTGATTGAATGGATATTACATTACGATTCAGATGGCGTAGTGACGTGTGACCTATTCTTATATACTGCGCTGCTGCTGAGAAACTACCAGTCAAATAACTCGTTTTATCGTTATAGCTGCATTAATGTCGTAATTGAAAACACTAATTTTCTCTACAAACTGGACGGTTGTAGCCTAGTCGGTATTCTGTGCGTTGGTACCCATCTCCTCATGGGGATAATGCCACATTCGGACATAAAATGGCTGCGGTCAACACTCAGAACCGGAACCAACTCGTGACAACGTTAATTTTCGACTACACTTGGGGTCGAATACAAAAACTATAATTTGCTCGAGTATATTAACTTTACTGTGACTTAGGAATTATCTAAATTAATGTTTCTTATGGTCGGTAAAAATGTTATATACCGTAAAGATGTAGAGCCGGCTCCCACAACAAATTCACGTGTTCGCCAGATATGGCCGAGACAAAAAAAACGTGTATCAGTTGTTCTCCAGTTCTTTCGGCATTTGCCAAACACTGCCTCAATGTCTCTGAAAACGTCGGTATTTCGAACACGACATAAAAGAGACAAAAAAGATTCGAGAGACAATGTTCGAAAAATATTGGGAAATACCGCAGGTGCAGATCAGTGTCTCATCATATTTACTAAAAAGCGGAAATAAAAGGACAATTATTCGGTACTTGGCAATGTTCGACGAATGCATAAATGTGTCAAGTCCGCATGAGAAACGCTTAAATACTAATGCCAAAAAGACCACTACGTAAGTACCAGAAAAATGAACTTCTTATTGATAGCAAGCATCATCTTAGCATACCAGTAAGAATTACTTATGATATGAAGTTCGTAAATCACCATTAGTACTTAAGTAGGTATCTTTCTTGCATCCGGGGCCTAGTTCGATTAGAATGACTTTTTAGATTGGGCAGCTGGAATTTTTACAAGGAATTTAATTGTCCTATTCGCATTTCTACGGAACATTTCAAAAGTGGAAAACGGCAACGTTGAATTTGACTAAATAGCCACTGATGAGCACTCTCCAGAAAAGTAATAGTGAAATGAAAAGTGAAAAGTAGGCCTACTGGAAAAGTGGAGAAAAATAATGAACATGAAGAACTCTCGATGAGAACTTTTCAGTGATGAAAATGACCTATTCTTTCCTGTCACACATAATATTCATTTCACAGTTGATTTACTCTTTTTATAGTAAATTAAATTAGTAACCTCCGAATATTATTAGAAATTGCAGTCCAGTACGATGGCGCAATTGGTAAAATACGAGGCCTTTAGCTAGTGAACAAGACTTTCCAGGTTCGAAACCTGACGATGACAATGCGGGAAAGATGGAAATAGACTTTTTGAGGTCAATAGGATTCTTTTATCCAGAAACGAAAAATTATTTAGCAGTGGCGTAGGAATTGGGGTCAAAACTCCCCAAAATTTTTTAATTACCTTACACGCCCTCAAAGAAAAATCGTCAATTAGGCTATTGTTTAAAAATTTTTGGTCAAAACCCCCCAAAATTGTGCTCTTGACTACACAACTGCTATTCAGGTTTCAGCTTGAATTTCTCGATGAAGTCAGTTCAGAATAGCACGATTTTCTTAAACACCCGAAAAAAAAAATACTTTTTCAAAAATTTTACATTAATCCGATTCTACAAACTGGAAGAAGAAATTCTGGAAAAACATAGATCTAAAAATTTCGAAATGGATAACTATCACCGAATGCTCCCATGTACGTTACATTTCACCAAACTGAGTGTTCGGGATACGATGCGATTTTTGACAAATAAAAAAGCAGAATGATTGAACATCGCACGTCAGCCTTTAGGTAAAGATAGTTCATCAAGTTATAATTAATTTATTAAATTGTATTCGTCCAATAAATATGCAACTCCCATACTTATTCCCACAAGGTCAAAACCCTCATCGAGGCATGAGTGCTATATGCTGTGCTGCGCATCAATTCCAAAATAGAATTGCGAACGAGAGCAGAGAGAGGGAAAAGAAATAAAGGAATAATTTGTGGATGTCCAACTTATAAAAATTAGTTAATGAATGACTGGGCGAAATGGAGAAAACGAGACTATAAATTCTCGCGATGCTAAAAACCATTAAACGAGGATTATTAATTTTCGACTAAACGCCCAACTTTTTTTCTGATTTACAACGAAAAATATCTAATTACATTTTTCATTCGTAAACATTATTTTTATTTCCTCTTCATTCTTTTTACTCTCCTACTCAGCTTTCGACACAAAACTTTTTTTATTGGTTGTATCCACCTTTTTTGTATAACTTACTTTCTTCTTTTTTTTTTTTCTTTTCACCCATGTTCCTTCGATTTGTATACTTCATTTAATACTTTTTTTCTGTTTAAAAACGACTTCATAAAATGTTAATTAAAAGATATATACGGTCTCGAGATAATACGGCTATGTTGCGAAATACGAACATCTAGCATTACGGGTGTATCGAATTACTAAAGGCACAACACAGTGTACAAATGAATAGGCCTAACACATGGTAAGAAGTTTCACCGAATTCGTTTGACACTTAAATCAGATAGTAAATGTTAATTCGTTTTAATCAACGACCTTCGCATTTTACGGATTAATGAAAGCATATTAATTGAAATATGATTCAATATTTTCTAACACAATCGTTGTCAAGAAGGATACAGATTACACTAAGAGGATTACGAAAATTAAGTTAGCTTTTTTTATTAAATTCAATAGGGAAAAAACGCAATCATATTTTTTCCTTCTTTCAAACGGAATTAGGCTACGATAATAAATGACAAACAATAAAAATCATAAATAAATTGTTCGAAAAAATCGAAGCATGAATGTTGAGAACAGACGGATTTTTGGAATAATATCGAGTTAAATCATTTAATTTGGCAGTAAAAATTCCTACATTTTGGAAAATTGGATTTTCATCAGGAAATACAAGAATTTGATAGTTGAAAATGTGTCGCAGATCAATAAATTTATGGTTTAATCTATATTAATAAAATTCGAAGTCAATATGTTTGTCCTACTATAACTTGAGCACCACTTAACAGATTGTGAGGAAATTTTTCGAATTAATTTGTACTGTTCCGAGGAATGTTTGAAGCTACCACCGACGTCTCCAGCCTCTCTTGGGACAAAATTTTCCATTTTCACCTAAATTCATCATTTAAATTTACTCATATGGTGGCACAAAAACGAAAAAAAAAGAACAAAAACGAACAAAAACGAACAAAAACCAACGAAAAGGAATAAAAGAGAATGAAAAAAAAACATTTTTTCCGCTCCCTCATTATAGACATATAGACTATTTATATATCTGTCTCTTTTTTTCACATCTTGTGTCTTTTATTTAAACCACTACACACGAACAGCTATTTTTTGGTTTGCCAAATTTCACAGTTTTTGGGAGGGTGAATATGCGAAACTCCAAATGAAATGTCAAAATACAAACTGCGAATCATGGGCGCAGGCGAAGCCGTGGGTAATGCCGAATATCAAATAAAATTTAAAATGTTCCACAAAATTAATAACAAAAAATGTGTAATAGTAGCCAAGAAAGAATTGAATATGCTGCCATAGTCCTTTGCATAGGTAGTGCCATAACCAAAAAAATAAATAATTAAATACCTAATTTATTCATTTTAATAATAATGCGGATTTTGACGGGAACTAAGACTAATTGGCCCAATAACATAAACTCGAACTAGAATCTTGAAGCTTGTATGGCTGAAACGGAAACTAATGAGGAAATTTAAAAAATCTGTAGTAACTAATATCAATTCAACCATTCACCATACATCCTTTGAATATTTACTTTTGAATGTGCAACTTGTCCTGGCATTCATCTTACAATTAAAAATATCCTTAAAGAATGTTAAACAACTCGCCAACAACTGTATGGATCAACTCACATGTAAATCTTCAAACGATAGAACTGCTCTTAGAGACCTATGGCTAAATATCTCAATTGTTCTGGACTTCACCCATTAATTTAAGTTATTTATTATATAATTAATAACTTTTTTTTTCTGTTTATCAAGTAAGTAGGTATAAATTGTAGACGCTGAGGATCTCGTTGTTAGCGCCTCTCTTAATAAAGTTTTTCTATCCATCTAAAATTAGATGTATTCTATGAAGAAAAATAGTACTCAATTTGAAAGTTTTCGTACTGGACAAGTTCTATCAGAAAAGTTCTCAGTTCTACCTACCTAATACTATTTTTATAGTTTACATTAGTTCTGTGAAGCGAAAAAACTTCACAAAATTGATTTCTCAAATAAAATAATTCAAAGAAAATTTTTGATGAGAAGGAAACGATGAAGAAGCAATGTTTTTTTATTTTTTTGTTTTTGTTTTTTTAACCGGCTAAAAACGCAACAACTTATTTGTTGTAAACTCACAAATTTAAAATTCATAATAAACGAAGGAAAATATCAAAATATGCTAACATAGGTAGCATTTCCAAAAGAGTACGTGATTCAAATACGGTATGTTTTACTCGAATTCTTGCGCACCGAGTTAGATGTCAAAGCTTGACGCTTTTTAGGAACTTTAGTTTTTTTCAAGCTCTTACTACCCTGACAAACAGATCAACTTCTTTCCAGAATTAGTTTCACACTTTTCAAAATAGAAGAGCATTGAAAAGAGTTCCACTCTTTTCATAATATCGAGTACACCTATTAATTTCCGTTAGTTTATCCATTCAAATTGAGAGCTCCGTATATCAAATGACCTCCTGCTGAAACTTCTTTCAAGATTCATTGTCAAAAATAAAGATTACAACTGAAATCATGCCTAACATAATTCTTCCTCACACAATAAATACAAAGATAATGCTAAAAAAAAAAAACGCTGTTATAATTTACGCTTCAGATTCTACGGTCTACCCCTTAGAACTTTTGAAGAAAGAAAAAAATAGCTAATAGTTTTGCAAAAGCACATATCGTCGGTGCAAATAGAGGGAAAAGTATCGGAAAGAGAAAAAGAGGGAATGCTGAACTCATCTCGTAAATTAAATTTTTATACTTTACATTTTATTTTCCACCACCGAGAGCACAAAGAAGCAAAAAAAAATCGTAATATAATCGACTCATTTAAAAAAATCATTAAATACTGTGAAAATACCGTACTGTATAAAATAAATTCCAAAATACATGCAACGTTTATAACGAGTACCTCAAGCTAGTCAATGATTTAAAAATTTATGCGTTCATAAAAGCACAAAAAAAACATAGTTATATAGGGTGTTTAAAATGAAAGAAAAAAAAGAATTGTACACGGAAAAATTCATTCTATTCGTCGATTAAATCTTTGTTCTTGTGTAGCGATAATCAGAAGGAGAACGTGAATGCGAAAATAAAACCAACAAAACTCGAATGATTAGAAGATCGAGATCAACGCCTGCAATCCGATCGAGCTGCTATTAATGATACACGAGACTGGAGAATGGAGCGATAAAAAGAAGAGATGGCCGAAGAATGCCAGATAAAACGCGTAATACGCGTTAGTTGATCGAAAAGAAATGAATATCATCAGATGTGGAATAATATTGATAATTGGCAGCTCACATTTTATGATATAAAAATACCAATAGGGTCTGAGGACTTGAAAATTTCTTACAGTTGACGAAATGATCTTAAAACCAATTTACATTCGGTCCGAACATCATTCCTGCTCCAATTTTTATCGTTCAAATTTACAATAATATGCGATTGTGCGAATATGATGGCGAATTCAACCGACTGCTGACGTAACCAACAAAAAAATTCAGTACCAAGTGTGCATCAATGTTTCAGGTGGAAAAGTTATCCTGTTTTATGTCACTCGTGAGAATTTTGAAAAAAAAAAAAAGGAACTAAGGATGTTTTAAACATTTGGTCTTCAATAATACTTTTCTTATAAAATCAATTTTCTTGTACTTCCCCAACTGGTCACCCAAAAAAAAAAAAATGGGTACATTCATAAACACTTAAAATTTATTCAATTTTAATTCATGAAAAACACAATATTAACGAAATTCGTTCAATACATTCTAAAAGAAATTCGTAATACTACTGTTCGTTTTAATCCGTTTAAGAATGAGTCAATGTTCCAACTCAGTAAACTCAATATATTTCAAAATTAACGATGCATCGAGAGAATAATACAGCAATAGTTTCCAAGATGGAATTTTCAGAGTTTTAAATAACTATTTTCAAAATCTTTTTGTCACAAAAGTCAGGTTGTTTGATAAAAGAATTATTGTTTCAAATGCTTACTTACACAATCAGAAGCATAATAACGCTACTGACAGCAAATAATTTATCGACACACTATATCGCAAGTTAAATGAATTTAAATTAGTACTTTAAATGATTATTGAATACTGACAACATAAAAAACTCTAGCGCAGCAATACTTCGCTAGAAAACTCAGTTTGCAGATGGAGATAGAGACGGAGATGGAAAGAGAAAGTGAGAGAGCTTACTTGAAAAAATTGCAAATTAATATCGATAGTAATTTATATTTATATTATAGAGGTTGTGGATCGGTGCAACAGAGTAATTGTGCAATTAAAATAAAGATGTACATGAAGTAATATCTCAGAAATGTGTGTAATTGCAGCAAAGGTGTAAATCATGTACATAGTTTGTAGAGTATGAGATAAACAAGTATAGATGGTGATGAATGAGTGAGTGGTGGAACAAGGTAACAGTGTCTCTGCGAGTAAAAATGTAAAAAGTATTCAGAGAAATATAGTCGAGTGTTCGCAGAAGTGTGAGAGGTGGAGGATTAGTGGTCCCAACATATATTAATCATAATCAATATTTATATCGATAGCTATCAATATATCGATATTTCTTTGCTAATTATAGAGGATAAGGACCGGTGAAGACATAAATTAGTAACAAGAAAGAAAGAATTAATCGAAGTAGCGTCCAAAAAGCGTGTGTATTTTGTAACAGTTACATAATTTAAGTATGAGTACAGTTTGAGTGAGATAAACGAGTATGTATGGAAATGGACGAGTGAGCGGCGGAGGTGGTAATACAGTGTAGCTGGGAACAGAGATATAAAATATATATTAAAGTAATCGTGTGTTCGCAGGAGTGAGAGGGGAGAAGGATTGGTGGTCTCAACACTAATTTCAGATTAAGAAATTACAAAAAAATATCGATAGCTATCTATATCTCTAACAAAAAAAATCGATCTATTGATGTTTTATCGCTAAAAACTGCCTTTTAAGACATTTTCTCTTTCCAGTTTTCTCGAGAACTAATAAAATGAATGAGCACCGAAAACTTCTTTCATACTTTCTTCTATATGAAAACTATTGTTTATAAAAATTTCTACATAGTTTTCTAAAAACTGTGAACACAAAATTTACTCAATACATACAAACATATATAATATATTTACAAATATTATATCTGATAAACAAAGGTCACTTCTATAACGCTATTACGTGACCATAGTTACAGAGATATTTGACTATGCGCATATTTAAGTCCAACTAGAAATCATTTTTTTCTTCACAATATCATATCAATACACTGGTAAATTGATAATTCCGAAAATTTATGTAGGTTTGTGTAAATTATTGCTGTGGAGCAGCATTGGGCATTCTCTAGTATAATATATATGACTTCTGTGAAGCTTCAACTTCTGCCAGCCCTGGATTTTTGCTAGCATATGGGTAACACCGTAGAATTTGTTGTTTCAACGGAAGCAATGAAAAAATTTTTTTTGTGGATGTAAGTGGCCATGTGGGTAATGACGTATGCGCATCAAATATGAGGGAATATATTGGCGAAATATATTGTGAAATAATTTTGGCAAATGAATTAATTTCCGTCAGCTTGTATATTTATTATAGTGATAGGTACATAAAAAAATTAAATCAAAATGGGAAAATGGTACCAATCATTTTCTTTTCTCACGAAACGGATAATTTTCATCATCCCCACCCCTAACCATTTTATGAGGTCAATTTTAATACCCCATTTGCAAGCAAAGCGGATAAAAACCAAAATGACGGAAAGAGAAGTTATTTCAAAGATGTAACTAGCTCGATTTTCATAGGGTTTTTTCTTAAAAAACTGCAGTTCTGTTACTTTCATTTACAGTCTCCACTTGATTTTCTATTTATTTCAATTATTAGGGATGCCATGTAGGTGTATACAGGCATGAAATATAATTTATAGACCACATATTGATAGGAAATTTAGGTATTTACGCTAATTTCTTCAGTCATCTCTGTAGGTCTATATTCTTTTTAGCTTCCCAATACATGGTAAGAAAATAAAGATAGGCTAATTATGATTTTGAACGAAAAAAATACCATTTTTTATCGCCCTGCGTAGCTATCACCTCCGACGAAATTCTAATTAATTAGGTTAAAAGCGAATTTTTAAAAGATAAACTTTTGTTTTTTGGGGGGTTTAACTTCATGCGAAATAAACATTATTTTGTTTCGGAAGGTCAGCTGCAGTATTGGTATATTTTAAAATCGTAGTAGTGAGTAGAATAAAAGCTTATAAAAATAAAAGTATGTACAAATACGAACGTTTGTTCTAAACATTCAAATTATTTTTACCCTTACTAATGAAAAATCTTAAATTAATCACATGTTTAATTCCCTCCCAATAGTGGAATCACAGAGTACGATGCAAAGTACGACGGTTAAGAATTTTTGTCACTCATGTAGAAAACAACCCCCTCCGTATTTCAAGTGTCAAACCTTTACTAGACATTAATTCTTTTTCAATCTCCCTATTTGACTGGGCTCGTGTCCAAAGGATATTTTACAGATGATAAATAGCCAACCTTTCAAAAACAAAGAAAAAGAAACTCTTTCATAATAAAAATTAGTAAATTCTTACGTCTTAAAAGGTATGTAGGTACATAAAACCTAAAGGTGCAGCAAATTCTCCCGTGACTATCCTATATAGTTGGATATTCTAAATAATTATTTAGCTAATAACTCAATCTTCAATGAAATAAGCAACAATAGTCTCGTCTACATCACTGCAAGCTTGAATACATGCAAATAGCATGTGTTATTACCGGAAATAAACCAAAAAGAGAGCATGAATTACAGTGAGAAAGCATATCAAAGAAATGAAGTTTCTCATTCAAATTTAGTGTAGTTCTTACCTCTTCAATTTTTATAATCAGTTCATATATAAACAACTAGACTCCTTTTTGAGACTCGTTTGGTTGGATTCTGAGAAGAAACTGAGGTTCCTATAAGAGATTGTCTGTTTAGATTGTAAGCATTCTGTATTCTACAGGTACCTAATATAAGTTTTTAAAACAATGTTGACCAATTATTTTGATCAACATTTTGTTTCATTATGTTCACGGGTACCTAACTAGCATTCCTCAAAAAAAAATCTGTTCAGGAAAACTGTAACGTATATTTTCGTTTATTTTTAGATATGACGAACATATTCGTCTACACATTTTCGAATACTAAAAATGTATGTATTCATCAACAATAAAATATCCTATAACTCTTTCTAAACAACCACTAAATTACCCGTATTTGATTTTATGAATATAGATATAATGTATGTATATTCATGACCTAATTGTGCCTGTCCCTTGAGTATATTGCGAGTTAGCAAAACCCTATAATAACAATACCCTACCTGACTTAGCCTATCCAATACGTACACTTACATACCCCGAACGATTATATAAACCCTCAATTCGAAGGAATAAGACACAGTTCCTAGACAGTTACTTCTCAGTACCTAGAACCTTCTTATAGAGCTACTAGTGAACAGATAGTCTTGTCTAAAGGGTTGTAACCCACATGTTAAACTTATTGTATAGTAATTAACGTATTAATTGATGTACTGTTGTCGTACAACTTATTATTTCATTAAAAGTGATAATTCAAACCTGTGTTTTAAATATTATTGAGTCTCTCATATACATTAAGGTCCACGATAGTTGTGGATGATAAACTGAATATTTAAATTATTATAGAGGTATTAATGCTTATCCAGTGTTTAGTATCTCGTGTATGGTGTAACACTGAAAGTGGTTTTAATTAGGTACATTACCACCTCTTTTGGCTGTTACAAAAACCACCTTTCATTCCATCTAAAGAAAAAACTAATTCAATTTGCCAGACACTTAAACAGGTGAAACCAAAAAAAAAGTTTCAAAAAAATGCCAAAAAATAAAATGAGAAAAATATGTTCCAAAAGAAAAAACTGAAAAAGTATTGAGGCTGTATTTTATGCACTAAACTAGATAGCTCTGAAAATGAGACAGGATCACAGGAATAATATTGTATGAAAGGAAAGAAAAATTGTACATTGCTTCGATAACAAAGAAGATTAAAGAACAAACAACGATTAGGTAGTGAAAAAATATCAAAATAGAACCGCAGAAGAGCGAAACGATTCCAATAATTAACGAAACTAAAACATCTTTGCATCGTGAATAACATTGAACAATACAATTCGAGATAAAAACGCATAGAAATGAAGTAGAAATGATAGGTTCGAAAATAAATTCATGTAATACATGAATTTGAAATCAGATGCGGTATGTTTTACCTTCAAGTAAAAGAATCACTTTTTCTACATAAAACCAGATTCAAGCAATTGCCTTAACTTCTTTTTTAAACACGTTTTAATTCTGCTTTTTGCAACAAATCGACCGGAGACCTTGCACACTTCGGACTAATTATTACATACATAGAATTCATTACTCACAATACGGAATTGTGAACGTGGACACCTGTCCACAAAAACGCATCATATTCCAGCAATTTTCACTACACAATTGCGAAGCAGCACCTACCAATTATAAAATAATAAAAACACATCAAACACAACATAGGAACCAATCAAGGTAAAATCGAGAATGCAATTTTCTACCGAATGAGAAAGTACACTGGTACGGTATATAAGATGATGCAAAGCGATAGATATTTCAAGGGTATCAAGAATAAAAAACAAAAAAAACAGATAATTTAAAAGCCCAACAATATAGGCGCGAGAAAAAAAATTAAATCGAAAACTAATAGAAATATTACTCAAGAAAAGTGAAGCTCACGAACTCATACTAACACTGAACAAACTAAGGAAAAAAATGTTGGAAGCTTCAGTCGTGATAATGTGGCCTTAGAAAGAATGGTAATTACTGAACAAAGTGATAATAATTCCCTCCGATTGGGAACTTAACGAGCTATACTAATTTTAGTAATAACTATTTTTACGATTTTTATTGCAACTCGTCCCTCGATCTAGTTATTAAAAAGGTAACCGTACGAATTCTCGTATACCGCTTTTATGTACCTTGTCAAAGCTTACAACTATACACGAATCTCATAGTAGAGCACGTAATCAGTTATGGAAGTAAGATGACTGTTTAAAAGAACATTGTGTAGTCCAAAAACAACTTATTATCTCCAGAAACTAATGAATATGCAACACACTATTCAAGAAACAAACGAATATAATACTTCAAAAATGAATACCATTATCATTCGAGAGGTCATTCAATTCTGCATCAGACACTGAAAAAGACTGAACATTCGACCACAGCATTTTTTTTTCCCATCATAAATTTTATTAATTATTGATTTACTGCTGAAACGTTTATTGGTCGTCAACTCCAAAACAGAGAATTCAAAATATTTTCTTCGTTACTTCAGATAAATACATCAATATAATTATTAGAAAAAATATTGTTGCTTAAAGCTGATTAAGCGAAATTCTGTAAACTATTTAGGACGCCAAAAGTTTGTTTGTAGGTTCACTTCTAAAAAATAGACCTTAGGCTTTTTACAATGAACGTGGTTTTATTACGAAACAGTAAAATTCGCAATGGAAATTTAAATTTATAAACTTGACAAATCAAATTATCCTTAGTAATCATATTTTTAGTTACTTAATGCCGCAAACTAATGCATATGAATTAATACGGTCACTCACAAACTGGTTGAATTTTAGCCAAATGTGTACCCAGCGACGTAGTGAAGTTTGAAGTTCTCTTTGGCAAACATAACCTTGACGAGCCTCTTTCCATTCTAATAGATACCACAATTAATTTGAATATTTATCTATTTTCCTTCGAAAATTTTGCACCTCCTCAATCAAGTGCCCTGGAGCAAGCGCGTCAATCGCTCCACTGTAACTATGCCACTGTAGATACTTTAGACCTTCCAAAACTACTGTACAGGTAATCACTGAAAATATTTTTCAAAGCAGTTTCCCCTAGTTTAATTTCGAAAAAATTAGTATTCGCCTAATAATTATGAAAAAACATCAACAAAACAAAGGACCATTCAAATTATCTTCGGTGCACTCCAACTGGAATGATAATCTCTAGTTAGAAACTGTTTCCTTCATTCTACCACAAACTAAAACTGACATTTCTCCTAAATGAAACCCGAATAATATTTTTATTTATTTTTTCCCATTAAAGTTATTGCTTACCTTATTTAAAGCACTCGTTTAGCGGTTTTATAGTTAAAAATAAAATTTAAAGACAAAATTTGTAATATAAAAGTCAAATTCGTGAATCAAAAATTTAATTCTAGGCTGAAGTAACTTTAAACAATTTTTTTCTCCTGTATTAATTCATTTCCCTTTTCGACGAACTTTGAGAATATTTCAATATTGAGCCTATTATCGTGGGCCCAAAGAAAAATTTAAATTTAAGGAGTTTAACACCTTAATTTGTGGTCTGAGAGGAGTATCGGTTAGGTACTTGCCCTCAAAACCATGAAGTTGTAAGTTCGAGACAAGGTGCCGCCGTCACATTCCCCACCCAAAGTAGCCGTGTTCTCGGTAGAATCCAATTAGTACTTTTCCTTATTATGTAAAAATTCAAATCGGCAGATCGTTGGCCCCAGGATTCTAACCAACCAACTCCCACTCCACATGAAGATGTCTAATAGGCTTTAGGAGCTGGGAAATATGGCTTCGATGCTAATACCCACTAAAATAAAGATAAACTTTTTTGCAATCGTCAGAACTCCATCACTTCCTGTCGCATTCATTCTGTAAGTAACCCTTTCTACGCAGACGATTGACACTCCCCAAAGTGAACTTCACATCAATCCACAACAGCCAAACATCGTTCATTTGAGATGGACTTCGTATATGCCCTTCGCAGATCCCAGTTTTGCTGATGAAACGTTTCGCCTTGAAGACGGTGCCAATTACGCGGTCGTAAATAATTCTTAAAAATGACTAATTGATCTGTAAACTAAAATAACCGAATAATGAAAACTGCGATATATTTTTCTTTTAATGGTCAGTTTTATGGACACCACTTGTTGTGCCAGTAACGAGACTACCAACAATCGTGCACCACGCAATCCTAACTCGATTATCTGAACGTTATGGTTTTTATTAATTTTATATTTTGTTTTAGTTTTGTTTTTTATGTTTTCCCCATCATCATTACCATTATTATTATTACTATCATCTTAATAGTGCACAGGCAGTAAAATACGGTGGCATATAAAAACCATCAGCAATAAAAAATATCAATTCAAAGAGTGACGAAACCGAAGTTTTAGTCAGAGATAAAAACATGATTGGAGAGAAGCTGTTGAAAAAGCTCACCGTAAAGTCTTACTGACAATTCGTTAGGATAATAATAAGTATAAGGTGAAATATCATAATTAAATCACAGAAATCTGTTCCTCCAACAAAAAACCGATTTCCCTACTAATGTAGAACAAAGGTAGCTTAAGAAACGTATTTTTTGAACAGTTGTGAAATTTAACCACAGTGTTGGGTGAGCAGGCCTACAGTGAACAATTCGAGGTCCATGGCCAGATATTTGATCTAAAAATGCTGCTTTACTTCCTAAACACTAGTATTTACATACAATATTAATTCAATATCTTATTGCCTTTTAGGTAGATTTCTTAGATCTACCTACTGCTGGCGCTGGTATAGGTCACAACTTTGGGAAAATTTCCTTGTAATTTTTTCGATTTTGGTCTCCAGACTCCAAAAACACCATCCTTTCAAACTTTTAAACATACAGGGTTATTCAGTTTCACTCGCATCACAAAATATTCCCATTTAGTACGTGTGAATACGACTAAGCGAGGAAAAGTCTTACACACATGCATATTAACTCGCACAATACCAGAAACAGTTTCTCGTAGGAAATGGACAAATGACAAAAATAGAGAAAAATGCAGATGGTATATCAGTGCGAAAGGTAGATACTTCAAGACGCTGTAATTTGGAAACTTATGAGACAATTTGGCCCATCTTTGAAAAAATTGACCAGGATATTATATAAAGTACATTGAAACTACACACATGCCAAATTTTGTCCCAATCCGTAAAGAATTATGCCGTGCCTCCAAATTATCTTCAGATTTCATATTCAAATAGCAGCCATTTCGAAACTGATGGACGGATTCGCCTCATCTTCGAACTTGACTGAAATGAGGAACAAAAATATTCATATGATAAATTTCACTCCAATCCGTAAACAAATACGTCCCCCATTTTGTTAACAAATTTTGTTATAACCCATAAATACAAATAAATTTTTAGCGGAGAGCGTTTTTGGGGTGCGGGAACTATGACCGAAAAAACTATAGTGAAATTTTCCGAGAAGTCGTATGATGCCACCCTTCACAATAGGTAGATTTTCCGAACTTGACTGAGGCATGGGCCCAAAATATACACATGCTAAATTGCGACGTAATCTGTGTAGAAATACGATCTTCAGTTTGTTGAAAAATTTATATCCGACAAACAGGATTATTCAGTTTCACTCGTACCATACAAGATTCCAATTTGTTGCTTGTGAATACGATTAAGCGAGAAGAAGTCCCACACGTACGCATCTTAACTTGCGCCATTGCTTGATCCGAATCCTTTGGGTTGATATTCACCATTTTATAAATTTTTAGATAGATTTCGAAAATGGGCAAAATCCGTCCATTAGTTTTCGAAATATGGCTTTTCGAAGTTTTCATTTAAAATTAATGAATGCAACCCGCAATACACATAATCTGAAATTCATAAACTATCGATAATATTGATAAACTATCGATCATTTTTCTCAAAAATGACTATCGATAGCTATCAATAGTTTCGACGATTTCAATTGACCAGAAAACATATTTTCAAGCTGTATTTTTTAATTAAAAATAAAAATTTTTATTATACTTTTTAGTTTTGACTTCAAAATAAAATGTAATATATCGAGGTGGCATATTAAAATAAATCTTAACAATAATTGAATTCGATTATTTCATAATTTCAGCAGTTTTAGACGTTTAAAGTTTCTTGCCACTTAAAAAAAAAAAAAAACTGTCGATATTATGCATCACAATTTGGTACACTGCTTGAATGTGAGAACACTAACGGAAACTGCCAAATTCGAAACGACTAAACTTTGTAAGGTTGTGAACCAAATTTTCTCTAATATTAAAAAAAAAGTTTACGCAACTATACTGGTCATTACCAAAATTTATTAAAATACCTAATATCAAAAGAGCTCTAAGAAGGAAAACATTTTTTGGACCATACAATCAGAAAAAAATTTCCCTCATCTACCCTGTCCCTTGGCCTTTACCAAAGAATCTCAAAAACAAGATTGTTTTCAAATAACTGTTATTTGAATCATTATTTTCATTTTACCAATTTTTTTTTACTTTCTTTCATCTTTCGAGTAGGTAGTTATTGAATTTTCTGCAAAATATTTCACCGTTCCGTTCTACGTTTATCGAGGGCAATAATTTAAGAATGTAGCGAATGTCACGTTTGTACCAAACACTAAAAACAGTGTTCATCGATTTGTGTTAAAGTTTTGACCTTTACCGTCATATCATTAAACATCCGTCGCGAAAATTATTTTTCAATGAAATTATGAAGAGAGTAAAAGAAGATAAAAAAAAGTGAGAAAAAAATTCATTTAATGATTCGAAGATTTTCAAGTGCGAATAAAAGACTGAATCACTTACAATGTATTTTCGAAAGTAAGTATTACTTGGAAAGAAGAAAAAAAAAAAAGCCATCACACGAGTTATGACTGTATGACGTGATACAGCGATGACAGTAAATTTTTCCGACACGTGCGAGTAATGATAAATTTTTGGTATTTAATTATTATAAAAATAATCGTGATTAAGGATTACACGAACGATTAAAGTACTTACGCTTAATTATCGGTAGTAAAAAATGGAGGGTCAAAAGTATTTTGTATACAATCAAGTATAGATATACGACCGAAAATTCGTAATTTTTTTCAAATTCACTCCCAAATCAACTGAAACTCCTTTAAAAGAAAGAAAACAACACATGATTTTCGAGAAAAAAAATTATGTCGAATTTTTGAATTTAAAAAAAAAAGCAATAAAAAATGCCCTAAGAAGTGAAAAATAGTTCTTTTAAAATTTTTCCAGCAACATCGAGGTCTAGGGACAGGAATTATTGCAGTCGACGCTAATTAAGAAGTTTTATCTTAAAATTGGAAGGAATCGACGCAAGTATAAAGCAAACATGCGTAAAGGAAAAGAGAGCCGACTTCAATAATTCCAGTCCCCAAACCTACAGATCTTCCAGGAGAAATTAAAAAAAATTTTTTTCACTTTTTATTGCATTTTTTATTGCTTTTTTTTAAGACGGTTCTATTTTTTGTAAAAAAAATTTTTTCTGAGACTTTTTGTTTCTCGTGTTAGCGGAAATATTATTTTAAAACTAGCAGTCTGTTTTTTTAAAATAACTCCAAAACTACCTCATCGATTACGAAAAATATTTAATGGGACCACCAAGGGATCATCCCCTATCATTCAAGAAAAGTTCATCAAAATCGGTCCCCAGTTTGAGAAATTATGCTGGAAAAAACATAAAATAAAATCATATACACGGATCGAATTGATAACCTCCTCCTTTTTTTTTTTCGAAGTCGGGAAAAAATTCGTAAATAATTAGAAAAAATTTTCGATACTAGAGATTGCGTTAGTTGGGTTCTTCGAATTTAATACTAATATGTACTGACAAAATAATCTAATCAAAAGAACAAGCCGAAATAATAACTAAGTACGATGAATTAAGAAAAAAAATTACGAATATCAGAGAGAGTTGCGCGAAAATTCTCTCGCTATAGCTTGGTGACTTGAACGCATCTTCACAATAATGCGGAGACTTAAATGGTTGTATACAACTTGAACACCCCCGATATTTTACGAACTCAGTTGCAAAGTAGCGAACTCCGAAGAGCTTGAGGAAAAAATGTTCTGCTCAAATCAGGTTTCATAAAATTACTTCAAAGGTACACCAATAAATACGTTAATTAAGACAATAAATAGTTAAAATATTTGGGTTTTTTATGAGAAAAAACGCAGAATTTTTAATGTTTTTCAACAACTGATCGTTCGATTTGTCAAAGTGGGGCACTAGAACCTCGAAAAGACAGTTCAATTAATTAGTGTAGAAGAGAAAAATACTTATTTTCTCGAAAAGTGTCGAATTTCGTGCGCCGACTCGATGAATAAGTTCAGATGAAAAATTCTCTTTTAAATATATGAGCGCTTTTGTATCATTATATCCTTCTTATATAAACAAAATCCATTTGATTTTTCTCTGAGAAATATAAATTTTTTGAGTCTCTCGGTTTTCAAAACTGACACAAACCTAAGAACCTAAAGTAAAACGAACTGGTTCAGAACTAAAACTTAATGCAGCAATTTTTTGCCGCAATTAGACTATAATTAGCCTTTTCAGCGAAATACAAATTAGTACCTTCGAGACATGGCTGGAACCAACAAGTAAAGACTCACAAAGACTTAGAAATCCGAACATTCAATGAAGTCATGCACGAATACAAGGCCTTTTACGAACAACGAATGTACTGTTATGTGACTGTAGAATTCCTGTAGTTGTTAACATATCATCAGATGTGAGAAAATTCAGGTCCATATTCTAATTCAACAGTTAAACTATCAGATGGTTATTCGACAAATAACATTAACAGTCGGATACGATTTCCTAACTAGAGACTGAGAAGGTGAGCCTCAAACGTCTCAAATACGCAGATATACTTAATTTGTAAATAACAGGAATTTATTATAAAAAAAATTCGTTTAGTTTTTTGATTTAAAACATTCTAGTTACTGAGTTTTCACTTCTCAGAACAGACACTGAACTAAAACCCCGATGTAGAACTGAAGAACTAACTTTCAACTGCCTTTCAGTAAAGATTGTTTGGAATTAAAAGGCTTAAGTGGCGATGAGAACTGATTCTCAACAAAACAGATTCAGCAACTAAAAATTTTAGTGAAAAATTACGAACATAATTACAATTTTCCGAACAAAGTTTTCGAAACGAAACTTCGCAGAAACCATTTAAGGACAGACATCTACATATGGGGCTAAAATTTAGTAAAAATCTGTCACCAGAGAGGGGCGTGATAATGCGACAAAGAAAGGAACTTCAATTTATAATACAGAGAAGATCACAATCACTCGTATGTACCTGCCTATCCAATCTGATATTTAATTACCAGAGGCAAAGTAAATTCAAAAAAACAAAAAAATGAAATGGAAAAAGTTATCCATTCGCATTATAGTAAATGGCCATTGGTTAATTTACGAATAATACCGACACCTATAAAATCAAATAAATATAAAACGAATTAAAAAAAAAAAAAGACAAAGGTACCACACATTATACAAGGAAAAGCGAAAAAAATCGAAAGAAATGGTAGGGACGACTAACAGATGATGAAATGGTAGGGATGGCCAAACGTTATCGAGTCCCCCTCTGGTTCTCGTGGCGCTGGAAACACATCAAACTTCTGCAGAAGTTTCCTCTTCCGAGTGCATTAGTGCGTTGTCGATGAACCGCAGAAGGCCAAGGTCTTTCCTACTTTCTTCCTTATTGTGAATCGTACACACCACAGAAACGAGTTCGAAGTCAACGTTCGGTCCGTCTGAATTAAATTTAACACATAATTTTTCCTTTTTCTACTCCAAAGTTTCTTTACGCCCGTAATTGGGCTAACGAATTTTTTACTTTTCTTGGTTAGTTTTCAAATTTTTTCATTCGGTTTTGTCAATTTATGTAAGTGCGAATTTTTTTTTTTTTTGCATATTTTTTCATTTTTTTGATACGGTACCTACTTAGTAAAAAAAAAATTGTCGGTCATTTGCGCGATTTTTTTTCTCTTGACGTAAGTCACTAGTGCATTGGTACGCGTTTTACAATTTTCTTTTTTTGGCTCTTCGAAGTTTTCGGTTAACTTTTTTCTTTCTTTTTTTTTTTTTCACCTGTTGTATCGAAGACGCGAATAAAAACGTCGAAGTGCCCAAGGATAATTGGTGCGCAGTTTTTCTTAAAGTTCTGCGTTGGTAAGTGAAACATCGCCGGCTAAATATTACGAAAATAAGATAATCTTACAGACGGGGCTGGAAAACTGAAAATATAAAAATTATAATTTCAGTTTTTGAAAAGTAAAGGATGCAACGGAAGTTTCAGCAGCAGTCTGAGATTCGGTTACAGTTTGAAAATCAGTTTTTTTGTTCTTTCACCGCCCCCATTTTACATTAGGCTACACATCGGTGGCAAAGTCGTTGGCAGTATCGAGTCTAAATTTCACTTCAGCTCTTCTATTCGACCTGTTCTCCAGCGCAACAATGGCTCAAATATGACGTTCCTCAATTTCGATTTTCCAAATTATAGGACAAAGATCAAATTTTTTGAGACTAATGTCTTGCATTTGAAATTGTAATTTATCTCGGACTTCATCCCCAATAGATTCATTCTCAGCCCAAGTACCTGGTAATTTTCGAAAGATAGTTCCTAGCAATGCTGAGGTGCGAAGTACAAATTCCTGTTTAACTTTCTCTTTGAACTTTTTTTAATCTTTTATTAGCCCTGTCTCGGCACGATGAAAACATTCGAAGGCATTAGCAGTTTTTCCTGCGACTGATAATATGCAAATTAAGCATTATTTTTGTCACTGATCCCACTTCTTCCTCACACGGAGAGTTTTCCCATATATTCGTGTAATTTTCGTAACGATGCACACAACCTACATGAAATATTTTCTCGGATGATTAAATCGGTTGCGATCCAAGTTTTAACAAACAATTTTTGAAACCCCATCTTAGCGATGTGGGAGAGAATTCTACTTATAATTTATTTTATTGAAACTATGTTAGGTAAATTATTTAGGAAACTAGAAGGAATAGATTTAGTCACAATCAAAACTGGATTAGATCGCACGTTAATATGGTACAAATCCACACATAACCACATAGGTAGAACAGTACGCAATGAATACATGCTGGAAATTGTATTCCACATACTTAAATCGCAATTATTATAGCACGTTTTCGTTTCGAAATAAAATAAAAATAAAACAATACAATAATAATTAATTCTTCAAATCATGAAGTAAGTTATTCGTTCAAAATATAAATATTTCTCCAACAAAAATTATTAGTAAATCAAACTACGAGCTAAAGTGCTCTATTCACATCAACTCTGACGTCTAATAATCTAATAACTAAGTTGAAAAGAAAAAAAAAAGACGTAAAAACTGATATTTAGATCTATTTAAGTTTTCTGTTTCGCCTGTCGTTTTCGTTAACAAAAATTCCTCAGTTTTAGTACGAATTTTAAAAGAGAAAAAAGTAAAATAGTTTCGTTTCTACTTTTGAAGCATTTAAGTTTGAATCAAGAAATGATTCATGAGTGAGAAAGTGGAATTTTTTGGCATCAAATTCGCGCTCTGACAGTCATTAAGACTCTTATTCTGCTTCTGACAATGACCTCAAAAACCCAACAAAAATCGGTATTGTTAAATCATTAAAGGATAAGGTCACGTACTTGAACAGAAAATTAATATATCAATTATTAGGACAATTACAAAAATGAATCCATTATTCTTGCATAAAATTTTATTACTGTTCCAATTTTGTTCGTCTAAAAATTTCCGGCTAGGTATATTGGACCATAACATTTTTTTCCAAAAGTGGGACTATCCGTTGAAGACACGAATGCAATATGAAAATTTTATTAATGGTGTAATGAAATCCAAATGCATTTTAGCGACTAAACGGAAAAAATCAATTACCGAAAAAAATAAGAAAAAATTATAAAAATTAAAAAGAAAATCATTTTATTCATATCTCATCGCAGTAACTGCATCTAATTAGGCAAAAATTGAGGCCGAGATGCAGTCGACAGAATTTATGCAATTGAGTGGAACGTCAATCGTGATGTTTATTATTTGATATTTTTCTCGCCCCGTCGCAGCGGATCCATAAAAATTTTAATTAACTTCCTCATTGAACCACGAAAAATATTATCGGATTTATTTCCAATTCATCTTTGAAACCACGAAATCATTAAAATATCAATATAGCAGACCATCAAAAATGCATACAAATAAATCATCGGTGGTTTTTCAGATCGAGAATGATTTCGTTATCTCATCGCTATTTAATAAAGGGAGTCATGATCCAAAAATAATGTAGCAAGTCTAATAATTACCACTACAGAAAAGTTGCGAAAACTTGATGCTCAAGTAATGTCACTCGACGAAAGTTGGCAAATTTTTTGATGGAAAGAAAAAAAAATCTCTCCATAACTTTTCGTTGTTCTTTCTATGAAAGACGTAAGTAAATTTGAAAGAAAAAAAAAACAGTAGAAAAAAATTTAAGCTCCCAAAAAAAATTTAAGAATTAATTTAAATGATTTAAATCAATAAAATTACTTCATTATAAATTCGTTCGAAAATAGAAAATTTTACATCTTTCGCCACTAATATTTTTGTCCGAAAGTTTTTCAATAAATGAAACCGAATGTAATATCGAATAAAAAATTCCAAAAAAATTAAATACATACCTAATAATTATAAGCCTTCATTCCTCGTTCCAAATTTTGGAGTGTCTTTGTTCTTAAAAATGAAATTATATGGGTGTAAATATCTCAACTTTACAAACCAACAACAATTCTTTCGAAATTAAACATATACCATAAAATCATATAGATAATGACTATTCCTCGTTTCGAAATCTGTTTTTTATGAACTAAATCGAATACAAGTATTTTCAAAACAGTAGGTAGGTACTCGAACTTTTTCTGTTCGAATTTCTTCGGTAAATTGTTGCTAACACTTTTTGAGACTATTGAGAAATAGACAAACAAAAATTTCATCCAAGTACTACAAGGATGACCTGTTTAATCAGTGATTTAATTTCCAACTTGAAACTTTGAACTACCAATTTTCAATCTAGTGAAACGAAAACGCGTTCGATAAAAGGTTACTAGATTTTTATTACATTTTCGAATCATACACAATTTTATTCGACAAAATGTGGAGAGAAATTTCTTTTTTTTTCAATATTTTTTTCTCTCTTTTGCCCTTTTATTTTGATATTAGATCATTCTTTATGCTAAGATATTCTTTCTATTTTTCAATAAATTTGTTCAAGCAATTGCAGAAGAATAACGAACCATACATGGCGCACTAAACCACCACAAATCAAACGTGAAAATTCCAACATCATTCATTTTCAAAATAGACTATATCACCAATTCACAATTCAGCAATGAATTTTCCGATCCACTCATCAAACCGATTTAACTCCCAATGAAATGACATCAAAACTGATAGCCATTTAACTAGCTATCGACCTCGAATTTAAAATATTTCGATTATGGGGCCAAAAAAAAAAAAAAATCATCTTTTACCTCGTCATTTCGTAACGAAGAGGGTGTGTGTGTCATTTCTACTTTTTAATTCTATCTACATTTATCGATTCGGCAGCATCTTATAAATCAGAGAAAAGTGACAGGTATGCCAAGGAAGAACGAGCGAAAAATGGAAAGGTATTCAAAAATTGAAAAGATCCATTGATTATACGGCGCTTTTGGTGTAAAATAATTCGCAGATTCTTCTAAAAATACCTAAGCTGAGGGAAAAAAAAGAAGGTGAGACACTCGCTTAAAACTGGCTGCAAAAAAAAAAAAAAGGTACAGAATTTTATTTTCACCAAATCGAACGCCTGTAGCTTCGTCATGTTTTTTGACACTTGTTTTATTCGAAAATACGATGACGAGGGGTTGTTCGAATAGTCAAAATGTTTAATATTCTTCGATCAGTTTTGTGTTTGTCAAAAATATCAATAACAAAAGGATGAAAGTGCAAGAAATGGGATTTCGTTCTAAAAACCCAAGTGTTACCTATCAACTTTTCATTGTTAGTTTTTTTTATTAACTACTTTTTTTTTTCAAGGAATCGTAGTAAAAACCATTTTAAAATTATCACCAAAATTTTAAAGCTCCTCCAGCAAATGAAATTAACTGAAAATTCGAAACTTCAGCGACAAAGGCCATACATCAAATCTCAACTATCTACTAAAATTGAAGGGTATTGGTGTCATTCTTGTAATATATTAATGTATAAATTACTTTTTTTTATGGTACATTCCAAATGTGATAGTGTTATATTTCATTTATTTAAGAAAAATCATAAAATTCAATTCAGTTTTCATTGTAGGCTACTATTTCAATTAAATTCATCAGTATTATAACTGCGTCGATTTTAGTATACTTTCAGTAGGTAGTAGTAATCATATTATTCCTCACCAAAAGTAATATATGTTAAAACATAAATCTAATTAATCAAAATTTTTAAAATTTTACCTAAAATCACAGCTTTCCTATTTCAACAAAAAATGTTGAATTCATCTTTTTTGGCTACTTTATTACCATCGATAATAAAGTTTTCGTAGATTACTTCCATAACATCAGATTATGCCAATTTCGAGCTTTTTCGTCAATGAATGACAGGTAATTAGGAAATTTTACCTCAA
This sequence comes from Ericerus pela, assembly GCA_011428145.1. Classification (NCBI taxonomy): domain Eukaryota; kingdom Metazoa; phylum Arthropoda; class Insecta; order Hemiptera; family Coccidae; genus Ericerus; species Ericerus pela. The sequence continues at coordinate 1,946,462 of WOFM01000033.1, forward strand.
AGAATGATAAAAATCGAATGAAATGCTGAAATCGGAGGCCTCCAGTAATGCTCGTAATACTTGAAGATAGCAAACGCAGAAGATTCTCTCCAATTAGAAGAAGCAATTTTATATATACGACGACCTAAAGTGAAACATAACATCTGAACGTACAGACTACTTCTAAGACAAAATAAATTCGATGGTCACATCCGTTGAGAAGCACAAAATTTGGCACCAGTAAAAATAGATTTAAAAAAATACAAAATCATAATTTTATACGAAAATATTAATTTTTAGAGGGCTATTTGACTCCAACGTACGTATAACAAGTTGCCACTTCACAAAACCAACTTAGAAGTTAGTCTTTCAAATATTTGATAGAATATTTGTCAGTTTTTTGGAGAGGGAGAAAAACAGAGAGAGCAAAAAAAAAAATCAGCCTAAAAATACAGCCATTAAAAATTCACATACAATTCATTCGCCTCGCTTCCTGCACTTCGTAATAACTCATCATAAAAATTTTGGTCACTGAAATAAATTTTAGTGAGTATTTTATTACATAAACACCTATGAACACGCAAAATATAACACTTTTTCATAACTTGATTTCACGAGTTTTAAAAAAATTACACGATAATTTCATTAGTGTTTCAGCATCATAAAATTTTGGCGAACAAATTTCCACAGATTTTCGGCTCGTTAATTTCATAATGTATTGCTCAACAGGTTGTTCCGTAATTAATGGCAAATAGTTTGTCGAAAAAACGGGTAGAATCAGTACTGACAGAGGCACAAGTAACAAATCACGAATTAACATGTAGCCAAAGCCCACAGAAAAAACGAGAAAACTATGAAATTTCAAACATCAAATATTCTCAATTTTAGAACATTTACAAAGTATTATTCGAAATAGATAGCCGGTTTTACTGAGAATAACGCTGGAGACCAAGTTCAAAAGTCAAAATCACTCATCACATCTTATCTCAATTATTAGAAAGAGGTGATAAGAATATGAAAATGTAAAATCGATCTTTTTTTTAACATTCAGCCTAAAATTGTGGCTAAACTGACAATGCAGGAGAAAAAAAACAAATAATTTTTAAATTTGAAAAAAAAAAAATTATCTATGACTCCAATGATGCCATTTGTATAATTTTCAAAGGTTGCTTAATAAAATTCTGGAGTGAACCTATTGTTGTTGAAAATATGTTTCTCAAATTTTTTTATGAATATTTAGGAATAGCATATCGTTATGGCAACAAAAACAAAAATATTAGAAGAAGATAAGATTTTTTGTAACAAAATTTAAGACTCAGCATGATACTTAGCTATAATTTTCTTCAACTCAAGTTTCTCAAGAATTTCTGTTCTCTGTATATTTTCAAGAGTTCGGGATATACCTATTTTAGACTTTAAAATAATTTCCAAGTACATAAAATTTCTGGCGACAATTGGAAAACAACGTAAAATTATCTTTTATGCATAAATATGCATATGAAGCGGAGATTTACAATATTAAAACTTATAAACTGCTAATTAGTTTTAATAATCGCCATACGTGGGTATAAAATTTTCGGCTTAACTTATCCAATGCTACAGTCTTATGAAATCCCAGCGAGAAAATTGAGAATATAGATTATATAAAAAATTTCTATGCTACAAGCGAGCAAAAATGACGCTCTTCTTGAGGTCAATATGGATGTGACTTGATTCTGAAAAAAAAAGTATCGTCATCATTTTTCATTGGGTAGTAGTAAAAAATATAATCATATCTGACACAGAAAACATTACATTTTTCTTCTCTCCATTTGTACTTTATAATTACACAAATATCATTACGATTTTTCCTTACTTTAAAACGACTAAACGAAGACCCAAAATTGACCGGCTAATTGGGTTAAACATTGCTTTTATCACGACTTGGTCGCCAACGAGTCAAGGCAAAGCCCCCCAAAAAAGAAAGGAAAAAACGAATAAAAACCGAAAAAAGAAAGAAGTCATGCAATAAGTAATTAAATTGCAGCAGTTCAAAGACGCCACAAAAGGACGGGAGAAAGAAAGAAGCTCATACAGTATATTATGTATCGTTTCGACGAATTATACGATTTTAAAAATCTACATACAGGTATACAGACAGCACGTATAATGTACACGCTGCATGTATGTATGTACGTATGTATGCATGTATGTATGCATGTATGCAGGCATGTATGCATGCGCGTATACTTTAAAATGTCATTAACCTATGGCTTATTACACATCATGTAGACGTATGCAACACTTCTTTTTCGTTCGTCGTTAATTAACTCTCTGTCGAATCCATTTCCCTTTCGTTACATACGAATTTTTTCCCTTTTCTTCCATTTTTTTGTACTTTTTACCCTCCGCCCACCATTTCGTTCTTCTTCCAATTCGTCATCACAGTTTAGCAGTCGTCGTCGTCGTCGTCGTCGTCGTCGTCGTAAAAATTTTTGCTCTTCTTCTTCTTCTTCTTCTTCTTTTTCTTCTTGGAATTCCTTTCTCTTAACGGGGACGACAACCATATACACGACGACAATCGTCCAGGTCAACGCAATTTTCTCCCGATTCGATCGAAATCTCCAGCAGATCGTCCACAAAAGAATGTATTTTCGTTTCTCGATAGGATTTGTACGCATTTTGAGCGCGTCAAAAAATCATCGCATTATGTCACTTTCGATTTTACGGTAACTAAATTCATAAATGGAAGGGAAAAATGACTATAAGACGGTATAAAACAGTGGCTGGTGCTCATTGAGAAATCAATTATTACTTTCAACCTACGACTACCAATAACTTCTTTTTTCCCTTAATTTTTATTTATTCTGCGCATACTATTATTAAACAAAAAATAAATAAAAAGAACTGTCGCCGATGATTTTTGGTTGATTCAATTAGGAAATTAGGTTTCAGTTAGCTCGGAAAATATAGGATACTTGCGATTTATCCCAGAAAATGACATTCAAAAGAGCAAAAAGTTCCATAAAATTTCAATTCTATCCCTTCTACTTTTCCCAAACCCACTCATTTCTTACCCTCTCCATGTATTCCAGCCAAATCTGTCATAACCACAAGAAGACACTGAATTAAAATAAAACGTAGGTATCCCAACTTAATTATTTTCATTTTACCTTCAAAAATTGTAAAGAGAAATTTTATAAACGGCCACAGAGGCATATTCTCAAAATTTGAATATTTGTATTGACTAGTTCAATACGCAATTTTGTTTTTGTCCGGGAATTATGAGCGAAAAACATTTTACGACAAGGGGTTAAAATTCAGTCGGTAATATAACGACGTCCATTGATGTCACCTTGTGAATCTTTCAATCGCACATACAAATACCCAACCGCCATGCCGTACAGAGTTGTAATTTTTCAACAGCGACAGATCTCGAGAAATATATGTTTTTTTAGTAACATTGAAAACTTCGTCATTCCTTGAAGCTTTACATTTTGTCTCCTTTTTTTAAAATATTTCTCAAAAATCACTTGAAATGAAAACAGCTATAAGGTGACGAATGGAAAATCTCAAATAGCACCTGGAAACAACTAATTAAAAAAATCGTAGACTTATTTGTTATTCAATAATAATTTCCTAATAATTTTATGCTAACCTACGCATCTCCGACTACGTAAAAAATTCTTTTAAAATATTCCATATTTTTATGACTTCTATAAATTCACTATTCGCGATACGATCCTTTCTTTTCAAACACTTTAAAGTATGGTCTATTTTTTTAATTTATTTTCAAATACTTTAAATTTCTTTAGTTTTATTAAAAGGCTGATGGTCTATGCCAGTTTTGTGGAACGCGTAGATTATAATGTATGGTACTACTTCCGCACAGAAATGTTAATGGAATCTTATACTTATTAATACAAAATGACTTCAGTGGACTGAAAACAGGAGTCCTCATACTCCAAATTTGTTTCTTCTCGATAAAACCGCTCATTGATACAAAAAAAAAATTATGAATTAGCAAAGCTAATTTCAACATATACGACTGAAAAATTCATGCTCTGAAACCATCGGCTGTCGAATACCGACCATCATCTTCCCTCCACCTCAAAGTCTAAAATATCGTCCAGACTCTAGGTTAAAATGGTAAAGTTGCTGGAACTAATAAACTTTTTTTTTTTAGGAAGGAAATATAGTTCGAGTTTAATCCCTCAATTTATAAAGAAAAATAGTTCAAATATTTTTCGTTACTGCAACGAAACGGAATGTAAAAAGAAAACCAAAATATACCATAATTAATTAAGTTCTCCTGTTTTTAGTTGTTAAAAAAGTATTAGGTACATACAATGTACAAAAGTGAGTATATTGACAAAATTTGTTTCAGAAAGATTCTTTGCTTTAAAGAAGTATAGGTGATTGTTATTCGAAGAGTCAGAACGGAAGTATCCTCTTGTTACCCTTTTTTCCTTCCCCCTTCGACCATTCATCAATAATTCTACGTGGGATAGGCTACATCTTTTTTAAATAACACATTTACGTTGCTGTAGGAATTAAAAAGTATTCAAGCATCCAACCATAAGTGGCCATCTCCGTTTTGTGGTGGCAATAAAAATATTGAAAGAAAATGAAATAAAATAAAATTTGCTTCCTCCAACGAAAATTCTTCTAAATAATTTCGTGTACCTCCGAAATCTCGTTTGAAATCCCTCATCCCCCATCAAAATTAAATTGTGACCACGACGAGTGTGATCCGTGTTCAAAAAGGGCCCATTTTTGGTGAACATGACTAGCCTTCATGCCTGAAGCAGAAGACATCGAAACACCAAAACGAATACCGATGATGAAGACAGTAAAAATCACTTTTCAAATTTGTCACGTAGTCTCGTCAGATCACATTTTTTCCCTCGGCTCGCCACAACCAGCGAAGCATTCATCAATCTTTATAAAACCAATAACCATGAAACGTTGAATAATTGAATGAAACGATCGATATTGAGCACTAATTTTCGTTAATTACGCGAAGCATTAACCATTTCCGGGAATGTAATAAGACTATTCACGTCAATTTAGTTCGAATTAATAAAAGACGAGAGGAAAACCATTAAAAAAAAAAAAAAAAAAAAAAAAATTTGAATAAATTAACAAATTTTCTCATTTTGGCGGAGGCAAACAGCCAAAATGAATCGAAAACCAACAACAAAAACAACAACGTAATAACGTAAATAAAAAAAAATCTTCACGTTTATCTATTAGCACACAGTAACTGTACAACGAGTATTCGTCAGGCTATCCGAATAACTGTAATAGTCGTTTCGTCGATGAACTACTCGTTCAGTCAGCCAACTACGTCCACGAGGTGGATGGCGGCGCGAGAGGAGGAGGCAGCACAGAAATAGAAACGCGATCCCCTACGGACACGATGTCAAGTTTTGGGGGGGTTTGAAGGCCCTGACAATGACCGGTACGAAGCTCATTAAAACCGGTAAACCATTTCGAACCTACTGATCCGAACACGTTTCCTACTCTCCGTGGTCTTTATCGTGATTCATTCATGAGAAATACATCGAGTACGTAGGGCAGGTACTTACATAAATTTTTTCGTCACTTCAATTGCAGAAAAAAAAAAAAAGAAAAAAAAGAAAAAAAATTTTTTTCAAAGAGACCATCGCTTTTTTTGAAAAATTAAGGAAAAAACAACTACATAGCAACATAGATCTGATCCTTCCTCACCCCCCACTAAAAACAAGCTATTGGCCGATTGCACCTAGCATTGTAATAACCGATTTTCTAACGGTTGGAGCTACAATTCGATTCACGCACAAAGATTCAACAGCATTTACGAACCCAATTTTAATTCTTGAAGGAAGTGCTCTTCAAAAAAACATGACTGACGTGCACTGTGGGGTGGATTTCAGCGTTATACTATAGTCTGTAAACGTTTGTTAAAATTTGTACAATAAAGATACAGGGTTGAAATTTACAGGAACTGAACCTGAAATCTTATATCCCCCTTTCAAATGCAATTAACAGCGTGTTCTTCCTGTACATATAGCGTAGTGTAGTCTCTGAAACAAATTTTTCAATATTAAGGGTGTGGTTCATAAATTTTTAAACTCAACGTTCTCATGCCACGAAGAAGTAAAAAGAGATTAAAAAAAAATTCAAGAGTTTAATTGTTTAATCGACAGAGTGGGTCTTATGGGGCGGGGGACTGAAGAAGAAAAGAATGGAAAAAGTAGGTGGTCTGTATCATTTATAGTTTTTTACTATAAAAATTTTTACTCCTTGCATTTTGAAAAAAAGACTTAAATTGTTGGGATATTCCTCCTAAAGGTTGTCTTTCTGGTTGCCGTTTGGCAGAATTTTGATATGAAGATTAATTAAACAATTATATTTATTGGAAAATTACCTACTTTCATCATAGTAATACCAAAAATTGAACCAGTATTTAAAAATTCTAAAAAGTGACAACCCTAGGAAAATGAATGCAGAAAACTTCAAACGAGTCGGAAAAAAACTGAGTGAGCGAGAAGGGAGGAGAGGAAGTCTTTTTTTTAACGAGAAAAATTACTCCTCATGGAAATTGGTTGACGCACAAAAAAATGTGAAAATTGAGAAATCTAACAATTTGACGAAATAATTTTTAATATTTGAAGCTAAAAAATATTCTACAAATAAATTACGTAGGTATCTTTAAAAAATTGAAGGAATTAATAATAATAAAATTTTAGAAGGTAGTACTTTATAATTTAGGCTAGGTATAAGATATCACTTGATCGAAATACAAAAAAATGTCCATTGCTGAAACATACAATCACTGCTCCATCAAATAAATATATTCTCAACCTTATAAGTCGAACCTTAGCATAAGCTACGAGTGTATTTAGTTAAAACTCAAAATATTAGTTTGATGAAAAATAAAGGTTTTTAATTTACGGATTTGTGGTTGACAAATTGAAGATTAAGAATGCGAGTGATCTGAACTAAAAAAATTTAAATTTCCAAGTAATGTTTTATTTTCCCTCTTCTTTTCAAAATATTTCAAAACAACTAAGTAAGTCGGCCCGTCATCTTTACAGAAAAAAGTTTAATGTTACTTCGTTAAAAAGTGTCAAATAGTTTTACGATTAATTTCAAGTTAAAATGATATCATATTTCTAAAATTCATTAAAAAAAACAAGCAAAAAAAAAGAAACTTATCTTTCCAAATAGAGCCTAGAGCATTAGAAAACCAAAGATAGACGATTGGAGAAATTTCTTCAGCACGAGTCGCAAAGAGCACCTGTAGAAAACGATTGCTTATAAATCATATCGAAAATTTACTAATTTAAGGAGTATAAATCAAGTAATAAACTTTATTTCTTGATAAATATACAATACAATATAATCAAATTTTTTTTAGACCCCCATTAATTAACTCAAGTGACCAATTTAAAATAATTTGAACGTTTTTAATCTATCAATGGCACTTTCATCATTCAACTAATTACAATATTTTATTCCAATTCAATTAATTCAATTATTTTCGCATTTTGAACGCGTTTCCAATTCCTAATCCTAAATATCGCTTCTTCCATACTCGATAATTTATTTTTCTCAACGAAGGGTTCATATTTTTGTGATCCTAATTTCAAATTTCTACAACCCTCCTGTCCTTCGCCACAAAAAAAAGTTATCGATCGATTTTACGAAAAACTTATTTTTTTTACAATTTAAACCACATCAAACAAATGCCTTTCGTACGAAAAAATGCCACGTTAAAATAATGTAAAATTTTTATTTTTTTTCAAATCAATAAGGCTCAAATGCAATAACGATACTTAAGTATCAACAGAGAATTAAGAATTACTTATCTTAACAAAGTTATATCTATATATTATGTTTATGTATAGATATAATGAATAACGGAAAAAATGTAGGAATACGTAAGTATCGTTCTTGTTTCGGCCTTAAGATTTCTAAATGAGTCAAGAATCTCAGAACTTTTTTTTTTTCAGCAAAATATTTCAGCAAATACGCTTTAACATACATACCACAAAATACGAAAACCAAGATAACACAATTGTACAGCATTCATGAGCGTATGTTCAATAAGTCTCTTTCATTAGGCGATAAATTACAGGTGAATAGGTTTCTCGACGTGAGCATAGTTGTTTGACCTCATAATGGCAACTCGAGCAAAATATGTCCAATCTATATAGGCTGCCTATCGATATATTTAAGAAGCCTGTTCGACAACTTGTAAAGTCTACCACTAATTTCCATAACGTACCACGTTGGAAAAACCGGCAAACAAAAAAAAAAAAAAAACATTCAACCAAACCACAGCAGTTTTAAAAAATAAAGTAAATGTATTTAATATCAAGTTTTTTTTTTGTTTTTTTTTTGTTTTTTTTTGTTTTTTTTTTTTTGAAAACCTGGTAAAAGCACGTAAGGAGAAGAGGAAAATTAGGTCAAATCCACAGGCTAGAAAAGTATAAAAGCGCCCCCACGTCGGTACCAATAGTTTTTTTAACCTTTTATTTGGCATGCGGTTTTTTTCTACCCGAACCACTTTTTTTTCTTTTTTTTTTTTTTGCATTATCGACGACATGGTATACGCTTCCCTACGGTAGCTGTGTAACAGCAGCATACGCATAGGCAACAGGTTGTCGAGTATTTGAGATAAAAAGTAGAAAGAAAATTATTTACGACCTTACAGTGTTACATTACAGAGTAACACTTCTCTGTCAACGAGCAAGTGCGACAACAAACCACCAGTGAGTAAACAGTGGGTAACAATTCACACAGATCTTTGATCTCCATACCCGGCATTAGTAAATGGCGACCGACAAACAGAGTAAAAAATAGACCAAAAAAAAAAAAAAAAGAAAAAAAGCGTACATTAAAAGGTATTAGACGGTTTGCGCGCCGCTCTTTATATATTAATTAATCCCGCATTAAAACAGAGTATACATAGTTGACAACCAACTGACCTAGACAGAATTTACCCCATGCACTTCTGCATGTATAGCTCACAGAGGAAGAGAACGCGAGAGGGAGAAACGCAGAAAGACGAGTGAAAATCTTTCTCCAACAGTGGCTGTCAAAAACTTACAATTTTATTACATGCGATTAAAACCAGTTAACCCATATAACCAGGCGCGAATTTATTGCGTTCATTTCGTTTAATATTACGGGACCCCCTTTTTTGTTTTCAAGATCAAAGCCATCGATAGGTAGGTACGATTTGTAGACAGATGCAGAAGCAACAAGTGATACCTACAGTTCGGAGTGGTTTACGAAGAGCAAGAATGGCTGAGGAAGCGAAGTGACGAACAGACACCACGTGAAAATGCGAAAGCTGCTTGCGAAACTAATTTTGTGCAACAAGCCCACCACGAAAAATTGGGATACTAAACGAGCAATAAAATAGAATTAATGACAGATAAGCGTAGCGATAAGCAAGGCCAAAACCAAGACCATAGATGCCATAGTCTTGCGCGGTCGACGTTTCGATGTTAGTCTCGGCCTTACTTACACGATTTTTACCATTATTGATGGCTAAATTAATCGTAGGTACTACTCATGTCCTTCCAAGGTGCATAAGAATTTTCATTAATTACAAACACCAGTAAATGACCAAACAAGGAAAAAGGAAAAAATTAAATAACGAATACAGAAAATTATTTGAGCGCCAAGATTGCGAATAATTAACGGTTGGTTGACCAAGTCGACCAAGACTATTTTTTGCTCATCACTAGAGCTAAATCAATCTGAGGATAAGAAATTAATTTTTTTCGGGCACGTGAGTGATTAGCTTTGAATCTGAGAAGAACTGAACTAGGGGTCTATAATAAATCATTAACATGCATATCGCTAGGAGATATAAATTAAATACGCAGTTTCATTGAAGCTACTTAAAAAAAAGCTGACAAAGCCTACGACCAATTCTTGCAAATAAGTATAAGTGGAAAGTGGAAAGTCTGGTGGCAGCAGTAAATCTTGAAACCATTAAAAGCGTAAATTGTAGGAAAAAGTAAGTAGTTTATAAAAGGAATTTTTTACTTTCAATTTAGACCCACAGTAGCCAACTAACTAACTGGGCTGGACGAAATTTGATTGTTCCTCAACCTCTTATGGTTGAACAACTTTTCGGAAAAATATAATTTTCGTTATACGAGTATGCATCTCCTGGTTGGTTTCACAAATTTTAGCTTCCGCAAAAGTAGCAAAACTAGTGAGAATCCTAACACTCTCAAAAAACTTTATCACATTAAGCCCAATCTTAGCATTTGAGCCTTGTCAAGGAGAAACAGGAGAGCGGAAATCGTCCATATTCCCACTTTCAGTCTACAGCTAACTTGCTCCCTTCAAACTGTATCTTATAATGTACCTATTGATCTTTCAATCCTTTCTGTTCATCACCGTCCTGCTTTTTATTATCTGTCCTGCAACCAGTGGCGGCTTCAGGAGGGAAATAATGGGGAAATTCCCCAATGCCAAAAAAGAAAGAAAAAAATTAAATACGAAGGCAGAATTGAGATAAAAACGGTAAACAATTAGTTCAAGAACAAAAAAAAAAAGCTCAATTCTCCAAAAATGACTTTTTGGATCTGCTACTACCTGCAACCAAATCAATACGACTTCACATAGGCCTATCGCTGTATATTTCAGAACTTCCGTGCCATTATTCTACCCTTTTTACAATCGGTTTCGATATTTTTACCTCTGTGATGTATTTGTAAACTGACTGAAATCTGCTAATGGTCCTTGTGCAGCAAGTGCCACTTTAAAAAATTTTCCAGCACTAGGCACCTGACTTTTAGTAAATTCATTCTCGAAGGTAGGTATTCAAGTTGATAAATTGAATGTACCTTACGCCCAATTTCAGTCAAAATTATTCATAACCAAAGACGATCACAGGAACTTAGTTCATCAAAAGTTTACTTGCATATGTTTTGTCAATAAAAGTAGAAATTTATATTAAAGTTTTTGAAAAAAATAATAAAATGAAAGAATCCCAGAAAGCTCTCTCCTCTAGGTAGTCAACGGTCTACTTATATTCTGTTAAAACTAACATGATTTTCTGACATTGAATAAATTTTTATAAATTTAGATGAAATTTGTTATGAAATCTTTCTTTTTTTTTTTGTGAGAAATGAAAGGAATTCGAATTTTAGACATGTTTTCGCAAAAGTTTCACAAAACATTCACAAAATACATCAGACTGAATTAGAGAGAATCAAAGAAATTTAAACGAACTTTTAAAAATTTTATTTCTCACTTCCTTTGAAGAAAAGCAAAATAGGCATGCGGTCATTTGCAACTATGGCGAAGTTCCACGTGTAGTACGGCCTTAAAAATACTGTCCTCATTTTAAAATCTTGCGAAAGCTATTTTCGAGATTGTGATTGTTCGTCGTCAATAGTCGTTTTAAAAATTCAGTGATCGAATCGAAAACTCAATTTCCAAAAAAATCTTTCCAGAGGTAAATGGTAACAGTTTTCCAATGAAGAACTATTAGCACGGAGCGAACCGCATAATAACAAAAATACCAAACGAATTTCTCACAATGCTATCACCGAGCACGAAAAATTTTAAAAACTGTTATTTTTTGTCCATTAACCCATTGTGCATTTTTTGTACTGTTGAAATAACGAATATCTTTTCTGAATTACTTTCTGGGCAATGTACGTAATATCTCGAAATATTTCCCTGTTTTTGCATTTAGTAAGGACTGAGAGTCATTTCAAATGGACACCCACAAAGCAAAAATGAAAGATAAAATCCATAACTAAACGTACGATTATCTGTTCGTCGTATCGACAAAACGAAATCAGACAAAAATTCATCTTCGGGCAAGAAAATGACTCTACTGCTGAAGGAATTTCGACGAAATATTAAATTCTCTCTCTCTCTCTCTCTCTTTCTCTTCTCTCAATTAGGCACTAATCAAAGAAGAAACAAGAAATCATTCAAACACATCACGTAAGATCACCCAAATAAGCCTAACCAACGTAAATTTCATTAATACGTAAGTAGGTACCTACTAAAGATGCGCACAAAAATCATCATAAAACCAGTTCGCTGGGAATGAGAACTGGTTGCTACCACATATAAAATGGTGCTTAGCAACTTTTCAACGTTAGCAGCGACAAGGCCAAAAAATTATATCGAATAATATTAAATATAGCTTCATGTATTCGCGTAAACTACCGATTTCGGTGCCTATGCGCGGGCAAAACAACACCTATAACGGAGATCTGACCAAAGATATGATCTGCTTTTAGGGTAAACCTTGTCGCATTTATGGTAGGCAACATCATTCTCAGAGGAGTCAGCACTTGTTTATTTCCCTCTTCTTTTATTTTTTTCCTCTTCAAAATGGCACTCAATAGAGTGCATCCTCTCGGAGAGGGAAAGTAGATCAAGAGCACCGACGAGAATGCATACCAACGCGATAATATAGATTAATGGCGACGCATTACAATGCATCCGCAATAAGACAAATCTCTGCCCCACCACCATCGAACCATGAAAATACGCAGTATATTAAAGAAGCCTCTGAACGATTGTAGATTCGCTTACTTTTACTATCGAGCAAAACCGCAGTAAAACACTAGCGTACCATCCACAATTACCCAATTAATAACGCCACTGATTTACCAATCTCTCACGAAAACGAACTTACCTGAAAAAAGAAAAAGAAAAACAAGAAAAAAAGGTTAAAAATGCCAGGTTAAAATAATAATGGTGATTTTTTGAACGTTCTTTGTTTTCTCTTTCTGTTAAATTTTATAAGAATGGTTATATAATCGCTCCCCATTTCAAACGATACATTGAAAAATTAAATTCTGAAAATCATCAGATATTTAGCCCACATGTTTTGAGTTCAAAAATTCTTCGCAATGATTTTAAAAAGGTTTACGTAGGGAAGACAAAAAGACTGTTTAAATATCGAATTAAACAAACATAATATAAACGATATCTGTCGACGGAGTCGAAAGCTTTGGTTGCCCGCAGTGAGTCAAAAAACTACAAGATCAATTATTTTGAAGAATTAATAATGTCAATCATCAAAGAACATGGCAGAGAAAAAAAATTGGAAAGGTACTATATAAATATGGATAAAAATAATTTTAATCATAAAAGAACATCCTGTTCAATGCACGATGCAGGCAAAACCTGTCAACAGAGATAAGAATAAAAATGTAAATAAACAGAGTTTTTGACAAGTTGACAACAAAAAATTCGTTTCAGTTCATTTGTGACGATCTGAAGAAATGACTTCCTCGAAACGTCATGAATATTTGCACTTCAATGGATTAAAATTAATTTTTTGTGATTTAAAAAATAGTTTTTTACACCAACACTAAAAACGGTCGTACATAATTATTTTATTTAACTAATTCAGAGAGAAACGAAAAATCGCACCAAAATTGGTGACCTTTTTGTCCATCGAAATTTACTATTTGTTTGGTAGCAAAATGTGACTTTCGTGACGGCAAAATTACAAACTAGTATCAGAAAATTCAACGATGTTAAGACTTGTTTTGCTTTGCGGCCACACGTAAACCCTGTTCAACGATTTTCTGTGCGTGTAAATATGACGAAAAGAAAGGTCAATATCTCGTAGGTATATAATTCGAGTTCTGTCAAGTTTCCGAATGCATTTTTCTATTCTCTCGCACATATTTTCAATTAAAATCCGAAAATAATTCAACTCTCCTCGATCAACGGAACCCGAGAAGGTAGCCGAATTTGATTACTACTCATTTAACTTTTTTTATTTATAGTAGCCATACTGACATTTGCCCATTTCATGTTGTTATTACGGACAACAGGTGTCGATTTCCATCGAATTTACGTTATCCGAAACGTATAATTACGAAAAACACTTGCAGAAATATGAAGATATATTTCCCTATTCATCATTTTCATTCCCAAAGAGAAAGAAGAAGAGATGTAAAAGTTTGCAGGTACATACAGAAAAAGGAGGATAGAAAAAACGTATTCGTTGGCATTGGTATTTCATGCTTTGTAATTGGATTTTTTTTTTTCTCTCAAAAGTTCATCGATAGCTGACGTGGCAAATGAAATAGGAAATAGAAAGAACGAAAAAGAAATACTTGGTTTAACATTGTAATTTATTTATTTACAAAGAAGAAAAAAAGTTAGAAATAATTTCTCCGTAAATATGACACGATAATTGATCATTGAAAATAAACTATATCACCTACATTTAGTGACATAGTTAACGTTTTTATTAGTGTAGGCCAGTTACATAGTTCAAAAAAAAAATTATTGGTAAGTTAGGTCTACTAGATTATATGTTATGGCATTTTTAAATAGGTTTTAAAAAAAAATTTACATATTAAAATTGATCTGATATCAAGATACAGGGTCGAGGGTAGCTTCGTTTTTCATCTCGTGATCCCAGGAAATTTGGGCCGGAGGGAGGGGGGAAAAGGGGAGATTTTTCCGAGGCCCGGACTTTCTACAAAGATAGAGAGGGTTTCTTCCAAATACACACACCAAAAAAATCTTGAAAAATCGATTAAGTATTCGTTAAAATAATTATTATGACCCCAAGGACCAGAATTTCTCTAATTCTCTCTACGGGCCTGCAGGAAACGTCTGGAACTATTAGCCGAAATTCATATGTATAGGCATACAATCTATGAAACACGGTAGAGGTCGCAATTTTTATCCGATTGTTTTAAAATTTGGTACATTTACCCGGATTTTGACAAGGATGATACCTACTGCTTTTGGTCCAGATCGGCCAGATGCTGTATCCGGTAGATCCAATTAGATAACACTTTTGGAGCTTTAATGGTTCTAAAATACGAATTTTCAAGAAATAGACAACAAATTTGGTATAGCTATTGAATATATTATATTCCAACATTCTGAAGAATTTGGTTTCAATCAGCTAAACGATTCATCCGTAGAAGTAATCTGAAAAAATCTCAAATTATTGAAAAGAAGAGAAGATAAATAATTCCAAATGATTCAACGTAGTCGGTCGAAAAGCGAACTTACTTTTAGTTTATTTGCTAAGCAATAATTTCATAACTTGCGTACGTTTCTTGTATCTTTACAATTCATTTTGAATTTCATTGACACTTCATTTTAAACGTAAGAAATTTTTAGCCAGAATTCTGTCAAATGATTCTTTATGTATGTTTTCGAAGAAAATCTATATATTAAAATCACATCTTATAGTGAGATCTCGTGATGAGAGTATGTTGGTTTTTCGTCTCATGACTCCAAGAAAATTTTGGCATTATTAGCTAAAATTCACACACACACATATGTATATATACACGCGCGCGCACGCATACACACATAAACACACACACACACACACATACACACATATATATATTTACATTGAACTCTATAAAGGTTGCAATTTTTATCCGATAGTCTTGAAATCTGGTACACTTATTTGGATCTACACAAGGAAGAACCCTATTGTTTTTGGTGTAAATGAGTTCTATAGCTTGTCAATTACATCCTATTATGTTGCATTATAATATAAATATATTACATTTCATCATTCTGCAAAACTTTGTTTGAATCGGCTGTACGGTTCATCCGTATAGGTGATTAAAAAATCTCGAACTATTGCTGAGAAAATAAGATAAAGACCAGATGAATCAAAAAAGCTGGTCGAAAGCAAGCCTGCTTTTAGCTTATTTGCTAAGCAATTACTTAATAACTTGCGTACGTTTTTCATAACTTCGCTATACACTTCATTCTTTAACTTCGTAATGAATTTCGATGACACTTCATTTTAAATTTAATTTTCACCCATCATTCTCCAAAACATTTTTCATATTTTGATTTATTTATTATATCATCTATTTATTTATTTACTGACAAGCCCTAAAGCGCCGCCGCTTTGCGGCACTTTGGCTTGTACTGGCCTGGCAACACTGATCAACTCATTATTAGAATGAAAACAACGAAACATTTGTAGTTGGCGTATGCGCCTTGAATTTTGTCTTAATAATTTATCGTCTATTTTTGTTTTAAAAAATCGGGTTATACCTTTATTATACTAATTTACATTTTCACTTTTTTTTTTTTTTTTTTTTGTTAAGAATACCTACATTTTCTAACGTGGCTTACTGCGCTAGAACAAGGCCTTTGAAAGAGAGAGGGAAAGGGTACCAAAGGTACCAGGCCCGGAATGGCCTTAATTTAGAAATAAATTGTAATTTCTCTAAGTATGACCGATCCATGATGACGATTTTGAGAGCAAATTTTCCAAAGGTTTGAAAAAAAACCACTAAAATATACGTTTTAGAACCAAAAACGTAACTATCTAAAAAATTTATTTCGTGAGAAGAGCGAGCGAAATTGTTTTCTGAATTTATAACCCCTTTCCAAAGACAAATCCTGCAGCTGGAGCTAAGAGGAGCCCTTCAGTTCATTTCTCCTGGGCCCGAAATTTCTCTACCGAGGCCCTGCGTTAGAGTTTTATTAGTTTTCATTCGACAATGAATAACGACTACTATGATTACGCAAATTTTGTCTGTAGTAATCCAATTACCAAACTTTCGCCAAAAATCTCAGTCATAAAGATTTCGCTATATTCTAGATCACACTGAGCTCAGTGTACGATTCTGTGGGCTCAAATTATACGCCGTAGATAGTACCTACAATTCAACGCCATAGCCACTAATATTTCTTGTTTCCATTTTTTCCAACATTTTTTTTTTTCCCGGCTGCTACGTGCTCGTGTGTCTTCGTCGTCACACTAATCTTGACGGAGTTTCTTCTCTGTACCCGAATACTTCGTTCCATTACCCAGAAATGGACTTGGGACAGCGAGAAAAAAAGAAAAGACATTTCACATTTTTCTTCGTCGTATTCGAACTACACAAACGGATACCGAAGAATGAAATCGTCTTGATGGCATCAAAGCGTTTAATAATCGTATCTATTACGTTTTGACGGCTACCGCTGATATATATTTTATTTTATATTTTATTTTTTTTTTTTTTGTCATTTTCCATTTTCTTCGGCCAGTTATTCGCACACAGCTCTGCCAGGTCGAATGTTAATGTAACACCCGAAACCTAAATACGCTCGCACTCTGACGCGTATTTCAGCACATCTTCGAGCGAAATCAGCGTTGGAAGCGAGGCGTTTCATCGACGAATTATGTTCATCCAGTTTGTATGCGCGAACTCAATCCCAGAAGTAAGAGCTGATATTTTTCAAACATGACAACAGACGTACGGAGTAGCAGTAGAGAAGTGGCGAGACACTTTGCTAAGGTTAACGACCAGGGTTGCCGGCAACCGAGATTCAATATATTCGCAAAGGATACGCCAGGAGTGAACAGCAAAAGAACGTCCAAATATGAAAAATAAATAATGATCAACCGGTCTCTGGTCTCGTCACCGCAAAAACACATCATAAAACCAGCTTTCCTGACAACTTAGAGTGAGAAGATTCCCTCCCACTCTTGGCTTACATTCTTTAAAATTAATTTCACACGGGCAGAACGTACCGAAAAACGTTGTATTTAAAATACGAAATGAGATGGTGGCATTTTCATTCCTCTCATTAGGACGTCAGCTAACACCTGTGTTCGGGATGACAAAAAAGGACGTCACTCAAAGGCGAATGCAAGAACGATACTCACGAACTTCTCGTACACAAGAACTTCTTATCATAAATACTTCTTACTGGTATGCATATACGATTCGTACATAAGTACTTAATACTTGAATACTGCGTGGATAAGAATTTCATCGTTCTAATACTTCGGTGCTGATCTGACCATAGTTTACTCACATATTTGTAACATTTTTCAGATAAGTAACGTTCTGGTATATCAAATTTCTCACGGATTTTTCAAGTCACAATTAGCACGTAAATACCATTCTTACATTCGGCCTTGAAGTTTTAGTTCTGGACCAGTTCTATTAAAAGTTAGTTCTCAGTCCTATTACACGGTTTTAGTTCTTTGTTAGCAGTACGAAGTGAGAAACCTCAAAAAATTGGTAAGTCCAACAGCACAATTCTTTAGTAAGAGAGGTATGTGACACAAACGTGAACATATCTTCAGAAAATAATTTTTTACTAAAATCTACTGCACATCGGGTCCAGAAATTCAGCACTTGTTACGAGAAAATAATTTTTTTTTTCGAGTTTTACCCAAAAAAATCGAACAGCCTCTTCCGAGAATAAATGTCGCACTTCTTAATGATCGATTACAAATTAACTAAAGAACCATGAGAAACATAAAACTCATATTGGTTCACAACTTTTACCCAACTTCGAAAAAAAAAAGGAGGTTATCAATTCGATCTACATACATCCTTTTTCTTTTTTGTTTTTTATGTTTGTTCCAGCATAATTTCTCAAACTGGGTACCGATTTTGATTAAATTTATTTTGAATGATGAAGGATGATACCATGGTAGTCCCATACTATTTTCAGAATCAATGAGGTTATCTTTAAATAAACAAACTGCTAGTTTTAAGGTAATATTCCCGCTAACGCTTGAAATGAAAAATCTCTGAAAAATTTTTTTTCAAAAAATAGAACTAACTTAAAAAAAAAAAAAGCAATAAAAAATGTACTAAAAAGTAAAAAATAATTATTTTATTATACAGTTGAATGAAAAATGCAACTTTATGAACGAGATTGATGGTGAAAAAACAAGGTTTTACCTACAAGACTTAACAATAGACAAAAAAATAACCAACGGGAAAAAATACACGAACAGGGAAAAAAATTATTCGTTTCCCTGTTTAAGGATGACTATTTTCACGTTGTTCAAATAACAGTGAATCACTCTAACGTCGTGAAAATAGACGTCCAATGTTGCTACTGCGATAACTGATAATGATTCATTGAACTCTATTTTGACCATTCTTAGGATTCAAAATTACATTTTCATCAATTATTATATTATTATAAATACATTTGATAGTTAAAATATTTTTTAATTCACCTATATAATAAAATACCTTACTATACAGAGTCAAAAAGTAAGCGATTGACACTCGTATGCAACTGCAGCGCTCGCCTTCGGCTTATGCCGCAACTTTGCAACTCATCCGCAATCGCTTACTTTCCTCTCTGGTATAGTAATGTACTATTAAAATTTCTCAAGCAAGATCTAAATGTAGGGACAGGAATTATTGAAGTCAGCGCTCTTTTCCTTTACCTCATGTAGGCTTTATACCTGTGTCAATTCTTTCCAATTTTAGGACAAAACTTCTTAATTAACATCGACTGCAATAATTCCTATCCGTAGACCTAGATTTTGTTGGAGAAAATTTAAAAAAATTATTTTTCACTTTTTAGCGCATTTTTTTATTGTTTTTTTTTTTTAAATCGGTTCTGTTATTTGTATTATTGATTTCCGTGATTTAATGTTGGACATTATTGCGTTACAAGTTTCTAATTTTCAAATTAAGTACATTGATTTCTTCATACTAATATACTATCTTTATGAGAAGAGCCGGTTTTGAAATAGCATACGACACCGAACAGTACTTTACATTACCAGTTTTGGAGATGTTGCCAATCATCCCACGATTCGTTCTAACGCGACTCGAGTACCTACAGTGTAACACAAACCAGCGAAAATTTGCAATCATAAATAGAACTATAGTGTATTAAATATAACAGAAGACGAATGCCCATCTAAACCCTGCTACGAAAAATGGCACCACTTTTGAAGAGCTGTCCCCATCTTTTCGGTACCGAATTCAAATTTGTTCGCCCGTATTCGAGCCCATTAACAATTATAAGAATTTTTTTTCTTCAAATAATTGAATTAAATGAACGAATAAATATAACTTACAATTCAGAAACCACATCAAACCGAATTTTGTAGATTAAAATGAAACGAAAATTGAACAGATTCTTAGGAGTGAGATACTTCCTCTCAAAAGCGGTGCCGCTTTTCGTCTCATATGCGTCCTCTTATGTGTGAAAAATAAACCACATCGTATTGGTGACGTGATTCACTTTGGGTGACATCACCAGCACACCCCTTTACCATCCAAAAACAAACACCTGTAATATTCTTCGTCAAAAAATCGGGTTATCTATATACGCAGGTACAAAGCTGTATAAATTTTACATTGTACCATTGTGTTTTTATCTCCTTAGATAACTCATCGAATTAGCAGGTTGGTCGTTCTTTCACAATTATAAAAATCACACAGCAAAGTCTCTTCTTTTTTTTTATTTTTCAATAATATTAATTTAAATCACCAGGGGTGCGTCTTAAATACGAGAAAGTTCCATCCATTAAACGAATAATGATAAAAAAAAAACCATATTGACTTATTAGGTTTGGTCATGTTCGTATTCATATTTTTCTTTTTGATAGGCTAATGGCTAAATATAATAAATTAGATGCGAAGAGCATAATTCTACATATTAAAAAATTCTTGTGTGTTTGGTTTTTTTAGGGATTCAATACATTTTCACCACGATGGCCATTCCATACACACAAACCATACAAACATTTCCTGTCTGAGAATCACGTTAAACACCATCTCTGTCATTCACTGTTCTTGGCGCCACAAACTTCATTTCGCTGCACTAACACGAAGTGACTTTTGGCTTTCTTCACTCGCTCTCTTTCTCTCTCCAGCTCGCTCTCTTTCTCCATTTCTATCACTTATTTTTTAATTATACCAAAATGATTGCAAACTCGTTTAAAATACATTTTCCTGCGGGGGCTAATGATCTCAACCTCCAACTTTATGCCACGAACGTTTGCATCTCACAGTCGTCGTTTAGTCACGATTATTTAACAAGCAAATCGTCGTCGGTAATAATTATCGAATCGTTATTTTGCCCCAAAGTTGTCGAACAAAACGGTTTATGCTGGCTGTCCAAGGGTTTTTCCTCAACACGCAACCTCCGAACGAAAACAACCGTTCAAACGTCACCGACAAGAAAACCGTAATTTTGTCTGCTCTTATAGTAGCACCAAAATGGGCCAAATACACACCGACAGAAGCAGCTGTAACTAATATGGACTCAACGCTGCTCCATCCCACTGTAGGAGGCGAGCGGTCGAGAAAAAAGTATTTTTTTAAAACAATAAAATTATCTAAAATCACTTTTCAGTTAATTACGTGCTAAGTTCATAGTTTCAAAAGCTTATTTTAAATTGATAAAGCAATTTTTGATTTTATTGATACGAAACTTCTTCATGCATCCACTCATAGAACAACTTTCTAATGACGCTATTGTTCTCAGATGGAAGAACAAAAATTAAAGAATATTTGCGGATAACAACTTTAAACTGAGCTCGATGTCCAAAATTTATGCCAAAACTTGAAATTTGCACCGAAACTCGTACCAAGATTTGTGCCTGCCGCCTTCACCCATCTGTTTTAACCTCATAGTGAAAATAGAAATGCGTACTACACTCAAAAAATTCTGTTCCTCTACTGGGATTCGAACTATCATCCACGAGTTTTTATGATTTGGAAATTTCAATTTTTTCTGATTCTGAATTTCATTAGACAATGGGTTGGGATATTTATTTCTTAAAAATTGAGTGACAATGATACATAATCGACTATGTTTTTTGAAGGGGCTGAGTTTAAATTTTTAGTTTATTTTTGAACTGAACGACTCATTGGGCCCGCTATCACAAAGAAAAGGTTGTTTTCTTGTAAAATTGAGTAATACATTGTCGGATATGATTTGTAAGGCCCTGAGCTCAAATTTACTCTTCATTTTTGGATTGAATCACCACTGGTACCCGATAACCTAAAAAGGGTTGGTCATGGACATATTTACTGAAGGGCAAGATGATTCTCATATAGGAACAAGCCGGAAAGAAATTTGGTGCCTATCACTTCAGTAGTTTCTGAGAAAATTGAGAACAAAAATTCCTGGAAAAGTCGTTTTTCCAGAATTCTAAGAAAACGACAAAAGTGATGGCGCTGAAATTTTCACAACAGATTGTTTTTATGTTGAAGCAAGTCTGATAGAAAATAGATACCTATTAGTTAAGTTGTTTCCAAAAAAACTGGAGAAAAAAAATTTATGGAAAACATTTTGTGTTCACGATTTTGAAAAAACTACAGAAGGGATACTGCTGAAATTTTCATAAAAGATATTTCTCATATGAGATCAGACAACAAGCATATGAATTAATACTAAAGGCACAATTGGCTCGTTTTTAGTGAGGTCACTATCCTCACTCTATTGTCTAGACGTCCCATTTAAAAAACATAGGAAATATGCGTTTTTACACAAATTTTTGGCCATAATTCCCTTATTTAATGCGATAGCTAATTTTTTGTAATAAATAAAATTTTAAAGGAGAATTCAGTAAATAAAATGAGGAAGTTTAATGCCTCAGAAGCCGAGAAAATTGAAAAAGAAGATGAAATTGTGCATCAAATTGGCTTAATTTAATGTTATCAGTAAACTCAACCCTAAAGGCTCAAAAATAATGAATTCGTGAAAACGAGTAGTTATTTTGTTTTTGGGCTTATTTTATTTTTTGAAACCTCCTCTAAAATTTCATTTATTACGAAAAAGTAGCTATCTCATTAAATATGAGATATATGGCCAAAAATTCTGGTAAAAACTTATATTTCCTATGTATATTTAAAATGGGGCGTATAGGTTTAATAGAGTTGGGGTAGCTGGTCTCACTCAACGTCGTGTAAAACGTAGCGTATTGTGCCTCTAGTATTAATTAATACGCTCGCTAGGACCACAACATCTGATAGGAGTTTGGTGTCTATTGGTTCAGTAGTTTCCGAGAAAAATAGAAACCCAAAAATTCGGAGAAAATCCGTTTTTAACACTTTTTTGTTAAAGATATCGATTACTATCGATAGTTTTTCTTAATTCATTTACCTGAAACTACACAGAAATGAAACATTGACAGATCGATATATTTGTCAGATATCGGTAAGAATTGCTAGTTTTCCGAATTTTTTTCAACTACTATTCAGAAATTCGGAATACATTTTTCGAATTATTGATGAAAATTGACGAACTTGTTGCGTTAGAGTTCGTTTTTTTCTCTTTATTTCTGAACAAATTACAAATTTCATTAGCACACACACCCTCCCTGCATTATGAAATTATTCGATGAAAATCCGCGATATAGGTACGTACACAAGCGGCTGGATATGGTCGTTGAACGTCGTGGACGTTGACAATAAATTCCGTCAAGTGGACATAATAATAGCCTCGTGTGCGGACTCGTGTAAGTTTTCCTAATTCCAGGTTACGCGAACAACTTCATCGGCAGTAGACCGTGTAACTAGGTTAATTAAAAAATATAATAATGAAATGAAGAAGAAAACGAAGGAAAGGCAGAAAAAAACAATACCATCCTAAGCAAGGTGGAAGGCTTAAATTTTACCAGCCACCGAATGTCTTCGCATCACTGTTCTTAGCAAAGTGATTTGTGCAAATGCTATCAATACAGGTAGTAAGAGATACTCTATCTAGTTGCCTTCTTTTTCCTTTTCTTTTTTGCAACATTTTTTGCTTTATTTTTTCCTCTCTAATTGCAAACATTCGTAAACGAGAGACATTTTTAATCGACCCAAAGACGAAGAAGACGATGGACTTCGACGACGACGACGACAACGACGACGACGACATAACAATGGAGTCGTTTGGAAATAGAAATTGGCGTTCGGTTAAATAATGGCGAACTGTTAGGTTAATTGGCGCGGTACTCTTGTTATTGTCCCAAACTTTTTACTGATTTTTTTTTTTCTTTCATTCTATTTCTCTAGCTCTAATTTTTAACTCTCAACTTATATGACGGCCTTCGTGATACGACCATCAGCCTTCCAGCCGACTGATATTTCTCAAAAAAAAAAAACGTTCGACGAAAAATTTAAGTGGCCGGAAATAAACGGTACTCTAATAAACATAGTATTTCCTTGGCCATCGTCTCCCTTCTATGGTCTCGCTGTCCAATCCCCCTCTATCGATTGTATCGAATCTGGTATTTAATTAGAATTTTTTTTCTTTTAATCTACAGTCTTTCGTTCTTCTTGGCGTCAGTTTTAGTATAGTTGTTAAACCAGGTGTGAACGACGAATTGATGAGACCACGGGTGTAATATGTTGGGTACTTTGAGTCGACAAACTAATAGAAAAACAAAAAAGGTTAAGGCAGAAAAGAGGTGAGAAAAAAATCTAACGTACGATTAAATGTAAAAATAGATTTCTTTTCAACGAATATAATTTGATCAGATTTCATGCGTAAAAAATATCGAAATGACGACTGATTTTTACGTCTTTTTTTCCTCTGTTACTGTTGAAAAAGTTCTATAGACTCGCTTGACTATCTTTTGATCTATCTTCTCTTTGGATTTCCTACGCACTTCGAGGAAAAGTTACGATAAATCATCAAACAGTTTTCTGATAATTATTTTCCTCCATCTCTTATTTAGGTATTTCGATTTCCCAAAGTTTTATTTCATGCGTGCCATAAACAATAAAAAGGGAGCCGATAACAATATCGACTTAATTTCGATTTTTTTGACTGTTTCGCAAACATACAACTCCATACTTCATCGTCCATATTACATCGAAATTTCCTCGATTTTCACCCGTTTTCCATCCATTTTACCATTAAACCTGTGTAGATTTCAAACAAACGTTAAAGGTTCTATTTTAACACAGATTTTCCTTAGATTACATTTTCGTTAGAACTCATTCGAACTTATTACGAAATTTTTTCAAACATAAATCAATTACAACGACTTCAAAAAACTTTTTAAATCTGACCATTAAACGGCCTTCTTTAAGCTATGACCAGTCAAAAACCGAAATTTCGAAGATAAGTAAGTAAAAATAGATACTCTTGGTGCACCGTTGAAAATAAAAATTCTTTAAACCTCCGTTACCAGATAGAAAAGTTTTAAATGCCACGACAATATATTTTGATAAGCGGACATAATTTTAAGATAAAATTATTCAAATCGTCGTGAGTGCCTACATTTCTTTAAAAATAAGAAGCACTGCCTAAGCAGCGCAAATTCTAAAACAACTGTAGAAATATTTTTTCAATCTACTAGGTGCCCCATCCATACAAAAGCAAAATAAGTTCAATATTTCACGACAGCTTTGTAATTATGACAACTTGCAGAAACAACGTTTGGATCTTCGAATGGGTTCGAGATTTCATTTCCCTGAAAATTTACCACGTCATCAACATGTAAGTTTCGTTTGGTTTCGGACAGGAAAAAAAAGTTTTATATTATAAAGTACTTTATGCGACAAGATTTGAGACTTTGACGTAATTTTTCCTAGTAGATGTAAAAAACAAAAGATTGAGATCTACGTCATACCGGAGATTTTGTAGAAACGATAATATGAGGCAAGGACGGAATATTTCAAAACGCTGTAGTCACAAGTAACCACCTAGGTATTTGATGAGGTAAAATTCTTTCAGTTGCGAGTTTTTCATTTCTAAAACTATTTTATAGGAAAATAAATGTATTTTTATAATTTGCGAATAACAAAACTCTTACTCGCAGAAAATAAGCAAAAATTCATCCATCAAAAGTACCTACAACAAACTGAGATTATGAGAAATACAAGTATACAAAAAGGAGGATAGCAAAACCCAAAACTCATCTCATTAGGTATATAAAAATAAAACCGACTTAAAAAAAAGATAAGAATTTCTTAAAATTTAGAACCGACTTCAAGCATTTTGCTCAGCAAGAAGAAGGTGGCGTTATCAGTTATGACATCTTCCATCAAAAAGAGAAGGTGTAACATCCTCAGAAATTATTTTTTCCTTTCTAGTTTTTTTTTTTGGTTAATTATTGTTAATTTAAAGGCTGATATTTTCCTAAGTCGGTTTTATTTTTTTGAAAAAAAAGAAAAAATATTTATTATTTTTCTACTTTTAGTTTCAATTTTTTAAGTATGAAAAAAAGAGCCCAATATGAAAACCGCCATCCAGCCTACGACCCCACTAACTTTCACACAGATTAGTTTAATTCAGAATTTTTCAAATCCACCAAATTGGATAAGCAATATTTAATTTCAAAAATCTGACAGCGGATTCCTAATCAGCAACCAAGAAAATCAAAGACACACGTTTTCAAGAATTTGGAATTTCAAATTTTAGGTTCAAAACGTAAGTTTAATGGGATGATCACTGAATTATCCTCTATCAAATAAATCCTGAATCATCAAAATCAGTTCAGCAGTTACAAAATAATCAGTGCCCCTACAAAAAACTAATATATATACCTACCCAACGAACATCAAGTCCTCTCCTTTCTGTTTTAAGCCGGTTAAAAAGCAGAAACTTCCGTCTTTGACCACTGCTCCACTTACCGTGATATGAGATTGGAGCAACATTACGATCATTCAACGTTGAATGAGAAAACGATACTTGAGAAATTCTTAAATACAAGAACTTCTTATCATACGCAATTTTCACTGGTATAAAACGATCTTTACGTAAAAAATACCTACGTCAATGTCATATCGATAAGAAATTAATTTTTTTCAAACTGAAGTAGGTTACTGGTCTAACCAGTAGAAACTGTACCATCATTCTTCCATATTAAATTTTGGGGCGAGAAACTTGCAAAAATATCTTCAGTTTCAGTTGTTACTCAAGTATCGTTCTTGAGCCCTTAAATACAACGAGGCCAACCATTCCATAACGACCGAAAAGAAATGCGATTTTTCGCAATCAACGGTCCCTACATCCAGTTTTTATCTAAAATAATTAAAAACGAAGGGAGAAACAAAGAAGAAGAAAGAAAGGAAAAAAAGAGAGAAGGAATAAAACGAACTTAGTGGAAGAAATATGTTATTCGCAACGAAAGGTCAAATTTAAAATTAACATCATCGTCAGCACATTCCAGTTCCCCAAAATTACCCTAAAATTACCTTTTCTCAAAATGATATAGCATCGGGGTTACGTTTATGATTCGGTAAACATAGGTAGTTCCAGGTAGGTACCTATTACCTATCCACTTACAATTAACGAAAACAAGGTAAAGTACAGGATATGCAAGAACTCGCTGTTAAATCTTTGGAAAACGATGATTTCCGCATGAGAGTACCAAAATGTGAGGTTCGTTGACTCCGTACGCAGACTCTAAATTGCACTATCCAGTTTCTGGCTCCACAACGCACACAGTGTATGGCTACTACTTCGAATGTCCGAATGTCGGAAGTCACATGGAACCGGCATGATAGCGCAAATGCAAGCACGTCACCGTATATGTAATGTAATGATTTTGTAAGGACTCGGATAACATACCACAACAAAGAATTGCAAACTACACAGCTGCTCGTTAGAATTTTCATCGCTAATTCGACGTCCGATGCCCAACTGAACGAATAGAGGCCAAAACGGATTTTTTTTATTTTTGCGAATTCTCCCGTTTGGCGATAGGCAAGACAAACTGACGGATATCGGACCACAGTCGAGAAACTATGGCTTTCAGAAAACAAGATGAAAATAAACTGACGATTTAAATCGGTAGCATGCTGGTTATGCAGTATCTTTTGAAAGTTCAGAAATACTTGAGATTCAAAGTAATTTATATCTCTGATTAAAATAGGACTGCAAAACGCTATAATAATCGGGGAGGAGAGCAGAAGGCTCTAATTAATATCCGTTCAAAAATTAAAAAATTAAATTTCAGAGTTCTTGCAAAATATTGTTCTAGGTCTCTCATTTTCTGCAGGATCAAGAACAAGATGAATACCACAAGCACAGTAGCTAGTTAAGGACCAAGACTCGACAGTGTAAGGCCTAAACGAAAAGTAAAACTTGGGAAAAAATATGAATAAACTGTGGAATGTTCGCAGTTTTTCTATTTGGACATTCGTAAGTGTTAGAAGTAAGTTAGTAATTTAGTCATCAATAATATGTCGTAAGCACGATCAAGACTCGACCGTGCAAGGTCAATATTAAAACCAAGATCGAAACGGCTGAACAAAACCAAGACCAACGGTCGGAGTCAAAGTTTTGCTTTCGCTCGGCACTGCTGCAGTCATCTCAATCCTTCTCTGCGCTACCCAGCTGTGGTTGTAGGTATTCATTATGTGAGATGCTTGAATTTCAGGAGAGTCAGAACAAATTCTAACTAGATCTAGGAATTTGAACAGAGACGTACGAGTACATATGTATGTATATATATATATATATATATATATATATATATATATATATATATATATATATATACATTACGTTACAAATTCCTCAAAATCGTGAATGATACCTTTTGAAGAAATAAAAACGATTAGACATTGAGAACGACAGAGTGGAAGAAAAATTCTAATCCAACACCTAGATATATTGAACAATTGCAAAAAGAAAAAACCTGATAACGATCACTGCAGAAGAAAGAAATGATACGAACTTCGAATTCAGCAGTCATTTTTGCCTTTGCCTTCTCTTTTTACTGTCATGTGGGCACCGCACACTTTACGAAGCAACATGTTTGAGGCTATGCAGCTAACCAACACCTCTTCAATTCATAGAAACTTATCCAAAGATGAATACAACAACAACAACAACAACAACAACAACAACAACAACAACATAACTACTAACTACCACCTTCTTTTGCATAAAAATGTATTTATCGATCGCCAGGATCGCGTGCGTAATGCAGTACACATTAAGCGTGACTGGAAGCCTACCTGCTACTTCAATCCTCCAGAAACCATCCTACTCAAATCGAACGATATCGACACACACAAACATTCTCGGCTCTATCAATTGGCAATCGCAAACGAAACAACTGCGATTAATTAATTTTGCACCCAAGGGGGTCTCTCTGATCTACCACCCCTTTTTGGTTGCCACGAATGCACCGAGCACACGTATAAGCTTAGTCTGCGTTTGACGACAACCGTTTGTAATTATTATTGGCGAAACGTCAAACACGTTCGATGTGTTCATAAGAAAGCACCCATTACACGTACCTATATACTTATGTGTTAAGAATCGTGTTTAGGGCGTTCGATCGATGGGAAGTCTCCAGAACGGGTTACCCACGCTAATAAAACTATATACAAATTTTTTAAAATATATAGTTACGTATATTATATCTATATACTTTTTTTTTCACCCTTTATTTTTATTTCTCTTTTTTTCTTCTAATCTCGCGCTTGTAATTTCGAAAGGTGATGGTTAAAGTCTAGCGACGCACGTTCCACGCACAAATCGTTACCTACATTTTTCTTTCTTTTACTCTTCACCTCTCGTTATTTCCCTTTTCTTTTGGAATTCATATTTAAATGTGATCCCAAATAAAAATTTAACGCACTTTGTTTTTCTTCCGTTTAATTATGCTAACCTCTCGAGCACATTTTACGACTATTTATATACCTTCTACCATACGGTCCCTATAAATCCAGCATTTAGTCGGTAAATGTCCTGCAGCGAGTAATGTGATTCCCAAAAAATAGAATGAAATAGACGAAAAAAAAAAAGAAAAAGAGAAAAATAGTAAAAATAAATAAATAATCAAATTTACGCTACGTTTATACCAAAGGTTGTTAACCGCATTTAGAATAAAAACAATATTCTGTACATGTAGGTAGGTATACCTACATTTTTTTTTTTTTTATATAATTAAAGCATAACGACGAACACACGCATACTAAAAAATAAATTATTTACACTCCTCTTAAATCTGTATGCACTTTGATTGTTTCGGTCGGGAACTTCCATAATTCTCATCTATGGCTAGCCTCTGATGGGTTATACAGTATTTTCATTGTCGCTGCATGGACTTGGGTGCGTATACTGTATACATTTATCCAAAGATTTATCGTTAATGAAAGTAGGTTTGACCTAAGAAATAAACAATTTTTCTTCCTTTTTTTTTTTTTTTTTTTTACACGACGAAGATGTCTTTGGCGGATGATAAACTGCATCTGGTTTCAATAGTACATAAGCAACTCGAACTTGGTTGGCACGTTAGTTAAAAATGTTTAATTAAAAAATAATTCTTGAAAGTTGAGAATGAAGGCGTTCGTGAAAAAGGGGTAAATAACGAATAAAATAAAACTCCCCCCCCCCCAAAAAAGTGACTAGAATGATAACATTTTCACGCGAGCAAAATATCCCGACTTTCGAAGTAAAGAATTTCAAACGTGTAAGGTTATCTGAAGGTGATAATGAAACTGCCTAAACACTGGGTAAATTTTTTGATTTTCGCGCAATCTTTTCATTAGAGACCATATTCCGTTTCGTCAATTTCCACAAATTTCTCACACTCAATTAACTGCGGTGAGATGCACCATTGATTCTGCTTCGCTCAGCACACAAATTTTAAAACTGCTTTGTTGACTCTGATAGAACTTATTTGTCAAAAACCAAACAATCAGTTTCACAAATTGCCTTGAAATTTCGGAACATGTAAGGATATTTTGTGTAATTTGGCTACACTTGGATGAAATTTATTCTATTTCTGGACAACGTACGAAAGTTGAAGAGAGATGTACCGTATTCAGCTGAATAAAACTGATATGCGAAATCACGTACCTACATATACACGAAACACAACTTAACAAAAAAAAATTTCGAAATTTAAAAAGCTGCGAGAGTAAAAATTTCCAGAAATTAAGAAGTTCGTGAAACGTTTCGGTGGAAAATATCTGTCTAAACTATTTTCAGTTGGAATCACTAACTGTAGAATATCGAAGAAGTAACCGAAATTTACGTATTTCGGAGCCCTGGAGTGCATCGACTTTCCTTGCCGGGGGCTTACTGGAGGTCTGAGAGAAAAAAATGCATTAAATTCGAAGATCGTGATCGTTGACAAAAATTGTTGAATAAACTTCTTTTTTTACATACAAACACAGAGCACCAAAAATCTCAACCTATTACTCTTTACCGTGTAATGCGGGAAGTATATTTCCGCTAATTTCAAGCGCAGTATTGTTCCCTCAATACCTTGTACTTCGGGAAGTATTATTATATGGGCAAGGACTTCAATTCCACTTAGTTTAGAGCCACTAATTCTAAAGAGAAAGTTGTATTTTTCAATATTCGACCATACAATATACGGGCATAGATTACGAATACACATCATCATTTCTCTCGACAAAAAGTGACGAAATTTGTTGGTTGTAAAAATATGTCGGTCGCGAATTTCAAAAACCTCCCTCGATAAAATAATTCTCAATAATAAAAATGATTTTTTTCTGGGTAGAGAATGAATGATTTCTAACCGAGTAGAGACAAAAGGAATGATAGGTCCATTTCACATGAGGTCAACGGAGTGGCAGAAAAAGATGCAGACGTTAGTAAAAAAAAATAAAAAAAAATAAAATAGATTTACTAAAAACTTGGAGCTCCCATACATTTTTATATATATCTAAATTCTTTATGCAGTTACAAGATTTCAAGCACTATGCTCGCAGAGGAGGGTACGAAACATATTATTCCTCTTTATACTATGTTTGCCTATTCTTCCTTCATCCCTAACATACAACAACAAAACTGAACGTTTCAAACACAAAAATGGATATTCAAATTATTACACTCGCATGAAAGTATCCAAAACGATGGCCCGAAGATGGAACTTCGAGCAAGAAGCGACGACGATCACTTCGTCGACGTTTCCTCCAAATTCTGGTGAACCGTGCACCTAAATCGAGAGAGTGGGAAAAAAACAAAACCACAAACCGAGTATCCGCATCATTACTTCGAGCCACTCATACCGACAAAAACGAAATTCCCATAAAATTTTCTTCGACATTATTCATCCTCTCAACAACACCTAACCACCCGACTGTCGTCTTCTTGACCATACAGAAGCTTCCTCATCATATTTTTCACCGGCACCGCCTCTCATCGTCTGAAGAAAAAGAAAAAAAATACACGACCAATATACATCTTACTAATTTATTTTTCAAAACCTTTACGCTAGAGAGAGAGAGAAAGAGAAAGAAATAATGAGGGAAAGAATCTGACAGCATTTTAAACTCTCAATGATGTCGTTATACATTGTTTCCTTAATAGCTACATTTACTAATTCAGTTGAACTTCTATCTTTCCATTTTTTTTTTTTTCGCTTTATTAGACTTTTATTATTAGACTATAGTTACTGCTAAACAGATCGCTATATTGTCTAAAATAATTTCCGGTTGCACCTACAAAATTTTCATCTTCAAAACTGGAAGAATATTACGGTGTCGTACGTTCTTTCAAACGTTTCTTCTTTTTGTTTATTTTTTATTTTTTTGCTATAGGGCTTTCTTTCCTTCATTTTCGCTTTCAATTATTTCCCTGCTTTAGATAACATATTTTTCTCACATACTGTTTACATTTTCATCTTTTTTCACACCACTGGCCAGGTAATACTGACTTAACGAGACAATTTATTCGTTAGATTTCTTTTGTTCGTTCGTATATCGAGATGACTCGAGCCGGCTAAATGCGTTCGACTAAAGCCTGCGATATAAAAATGCAATTTACTCGAAATATAGCCAATTTATTCGCAAAACCTCCGGAACGTTTCTAATTCGAAAAAATGCGATCATTTAATCAAACGCAGAATATCCACCTATCTACGCGCACAGTAAAAAAGTAGAACTTAAAACTTGAAATAACATATCAATTATCATTGGAATTATAACGATTCACATGTTCTCATTTCATAGGTAGGTACTCGGCTTACACACAAGTGCGTTGAAAACACGGCGATTTTTTTATATCATTTTCTTGCTGTTAATTAAAAACGAGCAACGCTTCAACAAAAAAAAAAAAAAAAAAAAAAAATTACAAGTGGCCGTATTTACGAATTGAATGAATGACCCTTTTAGGTTGAAACTGTCGATGACCGTTTACGCGGGTAATTAAAATTGCTTCGGATCAAGAATATTTAAATACCGTCTCGCGTCTCGGTCGCCATTCGCCAGCCACACGATGCCTTATGCAAGGTGCGACGTTAAAAATGCGCCATATCCGCTCGACGATGGCCTACGGATTGTCATCGCTCTCCAGCAACGGAACAA
The DNA here is from genome assembly GCA_011428145.1 of Ericerus pela. Lineage (NCBI taxonomy): Eukaryota > Metazoa > Arthropoda > Insecta > Hemiptera > Coccidae > Ericerus > Ericerus pela. The sequence continues at coordinate 1,979,410 of WOFM01000033.1, forward strand.
GAGCATAAAAAAAAACAAAAAAAAAAAACAATCGTTTCCTAATCTTTTCAATGAAGCGTTCAGTAATCCTTTGGATTGTCTTTTTCTGCAGCACAAATAAACGTCTATAGATACGTTATAGTGTATACCTTACTCCTGTACACAACTACAAGCACAAACCGTCTAACTTTTCATTCGTTCACTCTTTCTTTTTTTTTTCTTTTTTTTTTTGCCTCGGCGAATGGTCCAGCGTACGAAAATATTTTTCACTAAACAAAAATCGATCGACACTTCATAGGTCGACCATTTGGTCGCGCGTTAATGATTGCGCATTATGACTGCAACACTAGCCGGTCATCTGCCACCGGTTAGTAACATAAAAAAAAAAAAAAAAATCGATGACAAAGTAAACGTGCACGAATTGGAGTTCAACGATGACGTTTCAGGTTAACCTTTTTCTCTGCGGCAAGTCATATGGCGTACAGCATTTCGACTCAATCGGCGAACAGCCAGCGTGATCAATAGCCCGCACGCCCGATGGCGTGAATTGGGTACAGCTACAGCAATCAGCAATGCTATTGCACCTGAGGGAGAGAGCAGGCGTGATGATTCAAAATTCTAAATCAACTGAAAATCTAAAATCAACTTTTTTTAAGGTTTTTCACGCATTCAGCCATCATGAAAATTCTGACTCACCAATTTGGAAAACTAAGTAGGTACCTCTAGAATGGATATGAAAACTTCAACCCACTTCTTTTTCGCCACTATCCTGTCGTAAATTTGAGAAAAATGAAACTTAAACTTATATCAGAATTTTAGACAGATGTTATAATAAGTTTTACAGGCGTAAAAATTGAAAACCGAATCTAAATCAGAGATTATCCATCAACACACCACCAGGGCTACAGCTGAGAAAAAAGGTTTCGAATGGAAACCCCTTTCAACCCGCGCAAATGACAGAAAATTAATTTTTTTTGTGAAATGTGAGCTAATAGTTTTTTTTTTTGAAACGTAATTTCAGACCTCCCCTCTACAAAAATTCCTATACCTAAATACAGTATTGTAAATTATGTTTTATAAATTTTGGCACTTCTCTTCCACATCAATTGCAGCATTTTAAATGTTTTCCCCCGTTGACATCATGCAGCTTTCCTCCAATCTTCGAATTATTACCTCGGGAGTGTATTAAGTAATACTGACATGAGTATGAGTTATAGTAAACAAGTAATCACTGAAGGGCACACCAGAAAGCGATCTTATATATACTTGGTTTTTTCTTCGATAAGAAAATAAGCGGGTACATTCTTCATTTTATTCTATTTTCCTTTTTTTTTTTTTTTTTTTTCTTTTATTCTATATTAGTCTATAGTCAATATTCTAACTATGATCTGGCCTCAAAGGGAGAAGAAAAAGCGCCAAAATTTACTTTAAAATTATACATAAGAACAACGAATTGTTACGTTCTTATTAAGCTTCAAACTCGTCTTAATCCATTCATTGGAAAATCATCTCCTTTAAGATTCTTGATAATTTAAAAATTATTCTTCAACCCAACACACACCCATACAAGTAGACAAAATACATACGAACTTATACTTGATGTACGAATCATTAATACTTAATTTAAAAAAAAAAAAATCCGTCTATTAAGACGTTATAAAACATCTCGCTCGTGTTTCCACGGAAATCATACGACAATTAGCAACACATTTTGGTTTCCACTCACATTAACAGAACACAAACACATACACAGGAAAAGGTCGATACGAAAGTAAAAGAAATCTATGAGCAGCATTTACTTGTAAAACAACACGTAATCTAAGCGAGCAGTTACGAACCATAAATTGACGTTAGGTGTAACTGGACACGAATCGAGTTTTTAAGCAAATCGGATCCCTCCTCCCTGTTGAGATACATACTGATGCACCAACAGTTTAACAGTCCGAACGATGATCAAGTGTATAGAACCAGAAAGTAGTAAGACGGCATCTGGAGAAGATTTTTATTTCTACCAACCGCTTTGCACGATAAAAATGCAATTGATATGCAACAATACGCACGAACGTAACGGCGATATTCAGCAGGAAAGAACGGGTCTTAAGCCGAAGCATACTGAATTTCGTCCCTAATATTCTCCATTCACCAGTTTCTGATAACATCTTCGGAACCACAGACAAGGTCGACAGCAAAAATAGAAACAACACGAAGACCGAACAGAGGACACATTTAGAGTGTTTCTGCATACGTACCAATACTTACCTATAGCCTACGCTTGGGTGCCGATGATGACACCACTTAAAGAGCCATTCCTCGGTCCACTTACAACCTTTTTCTAGCCACGCATACCCGCGCTTCTCACGAAAGGAAAAATGTCAAATCCTGCCCCAGCTCGTACGCAGCCGAACTTGCTCCACGTTACAAGAATCAAATGCTCCGCTCCGCAGCATGAGAATAGCGAACGAATTGGAGAGAACTCTCTTCGCCATATCTGGTTATCGTATTATTCATCGAAATATAACTGGATTTCGCGTGTATCGGTTAATGTGATCAATGAAATACGTGTTACGTTCAAAACGAGCACAGCACAAACGATATCGTCATTGATAATCAGTTGTTGATTTAGAAAACAGAGAGGAGGATGAAAAATGAAAAAAAGAAAAGAAGTACAAAAAAAAAAAAGAAAAAAAAGGCCTACTGTGTACCGTTCGGTTAGTTTAATTAGACGAGCCTACACAGAAATGTACGGAGTAATGACATCGAAGCAATACAACGAGTGCGACCGTTCACGATGTACCTTATCGATTGCGATTTCTTAATTTCCAACAGAATATTTACAGAATAAAGGTAACCGGAGATCATTGTAGTCCAGTTCGTTTTGCCGCATATCCGGCGGTGCAACGAAAATCGATTCAACTAAACAATTCTGAAGTGAACGCGTAACGGTAATTTCTTCCTTCCCAGTAATGTTTGTTGCCGCGAGTTAGGGTGAAAATGTAGCAGAATCGGACACAAATAAATTGGGAAAAATAAATATTTAGTCTTACGCGACAATGTAAGAAATGTTATACTGTTTCAAAATGTGCAAAAAAACCAAACTGAACTGCGACAAAGTACAGCCATTTTATCCGTCGCCTGCGGTATATATTTGACGTTGGAGTGAGCAGACGATAGTCGAAATGCCGGGACCTATGGTCTCCCGAAACGAATTTTTAAAAACATACTCTGGAGCACTAACAGAACAAAACCGAACCAAACTGAACATACCGCCATTTAGGGTCACGAACTCGCAACCTTTCAACTGCATAGCCGAGCCCCTACAACCACTGCACCATGCAGACATCTATCAAAAAATTAACCAAAGATTGTAACACAACCAACCGGCAATCATTAAAAATTGTACAATAGGAATAGGTATCAACGAATCCATATCAATAAAAATTGAAGAAAAAAATCGCAAGATGAACGCGAAATTATTATTTTAAACTCCACCGAACAGATCATAATATAATCGTATTAATCGATAACTTCGATATGGTAATAAAATTAAATAGATTATTCCACAGAAAATAACAAAATTTGTAACAAACAAAATAATACTAATATCTTTACTAAAAACCATCACAAGTAAGATCTCTTAGCAAATTTTCAAAAAAGTTGGTGAAAACGTGATCACAATTTCATCGAAAATATTGAGAAAAATCGCAGCGTAATCGAAAAATTAACTTGTAAGCAAACGTTAAATTGAAAGAAAAACAAATATCGATAGAAAAAAATAAAAATTAAATAAAACATTTATCTGAATAAAGGTAAAAATCCACGCTAGCTTTAAGAATGAAGAGTATTTTCAAGCAGAAGTACCCATTAACAAAATATGTTGCGTTGTTATGAAGTGAAAGTTTTCAAAAATAAACCATTTTTTGGTGAGCCATATTTATGTACTTATTTTCCCCATTACGTCACTAATTGAGCAAACGAATTGTGGTCACACGTGCAATCCATCGTCAAATTACCCTTGCAAATAATTCATTTTTATAACTTTACAGGCTCTCTTTTGATAGGTAGTAGGTTAGATATGATTGACCTGAGGAATTAAACAGACCATATTTCGTCCTGTAACCAGGATAAGTTTCAAGGACAATCCTTCAGACAATTTATTCCTAAAAACACTTTACAAAAATAAAAAAAAATAAAAAATATACACCGATTCAAAAACCAAAGATATGCTTTTTCCATACGTAAAAAACTTCTATCTCTGACTCATACCAAATCTAACGAGATTTTTAGTGAAAATTCGCCAGAAATTGATATCACCTAACTACTTGGTATCACGTATAACTCTTCAATCGTATGGGATACTCGCGAAAAACAGGACCCATTCAAGATGAATTTAAAAAAAAAAAAATCAATAATGTCGACTACAAAAAGTTGGGATGGGAAAAAAAAATGTTTTTTTTTTGTGAAAACAAATGGATGCCGCAACTATATTCTCGTACCAAAGTCAAATGAGAAGCACGTACCAATGAAAAAAAGGTGGAAAAAATGTGAAAGAGAGAAAAAAAATACAAAGATGACCAAGAAGAGAGCCAACCGATCTCAATCAATGCGTAAAGATCAATTTAATTGTTTCTTCGCCTTTGTAATCGATATTATATAGTATAACTCTCGTGGTAGAGTTATAATATGAAATTTTTTGGTCATGCTCGTTCGCATTTCGTAATCAGTCAAATATTCCATACGTTTTTAATGAATTTTTTCGAACCCGATTATTATCGCCATCTTCCGTTACAGATGACTGAATAATATTCGACTAGCCAGCGACCGAAAATGACGAATTCGAATTCAGTTGCTTCTTTAGTTCTTACTGTACAGAATTAAACGACAAACAAATATTTTCGATGATTTTTCTCAAAAAACTAAGCATGGCCCTCAGTTGAGACCAACTTTGTCCTAATAAAAGTTTAAGAATCGACTACACAATTGTGAGACCCTAACCCATTGGTGGAAGATCAACTATAGTCAATCCCTAATAGAAACGATATGACGTCATACAAACGGATGGATCAAGGGGAAGAAGAACACGTATAAATAGGTATAGATTCACTATTCAACAAAAGCTGCATACAAAACTGTTGTTTACGAATATGTCTTTGAGTTTCATGTCGCTGTGAATTATTAACGACTCTATGACGTCACGTCGTTCTTATTCGGGATGAAGTGTATCATCACATACTTTACTCAAGATGGTGGCGCGTTCGTTTTGGACCATTTGCTACTTCCACAAATGATTGGAAAATTCACATTAAAAGATCACTGGCCTGCACATTCCGAACAACCTTGGTCCCCCTTCATATCAACATCAGCTAATTTTCAGACGTTGCGTTAGGTTGCAGGCTATGGTCTCGATGCCAAACTAAGTATATTTCAGTTTTAGAAAGCTGATGAATACATTTTACTTTGAAATATTTGACCAATTAATGAACTGTTTCGTGCATTGGTGAATTATTGATAATAAAAAACGATTACGTACCTATGTTGAATGAAAATAACTATGCAGAGATTTTGCAGGCATAAATGCACTGATCTGCACAAGAATTCAACTAAAATTTATAAGCTAATTTTTCTCTCTCAGCATTATGAAAACGTATTCAAAGCACTGACAACCACAACAATCTTCACAAGTTTTTTTTTTCTACTTTGGTCAAACACGTTTTGAATCCTGACTTCACAATGGTGAACTACCGACCTACCTAATCAAAATGTTGCGACGAGAAAATTCATTTATTTTCACGGAGGCATTTTTCTTCGCCTTATCAATAAAAGTGCAACCAATTTATTCGAGATTTTATCACTTCCCAACATAATTTGCTCCGACTAAATTTCGTTCCATCACTGCCATTCTACACCAGATGTTCACCATCGCGATAATCTGTGTAATCATTAGTGACCTGCAGTACAATGCATACTGCAGTACGGTACAGCATAGAGAAGGCAAAAAAAAAAAATTCATAAAATTCTCTAAACGTGGACGACAAAAACGAATCTCGCACGAGTACAAGTCCTTTTATGGAAAAAGCAAACGAGAAATGATCCGTTAGCTTCGAAAGTCGAACGACTTTTTTTTCTCTTCCTTTCTTTCTTTTCTTTATTAAAAACATGAATATTTCAAACATAATCGACATTTTGAAATACGGCGATTGAGAACGAAGCCATCTAATTTTTTTTCATTTATTAGCATTTTTTCCTCCTGCTGCTCATTTGTATTCCATAAAATTTCAACCACCAATAGTATCGTAAATTACCAATATGATAGGTAGACTACTTCAGTTATTTTTTTGTTTTATTTTTCCTCTTCAAAATATCTTAAATTCGTACGCCATCGAGTATCCAACATTGTTTGGCCTGATGAAATATTTCCTTTAAAATTCTTCATTCGTCTTCGCAGTGTGACGTTTACAATTTCCGGAAAGAAGCTCAACACTCTGATGACTTAATGAATTCGTGAACGAGAAAAAAACGATGCTGCGTTAATTGCATACATTTGAAATATTTTGCAAAACCAATCTGTTGACAAATGCTTTCCGGCTGACAAAAGGTTGTTGCACGATCACGACTGCATATTCATCTTCGACGATATGTGCAATGATTATAATACAGTCCATAACGCGTAATAAATTTTCACGCTTTTTCGTAGGTCAAAAGGTTGTGAAACAAGAAAGGTCTTTAACTGCAAGAAGCCATGACGATCACAGAAAATGGTCAAAATTTGTTGATTATTTCTTGAAATGGGCCCATTTACATGAAAACTATTTTAGTCTCTACGTAAAAGGTCGAGTGAGAACATTCAAAACTAGTTGCATAAAGCTCATTTGAAGCTTAAACTTTGGGTACCTGATGAATAGTAATTTAAAACTAGCTTTGAGGTAAAACAATCTAATAAAACGAACTTCTGCGTTCACTTAACAATTTTTCGAACGATTTATTAAGGAGAATTTATAATTTTTGGAGATGGAAATTCATAACGCGTCCGTACCCTCGAGAGCATGACCATTTTTCAACGTACTGCCTCAAAGCGGATTATCTTCTGAAGAAAATTAATCTGTCTTACAACAAAGATAAAGAAAAGAAAAAATTGGAGAAAAAAATAAAAATAATCCTTTTAAAATTTCTCCAGCCATATCAAGGGATAGGAATTATTGAGATGAGTGCTAATTAATACCCAAGTTTTGTCATAAAATTACACGAAATGAACGTATAAGCTTACATGATAAAGAAAAAGAGCACCGACAGCAATAAATCTAGCCCCTCTATTTGACAGGAGAATTTCGTTTACATTTTATTTTTTCTTAAGGTCTAAACGTAATAATATTGAGTCCAATCCAACAAGTTTCGTGCTAATCGATCAGTTATTTTCCAACGATTCGCGACAAACATACGTAGTATATACGTACATGCATAGGAGTCAAATTAAGAACCTCTTATTTTTTTAAATCTTCTGTAAATAAAATAGAGCACGCACTTTAGCTTATTAGGAATTTACAAATATTCATGCAATAGGCCTACACTTCAGAACTTATTTATTCCTCAGAGTAAGTGGTTTTATCAGAGACATACAGCTAGCTAGAGAGATGTCCAATTCTCTATATGCGCTTTGGTACAAAAATGTGACAAAGATCTTCGACCATTATCGAAGTCATCATCAATGAAAAGTCAACTTCGTTTAACGTTTTGCACAGCCAAATCTGCGAATATTTCGTAGTGAAAACAAACATCTCTATACCAATACACACACACACTATCAAGCTACGACACATGCTCGGTAAAGTAAATGAAATTGAGAAATCATTTATGACGATGATATGGTTGAGATGTTCGTCACATTTTTTATCACCTGTTGGAGATCTCCTTAGCTATATGTCTCTGTGTCCTATACATATTTCAAATACAAGTTCATAAAATATTACATATCATGACTTCCACCAATCAGCAATCAATTTTCTGACTTCAACAGCCTAATGGCTGAATGTAAACTTAAGAGTAAGAGTAAAATTCGCTGTGTACTCCAGCCACAACTCAAAAGCGCCTACGAACCCATTCGAATGTTTCCTGGTCAAAAGTTAATTAAATTACTATTTTAACACGATGCAAATGATACACGCTCACGAAATGTAAACGACTCAAAATCATCGGATTCTTTAAATTTTCTACAGTTAGAGTTTTAAGAGCGCTGTTTTCGCACGAAACCGCTACCAACCATTATTCAGCAATTCTTCCAATTTTAATAATACCTACGAGTTCACTTCAGATTATAATTTTATCCGTTTATTCTCCCTTCAATGCCTCCTTAATCTCTCACTTCCTTCTGGTTTGCTACTCCTATTATATTTTAAATATTGCGTACGCTGCCTTAATTTAACCCAATTTGAACAACGACTCGTTTTTCAAAAGGTCACGCATTTTCAGCAGCCTGAACACCAAACCACCACCGCTACATATTGTATAAAACGCTCTGTGTGATTGATACTCATTATACATTCGTTCGTAGTTATTTGCGTAAAACTGAAATGATAATTGCAGCGTGTACCTATGCACTTATTGTACCATAATAATTATAGGTTTTATTAAAATAGCCGTCAGGACTATTTCTCGGTTTATTTCCCAAACATAGGTAACGCAAAAACGTAAGAGAAGAAAGAAAAATAAAATTGACCAATTGCAGAGATTCAAACTCGTATATCTACTCTGTTTTGGTGTAAACATTGCAAAGACACATTCACGTTTATTTTTTTCCTCTCGTCTTCCTGCAATTCATGGAGCATTTGAACTGCAGATTGTTCAAACAGATGCACGCGATGCATGCGATCAATAGTTACAAATGAGTGAAATAAGCCTTTCGCACTTTCAAAGGGCACCAATATGAGGGGGTTTTCGAATTTTCTGGAAACTCAAACAAATTACACGTTTTACTATTTGGATTGAAGAAAAAGGTGAAAATTACAAGAATTAGTGTTTACCCCCCTCCCACAACCATTATCAAACCAAAATAAGTGAAAATGAAAAATATATTTAACGTTTTAACTAGACTAAACTGTGAAATTTTAATATTTTACATTCGTAACTCAGAGTATATTCTGCCGTACTAATCGTATACCTTTTATTCATATGTTTCAGGTAAGTTCACTTGATAGTCACAAACAGATTAATTAGACTGTTTCGCCAAACAGATACTTATCTACGAGATAAATGATAAAATATAACAAAACTATGCCAACATTACGCTGGACAGCTAAAGAAAAATGCAAAGTGAGTTATTGTTATAATGCCATCATTAAAAATTTAATGGCTATAATCGCGAATAAATGCGTTGTACGTCATTAAATAAACCATACTGAATGAAATTCAAATGCACTGACCGAAAGAGGAAATGCATACGTACTTTATATGTGAAGGATGCTTCCTACATCCACAAATTACGAGAAAGATATGAACATAATTATGCAAGGTTCGAGTACATGCGGCCATCAAATGTTCAAGAATTAACTTGTTTGGGGACCGTGAATATCTAGCAGAGCTGGAAAAAATTGACTTGTATGCTCAATGAAGAGACTGATAAAAAAATTTTAAAACTTGCAAAATCATCTCCACACAAATAAATGAAGCAGGAAATTGAAGATTTCATACAACGCAGTCATTTTTTCTTCGCACACCAGAAGTAGGTAGAGGGCCAATTTTGACGAAATTCCGTTTCCTCATTGTGTTCATAGGTTACAAATGGAGTGAAGTCAATTTAGCCTCAGTCTTTTCCTCATGGCAAAATTATCAAATAAAACAGGAAAAAAAAAGGATAATTCGACAAATACACTGAGGTATCACGATTTGACTTCAACTATGGGAAACTGCATTAAAAACATTGAAATGGATTAGATTACAGAATTTGGATAAATATCGTTTTTTTAGAGCAATAAATTCTCTGTTTTCGATTTTCATTATCGTATGCATATTCTTCGAGATAAAATAATTAGACTTATACTACAATGTAGGGTTGGATTGTTCTACAAAAGGGCAGAATTTGATGAAAACTGAATTTTAGTCGACTCATTATTCGTCCTATAACGATATCGAATAGCTAAATTATTTTTCAGTTCAACGTAGAACACTTACTAAGCTTAACATATTTACCGAACACTTCTCTTTACATCCCATAAAATAATTTTCGAAACCAGCCGTACGCTTATTGAAGCAAAACTATAGCCATAGGAAAGAACATCAGATTCATATGAACATACAAAGAAAACGCTAAAACATTGGTATCAATAGCATTTATGATAAAACGTTGTGAAGTTAGTTAGACAACAGCTGAGATCAATTATACACATCTGATGATTCCTGTATATGTTGAGAGCTGTAAAATTAACAATTTTAGAGTCACTTAGATGTGTTATCGTCTAAAACACCCATTTCATAATGCAACACAATTCTCAAACCAATTCTCAATTTGGCGAAGAAATCTGTGGCAACATTATTTTCACGACAAATGCAAAAAATCAGCTTCACTGATGCCATTTAATTTCAATGACGTCACGAGGATGCAAAAGAACGTCCAATCCAATAATTTTTCACACTATTCGCGAAGTTTTCTGCATCACGAGGCAAAAAGAACACGACCAGCTGAGAAGAATTTCCTCAAGGAGGAAAAGTGGCTTCAGATGCCAAAAAATTCTAATTCGTGCTAATTTCTTTTTTCGCATATTTATTTCGTATTCTCTCACAAATTCATTCCCCCTCCCTCTCCATCGAAACTGTGACCACAAAATAGGTTCAATCAATGGCAGTAACCTACATCTTTTGGGTTGTTTCAAAAAGATTTTCATCACTAAAACAGAAATTAAAAGTTTATTCTGTCACAGAAATATTAATTACTTCCAGTACCTAGTTTTTTTGGGAGGGAGGCGGGAAATTTACAGGGTCGCAAAATGAAGGTTGCCGCCACTGGATTCAGTAGTAGCTTGAATCCTTTTTTCGGTCTAACGCCTCCTCGCCATCGGCTCCATTTTGAAAGCTCCGTTCTGCTAGGGATAATATAGTCTGAAGGTTATTTGATCTCGCCAAAATTTAGTTCAAACGACTTTGATCTCATTTCGCAACAAAGAACTTCATCCACACTTTCCCAATACACTATCACTACGTATCCATGTATGGGTACGGATGTCTTGATAGCGCACCCACGCGACTCAATTACAATGTATAAAAAACGTGACAAGATTTCTCAAATTACCAGAGCCAAAATATGTGAGAATGAAATCATCGACCTCAGGATAAAATAATTCATCGCCAACACCAGGATTAGCCGACCAAATATTCCGGTTTTCTTTTTTTTTGTTTTGGTGGGAAATTAATGACCACGCAGCACATCATATACATTCTATGACCAATTTAGCGGCTGTCATAAACACGTACCGATGCATTAATGCGTACACACCGTTCGTATAATGCGTTCGTGATCCATCAACGCCTATTCTAACAACTATCTATCATGTCCCACATCGTCTTTTTCCAAAAAGAAATTAGTCGCGAAAACGTCGTGTCGTCATCTATCGCATTTAATTTCGCTCACTGACTCTTCCCATAGGAACCAAAAGCGAACGGAAAAAAAATTAAAAGAAGATAAGGATAAAAGTGCATCTTCATCGACGTCCAACCATCCAAACCGTTAGCAGTACTATATTGTGCATACTAGCTACTCAGGAAGTCGATTCACATAATAAAAAAAAAAAAGAAGAACAAAAAAGAAAACATGTAAGAACTTGTTTAAAGCATCTTAACCAAGTGATTTATGCGTTGAACTTCAAAACGTTATCGATCAACGTTATGTTTCCAAACGTTGGCAGGCAGCAATTTAGAAGAAAAAAAATGCCAATTTTTGTGGCACAGATGATGGTAGTGATGAAGCATCATCAGCACTGTGGACAGTAACAACACCATAAATGTGCATAAAATATCAGTTAATTTGAAGGCTCACAAGTATTTCTTCGACCAAATTTAATAAAAAAAATAAAGAAAGAAAGAAAGAAAGAAAGGAAAAAAAAGTGGGCGATTGAAAGAGAAAATCAGTCACAAAATATTTGGAAACTAATTCGGCGACAAAAAATTAAAACTCACGTGACCAAGAGCTTATAAAGTGACATAAATAAAATTGTGCATTTAAGAGATAGACTACTTCAGTTCTTCGTCAACTATGGAGGGAAATTTTCATTGGAAAACAAATCGGTCATAACCAGAGGAGGAAACATAGTCATTATAGTGAACAAAAATATTGAAAAGTGCGTCTTACGACTACATTGATACAAGAAGTAACATATAGCCTAGCCTAATCTCATCCACGATATTCTTACCGAAGTCTTTAGTCGGGCAACGATTGGCTTTTTGTATTACTTCATAGTTAGTAAAATTTATTGAAATGATTCAATTCTCATCTATGAACCAGATATAAAGAATGAAATGTATTAGAACATCCTCTCAAAGATACGTCATTACATTGTTATGATATTCATCACAGAATATGCTGAAGTTTTTAATAATTTAGGCGAACCAAATAACATAATTTTCCTATCTCAAAGAAGCATTTAAAAGAGCAATGTCATTTAAAGGGCATACAAACTTTTTGAGCAATTATCTACGTAGAACGAAACGACGAATAAATTAACAGAATTAAAATCACTGCATCTTTCTTAGTTGAGGAGAAATTTCTATTTTTTTTTTTTTTGCAATTTCAGTCATTTTAAAGACTTAGAAATTATATTGGTCAGTTATTCATTCAATTAGTACGTTTTTAGAGCGAAGATTTCAAATTAATGAGTAATTTTCAGGCAATGCAATGCAACGTTCATTTCTGGATTTGCCCGAGTTTACGACGGGTCAAGGTTGAGAAAATAGTAAATTCAATTACTTTAAAAGGCTTTTGATTAATTAAAATTTGAGAAGTCGAACCTAAACTGTTGTGTAATGTATTCATTTATTCATTTTTTTTTTACCTATGTGGGAAGTAGATTCAGGCAGAACCCAATGCGATGGATTATAATCTAGATTTTGGGATCGAGATTTGATATAAAAGTAAAGGGAAAAAAGTAATGAAAATTTAGTGGAAGAATGTTTCAGTTAGTGAGAAACAGTGAAGTACAAAGATCGGCCCAACGTATGAATAAATGTGCACGTTCACAGAGAAAGCAATTAACGTATTCTTTACATGGAAAACTTAAGATATCGTAAGAACGCAGGCATCGAATAAATTAGAAAATTATAAAAACCTAAGTGATAGTTTGGATTGAATAAACCCGTGAAAGGAGCGGATACAAAGGAAACTTATATTAAGCGAGTGGTGATCTTCAGACCACTGTTGATAGAATACAAGAAATAGAAGAAGATAGGAAAATGGAGCTCGGGGCATTGGTAGAGAGCAGAAAAGAGGAATATGGAATTCACCAAGGAGCTCTTTTTCAGAAATATTGTTAAAAACAGACTCAATTTAAGCTTTAAAGTTTAAGGTCACATGGTTCTGAAAACATGGACGTTGTTCTTTTTATTCACGTTTCTTATTCAAAAACAAGAAAATATACTTGAATTTCTCAATTAGCGATCTGAACTACAATATCGCCTACTCAGTATCGATAAATTAAGTTTTTGACTGGACACAGAGAAAAAATTAGATCTTGGTTAGCCCTTTGACTACACAAGTAATGTACTAGTAACGCTATAAACAAACGCGACAATACATTCTTAATGCAGAAACCTTCCCTTTTCATGTATGTTTCCGAAGAAAATCTACTTAATAAAATTGATCTGATATCAAAACTCAGGTCTGATGGTAGGTTTATTTTTCGTCTCAGAGCCCAAGAAACGTTTGGTACTATCAGATAAAATTCATATGCATATACAAATATATAATTCTGTGAAACACGGTACAGGTCGAAATTTTCATCTGATAATCTTGAAATTTGGTATACTTATTCAAATCTAGACAAGGATGAGGCCTATTGTTTTTGGTTCAGATCAGCCGGATAGTACTACCGATACCTATTATGTTGCATTTTTGGGGCTTAAATAGTTATAAAATGCGTAATTTTCAAGAAATAAGTTAGAAATTTGGTGTTGACATTGAATATATTATATTTTAACATTCTGAAAAATTTTGTTTCAATCGGCTCGGCGGTTCATTCATAGAAGTGATTCGAAAAAATCTAAAATTATTGCTAATAAGAAAATATAAATTTTATTCCAGATGAACTAACAAAGTTGATCGGAAAGTAGGATTGATGTTCTTTTATTTTCTAGGCAAACATTTGATAACTCGCATCATTCTGCCAAAAATAATTTTAATATTCTAATTTTTTATCGTATATATATTTATTTATTTATTTATTTATCTTATATTTAATATGGTTTTTCTTTTGATTAAGAAGACCTATATTTTTTAGCGAAGTTGATACGCTGGAGTTTTATTTACATTCACTTTTTTCTGTTATATCATATCTATAATCCGCCCAAAAATACAAAGGTGCATTCGAAAAGGGGCTAGGGGGTATCTACCTCCTAAAAATTTTTGTCAGTCGCAAAATCGGTGAAACAAGTAAAAAACTTGACACAGTCGGCGAAATCGTAATCGTCACTCTCACTTATAACTATAGAGAGAAAAAATTACTACCAGTTGACAATTTATTAAACTGATACCATCCCCCACAGATAAGGAAGTCTCGGCGCATCCCTAGGTGCGTTGAGACCAGATCAACAGTGATCTAATGAGCGTTTTGTAAGGTTCATGTTCAAAAGATAGGGGAATATGCCTGCATAGTTTTTAGCTGGCATAAACACCAATCCGTTATGTGCATTGTCAAAGGATTAGCTATGAGATTTGGCCAACAAAACCGACTTCAAACATGCCAAATGAAATAATTTTCCGGACTTGCTGAACAAAACCACAACATGAGCTAATATATGGCCGGATTGGCGGACCATTTGACTATGGCAAAACGCCAGATGCTCACAGAAAGCGACCATTTTGCGATACAGGCGAATGACACCCTTTTCTTTTTTCTTTTTTTTTCTTTTTTTTTTTTTTTTACAAAGCACAAGACAGGCTTTACATTCGACCAATTAAGAATATGAAAAACTAACCGTTATAATGATAGCCTTTTTTTAATAATCGCATCAAGATTTTCTTTTCGCTCGATAGCAATTCTCTCAGACATTCTTCCTGCAGATAGGCAAAAATAAAGTGAAAAAAATTAGAAAAAAATTGTAGCAAACGCTGAACAGGCGACCGAATGAGGCGTCGGCGAATCTGCTATAGTAAAGCGGCATTTTAAAATGCGGTATTTTAGGTGTTACGGGGCATGTGTAAACACAGTATTAAATAACCGGATTAGCATTGTTACCAGCTGCAATAAGTTATAAATGTATGCCTACGTTTATTCATTGTATACTCAATAGGTACCGTGGCCTAGCAGGTAGCATTCGGAAATGCTGTACACATTTTATACATTGTGTTACTTTCCCATGCGTCGCTTAGGTACCGCCGCGCCGCCATATCTGATGGCCGCGATGACCACATTTCAAAATGCTGGCCAGCCTAATGGAGAACACGTGCTATTTTTTAAAACGAAATTTTTCTTCGCCTACAACCCACACACGCGGGCTAATTAACATATTATATTGCATACGAACGGGCGCAATCGAATGGGTAAGACAAAAACAACAACAAAAAGTTTATATCGAATTTCCGGCAACATTTCGTACAACTAATTGAGTTCGGAGTGAGCGCAATCTCAGTCGTGACCAGTTCATGAAATCTTCTCCAAAACAGACAAGGGCAGGTTTTGATGAGCATTTACTTCACGTATTCGTTTACGAAATGAACACGTATTTATAAGTGGGTATGACCGTAGGTCTATCAAACTGAAAAAAAGTAAACCATGAAGCTTTTACACCCAGGCTGGAATTCAACTGTCTGTAAGATTATATAGAGGCTTAAGGTTGAACGTAGTTTACTCAACATAGGTATACGTGAGAGCACAGCAAATAAGAGCACAGGTTTTGTGAATACAGTAAGTACTCGTTTATGGACAGATAAAAAGATTACCGCAGTTATACAGCGATTACCAACTACAAAGGCTTGTATACACGCGGATATAAATTATCGACGCAACAAGTCTGGTAGAAATCCACAGATATAGCATCCATTTTATCAGACTGTACCAAATGAGAGTTGGTTTTCGATCTGATGAGTTATTTATATTTTAAGAACAACTAACTGATCACGTGGTTCACAAATTACGTTCACAATAACAACCAATTCACGCGTACCTTCTCTGCTCTTACCTCCCTACCACTAAAAAAAAAATTATTGAAAAATACCACGAGAACACAAATAACTTATCTGTACGCATTGTAGCGTCTAGCGAGAATCTCTTCCTTAGAAGAACATGATCGAAAATTCTAATATTTAATTTTATTAACATAGATCAAGGTGAAAGATAAATGTAGCCCTCCAATAGAATCCTTTCCAAGTTGAAGAAGAATTCTCACTGATTAGAAGAATAGATTGATGCAATAAAAAGTGTAAGTCAATTCATGAATGTAATTCCATTGGAAAATTAAATCACACTAAAAGCGTACACAGCTCTCCCCCAAAAATACCAACTAAAACCATTGCTTTTTAATTCCTTCAGAGATCACAAGCAGTTCCGAGTTTAACGATCATCGCTACCTGCAATTCCTAAGCAATATTTTCTTATATTTTGTTCCAACAAATCACCTTAAAAAGAATGAATTCTCTCCAATGAAAACTGTAGCACGCTTATTTCGAATCCAAAAAAATGCTCGATTTATTTTTTTCAATATTATTGACAAATTGTTTTTGTTTCTTCGTTATTTACTAATTTTCCGAGTTTCTTGATGGCTTCTTCGCCGAATTGTAGTAAAATTTTGACACCCATAAATTTCTCGGCTTATACCTCGGGCATACACAAACTCGATATAGTTTCACAAAATAAAATGGAATTTTGAACTCTTAAAAATGATAGAGTTCAGGCTTTTCATTATGAAAATTTGAGAAAATGATACAAATACACCGGAATAAACGTTTTAATGGTTTCAAACCTATCTCTTTAACATCACAATCGGCATAAAAAATGCTGATTTATTTAATTTAAGTGAGAAAGATGGGAAAAACAAATAAAAGATTCCCACCGCCGAGGCAACAACCCCGAAACTAGGCTTTTATTTTGTCCTTTTCAAAATTACAAAAAATCTTATGTTTTTGTAAAGATAATAATTTAAATATAGGTACATTCAGATATAAGCGAAAGGACCTTCGTGATCTATACCTACTCACTACATCTTCCACACCAAGAATTTGATTCGTTCGGTAGAAACTAATTCACCGATATTGGGTGATGATAGAAAAATATGACAGGTTTTCTTTTCCTAGGCTGGATACATCCATGGTGAAAATTTGCCTTCGGGTCTCATTAATTTTTGTTGCAAGTATTCCAGAGTGTTTCACCAAATAATTTATCCTATACTTTACCTAAAAAAAGTTCTGGCCAGATTTTGAAATAATATAATTCCACTAAACAAAATCATTAACTTTGAATAGGTTCATCTGGAACGAACACAATAATTGAAAGTGGTCATCGAATATTAAAAAAACATTTGCTTTGTATCGAACTCGTATTGGGAAATTTTCAAGTTCTCAATTTCTCAGGCTATTAGCCCATTAGGTATGTGTCTGCTAAGACTGCTCAACTTCTTAATCAAAGCTGGAACAAGATATTGTGTCCATGTGTCCATATAGGCGATCGAGTACAAAATTATTCCAAATACGAGCGAGTATAACACATAAATGACGTTTTCCAATAATTCATCACATAAACACCGCTGATAGCGGGAAATCCGGACAAATTATGATATAAATTACTTGCATATTATACGTCATCGAATGTGTCCATACGAGCAACTCTAGCCTACTAAGAAATAAACGGCACTTCTGCTGCGCACAGATGAAAATTACGCTGTGGACACATTCCACGCAACCTGTTATAAACTGTAACAGTTCATAATCAATAACGAAAACGTCATAGAGTAAAGGAAAAGGTTTAGAAAAAAAGCACATGTTGATGAACAAAAAAAATTTCACTAAAATACTTCAGTTTTTTTTTAACGGATATCTTTAGATTGGAGCAAAAAAAAAAAAAAAGATTATAAAAACGGTTTCTCTCTACAACAAAAATTCGTTAAAATTTTTTTTTTTTTAGCCTTCAATTCTTTTATTTTAACTTATTTATTTACAACTTTTTTTTTCTTTCTTTTGAAAATAAGGAGGGAACTATCTTATGACCTTCACCGGTCATCGAATAAACGACCATAGGATGATGTCATGTATTTAGGAAGCCTGTTAGTTTCTAACGGATTTGATTTCTGAACTTTTCTCATTCTTGATTGGAAACACGTCAGCTGATGTTGTTGTTGTTGTTGTTACGTCGCGACGGTGAGTAGTGTTCGCACGAGCAAATTTTAAATCGACTATGAGTCGTCATTTTTTAGGGTTGTTCGTTGCATGTGCCCATCCATCCAC